>VFFE01006962.1:95408-298310 GCA_008921705.1 Burhinus oedicnemus | reverse complement strand
AGTAAGTAGTAACTTAAGTTTGAATCATGCACTTGAATGTTTCAATTATAATTCAAGACTAATGGGTATGAAATATGCTTGCGTTGGTAAATTTCAGCAGAAGTATCTCTAGGAATGCTTTATATGCAAAGCAGAGATATTAATTTTATCATGCAAACTTTGTCACGTTATGCATTAAAATAAAATAACTTTCTGGGTCAGAGTCTCTACAATAGGAAGATGATGCTCAGATGTTTGCTTAGAACTTGTATGTCAATGGATGTTAGCCATTTAAACATTTATATTGTCACAGTGGTGATTCTGTGCTGTATAGAAAGGAAATTGCAGAGCAAACTTTCTTTTAGTTGACGTTCACTCAGCTAATTTACAAGTTTGATTTAGTTTGGTTTAGTTTAGTTTTAAGGGAAAAAGAAAAAATTACTTTCATTTCCTCCTGGAGACTCTGGAAATGGTTCCAAGTTGAAAGAACATCAAGGAGACAGCAAAATGCTGAAACTATAAGAAGATGAATTTGCCTTTTTGCAAATGCTGGAATTTCTCATGTTTTTTCTTACAGGTCATAACATTTTAAAATTACACATGAAACCAAATCTATTGTCTCTTCACATTCAACAATTTCATTGGATTGGACAAGATAAGAAAAACTGGACCTCAGTCGAAAAATTCAGACCTGGACACCAATAAACTCACCTTCTGAGCCATGGCTTACTTCTAAGTGCAGAATGAGGAAAAGTCAGGCATGAATTCAGAGAGTGCACAGGTGGATGGTCTCAACAGAGGATAGGTTTCAAACCATCCCCAGTACAGACTTAGGCAATTTTCCCTGACCTCTAGCAAGATGCCCCTCTGAAACTAAAGTTCAGAGCCTCTGAACTTCTTCCTACGTTTACCCTCACCAGGATCATGAAATCTTTATCAGATAGCTAAAAACAATTTTAACACTGTGTCTTTGGTCGAGGCTTTTCTAGTTCTTCTTTAAAAACTCCAGAATTTGCCATTCTGATTGACTCATAGTCATTTTATGGGAGAGTTTTTAAAATCTACTTGCTTTGCTTGCTTCTCGTGGGTCCAGATTTTATTGCCAATTTCATATGTCATTCACATTTCCAAGTGTCAAAATCAAAGTTAACATCTGGCTAAATATTTCCGAAAGTGGTAATGAGAGTCAGTCATGATATTCTTCTCAAGGACAATATAAGCATAATACATAAAAACTTATCTAACAGACATAGTTTAAATTACTATATATATGTATTAACAGAAGATAAACATAAATGTCACTACACACATTACATCAGAAATATTCTACTGGTTTTAGCTGCACCTGTGTTGTGCTCTGCTGTGCATTGCCACTAAGAACCTTTGGAAGCCAAAATCCCTCATTTGCCATAACATCCAATCTTTGACACACATGTGAAGGTACCAAGAGAGGAACCTAAACATGTAGTTTTGGCTAGATTTTGCAACATATTCTTGTGTGCACCTTCAGGTAATCTGTACGGCTTTATCATGGGGAAATTACTACCAAGAGAGTCTCAAAACCAGTAAAATGTATTCCAAAAAGCAATGTGGTGTCACTATTCCACCCAACCATTCCTCATTGTTTCTATGGCCTTACATTGAAACACGCTTTCTCAGTCCCTGTCCTACAGGTCTGTCCAGCCCTGCTATTTGCTGTCCTGGCCATGATATCACATACACATCAGAAGACCCCTGATTAATTGAAGAATCCTTCAGAAGATTCACTTTTAAAAAACAGCATGCATAGCTGATACCAATGTCACAGCCTCTAGCCGCCTATACATTTGCAGTTCTGTCTTGGCCATCTCTAGCCAGATTTCACCTTCTCTTTTCCCCACGCTATGGAAATCAATCAGATGCAATGATATTGTTGCAGTGGTGCAAAATAGTGCCCTTTCTAGTCCAAGCCACACAACCTGTACAATTCCTGGGCCAGCAATAATATGAAGAGACATCAGAAACATAACTCAGAATTGTTTGATTTCTCTTGGGATGATATTTATAGGCTCTTTTTCTCCTCTCTTTTCCCTTAAAGAAGAAAATTAAGTGGGTTTTTTTGAAAAGAGGTTGGCACATTTTTTTTCTGTCTGTTTCACTTGCCCCAGTCTCTGAGAAGGGAAGAGTGGGTTATTACCTTCTTTGGTGAGATTGTCTGCCATGTAGGTCCATATGCTCTTAGAGGGGTGGCAGAAAATTCTGGGAGTGTCTGTGATGGACTTCAGCTTGAGACTTGTTCGTTGTTCTTACAGGGTTAGCATTTTCAGGGTCTGATAGTCTAGGCTTTCTTCCCTTGAAGTTTTGGATTATCCCATGGTCATTCAGGAGGGAGATACCACCTTCTCTAAGTATACATCTCCTTCCCCTGTACCTTTCTTTATTGTAATTTTGATCTTCTTTCTTTGTAATCAACAACAAAGTATTGGTTTCAAGGGGAGAAAGACATTCATGTTGAAGCTATCCATGAAAAGCTATTCATCTTGAGATAATTATTGAAATATTGAGTAGTCTACAAATGCAGTGGGAGAGGTTAAATTATCAGTATTCAGAGAGTTATACATTTATAAGTGAATATCAAATTGCGTACAGTATTTCTGAAGTAAGAGTACACAAAACTCCATTTAGATAAAGATATCTTTTGTCAATTATGTTATCTGTTTCAACTTACTGGATTCTCTCTTAATAAATTATAGCAAAATCCAGGGTAATGTTTTCTCTAAACATTCTACATAATTATTTTAATTTATATTGGATTTTATGTTGTCAACCAGGGTGTTGCAGCTTCTTATATTAAACATGATAATCACATGACCATAAAAACAGCAAATAAGAGCTTATGGAGGATATGCTGTGTTTCATAACCATATTCAAACTTCAGAATGCATAATACTTTAATTGTCATAGAATAACAATCTCATAGACTTAAGCCACCCAAAAAATTGAAAATTACTTCAAGCATTTTATTCACATTCCTAGTACATATAAATATTTATTTTGACAAAAGAAATAGGGGTAGAAAATAAGGACTCTTCAAATTCGCAAATTTGCTGCATGCATTCTGTTTTATGAAGATCTGGAAAAATTTTGGCACCAATACCATCTGTGGGATACTCTGCTTTTCCGTAGTGACTAGCTGATTGTCAAATCATTGATTAATATTTTCTGAACTCAGTGGTTCAGGTGATTTTTAAACAGTTTAATCATGCATTCATCCAGTCCATGCTTCCTCAGCTTAAGAGGGAACAGAAATGGGAGACTGAGTCAGAAGCCCCGATGAAAGGATTTTTCAAGGTATATCGCATTGACCATTTTCCACTTTTCTTCAAAACCAGTGATTTCAACATTGAGGGCAATCAGGTTTGTCAAGTTTGATCTAACTTTGGTAAAATCATCCCTTTCTGATACATTCTTGTCTGTAGCATGTTTGGAAATGGTGGAAGTACATATTTTATAATTTTTCCCCAAGACTGAAGCTCTGAATCTCTGGATCTCCCTTTTTGCATTTAAGGAGGACAGGTTTAATGTTAGTTTTTTAATGGTAGCTTTAGCTGGCTAATGTTAGCCAACCAGTTGGGCTGGCTGGCCCTTCTAGAATTTATGTTAGGAAATTGTCATCAACATAGCACAGAATCTTCATGGCTTGCTTGCACTACACTGTGTTGACTTGGTAGATGTCTGAGTGGTTAAAATCCCCTGTGCAGATGAGGCTTTCCACAAACAAACAGCAGAAGTCCTCTGGCTGCCAGCTTTCATCCTCTGCACCCTGTTGAGGAGGTGGTTGGTTACAATCACCACAACAATGCCAGTGTTCTTTCCCCTCCTAGCAATGATCCAGAGAGTTTTAACAGCCACGTCTTTGGCTCTATGCTAGAGCGCTGTGTAGTCAAAAAGGTACTTAGATAGAACATAAATAGCTATTAAACAGTGAAAACAGATTCTTTTCAGTCTCTTCATTTCATCTTTAAGTAACATTATGTAAAGAATTGTCTATACAAGTCAGCACTATGATTTAGATTACTGTAACATTATATGCCTTCCCATGATTTTCTATGGTCTGTATTGTGTTTGGTTTGGTTATGTGAGAGCTATTTGAAAGATTAAGTGTATGTATACATAAATGCCTAGAAAACCAGCAAAAAACAATTGGCTTTTGATCCCTTTCATTTGTTTAGGGGGCTCCAGGTAGGTCTGAACAGATGGTAGGTTAAATCTTGAAAGATGGAAATATATTGACGGGAATTAGTTGAAGAAGTTTGCTTCCATAAATCCAGAACTTTATTAGTATAGCTTTATGTTCTTCTGAATTGAAAAAGGTGAAACACTTGCCTAGGGTGGTACTGTTGCAGTCTGGATGACCAAGTTATTTTTATACTGCTACATTTGGCCTCCTAGATTCACAGATGTCAAAATCATAGGGAAAAAAATATAAACATGCATGCAGTTATCTCAGTTTGAGAGACTAATACACATGTGCGTCTTGTCTACTAATACACATATGAGTCTTGTCTACTTATGGTCCAACTGAGCTCAACGAATATGTTCAAGTAATATAGCATAGCTAACCCTACACGTATTGCTTAGGGACAATGGGAAGGCATTTCACTTTATTGTATCACCAGCTGTAGACAAAACCTTGTCATTTCTGTCTGTCACACATTTTCTGTGCCATTTTTGAAATCACACTTTAGTTTCATCTCCATCTGGGGCAGAAGCAGGGGTGTTGTAATATTGCAAGAAAAACTGCTTTTTTTGGTATTTTTAGCTTGATTGGATGATGAGAGCTCTGAAAATGCCGTGACATAGGCTGGTCTTTTGATGGTTATAGAGAAAGTTTGCAGATGCAATAGGCTGACCAACTGCACAGCAAAAAGAAGCTTAGGATGACAAGCACTACATTAGCACAGCTCATATGGGAAATGACATTTTTCTAACAGAGATAGATATGCCCTGCATGCTGCAGCCAAATAGGGATTCTTCAGATCTGTTCTTTGGTTTTTTGAATATGTATTCATCAGTTTTATACATGTCATTAGCACATTTTGTGGAAAACAGGAGAAATGGTAACTCAAATTACGCCCCAACATACAAATGTAAATTAAGAGTTTGGCTTTGTATATGAAACTCAGTAGTTAAATAGCTTATACAAAATGAATGGGAGATAATTCTTTGATGTTAAGTATGCTGAATTAGATTGTCCTTAGAACAAGCTAACAGTAGAAGTAAGAAATTACGTTACTTTCATTAAGTATTAAGCTGTAACCCTCTAATATTATTGACCATTTGACCTTTTGATAATTTGCCAAATTTACACTGAGGAACATACATTTTCCTGTCCCTTCATCAGCATAGAAATGAAGACAGTAAAACAATTTGTACTATTCTTTAACATGGGCACTGTTATTTATCAGCAAAATCAAGAACTGAATGACAGTGATCTCAAGATATTGTTGCTGATTGTAGTAGAAATGAACAAACTCGGTTTTGTAGAGATTTGCTGGGCTCCTGAAATGAACCTGCTGGACTTCTGAGTCACTATCTAAGCTCTACTGAGAGTGCCTTGAATTGATTTCTTTTGTTGGACCTCTCTCTTACTCTATGGGAGAACAGTAACTGCACATCAAAGGGCAAGCCAGCATCTCTTGTAACATGTAATATATGGTTTGATGATTTTATTTAATTTGAAAGTATGAGTTTAATAAAAATTAAAAATACTGTCTTAGAAAAGTAGTAATTGGATAGTGGAATAACAATAAGAAGAAATGAAAACCAGTAAAAATTTTGTTCTGAAATATTTTCAAATACTTCTGAAAAAATCTTCCTTTAACTCATTTATACAAAATATTCAAATTAAAATATAACTACACAGTACTGTCTTTACCAAAGTCACGTGTTTTATAGGAGTCTAACAGAAGCTTACCTCAATCTCTGTATGAGTTCTAACGCATCTAACAACTTCAACTGGATCTCATGACAAAGCTCTAAACACGAAGCACTCTATATCATTTCTAACCAAAGGAAAGAGTAATCAAATAAGCAATAATTAGAAAATATTAGAGATATACAAAAGTCATAGGGACATGGCCAGCCTAGAGCAGGGCAGCCTACTCTAGCTGATCGTGCTTGATCAGGTGTGTTGGACAAGACAACCTTCAAAGGTCTCATCCAACCTACACCATTCTGTGATTCTCTGACATTTTCCAGGATAAAATATCTGAACAACTGCTCCTTATTTTCCTCCATTCTAGGATTTAGAGCTGCTGTCCAGTCCGTGGTTTGTGTCTGAAATGATAATGTTGTAAAACCATTTCAGCATTCCCTATCATGGATGCACATATTTTTGTAAGGTGTTGTCAAACCAAAGATTGCTGAATAATTTTTTTCTTCTTCTTTTTACCATCTTCTGTCTCTTTCAACACATCCCTAGAGATTCTAACAGTAGTTTCTAATAGTTTCTAACAATCCAGTTATCCTGATTTTCATTGTCTGCAGACAGGTGTTTGCTAAACCACACCTCAAATTTCACTGGTATGCTTCTGAACCTGGCAGTGCTAAACATAACCACATCAAAACCTTTGCGTAAGCAGACTAATACTAATTAATAAGACAAGTCAAATCCAGTGATATGTGTGAACTTCTGCCTCATCCAGAAACCTGATTCAAACTGTATGTCAAAGCTCCAATTCATTCCATCTCTTTTTACCTGAAGTATCTAATCTAAGTTAGGAGCTCAGTTACCTTCATCATCAGTTAATAGTGAAAGGAGGCAGATCAGGAAGGCTCACTTTTAAAGAAATGTTTTATTCCATGGACTGTCCCAGAAGTCTAGGATGATCAGGCCACTAATTTAAGCACCTTGATGATGTGGAATGAATCTGGATATATGTGCTAACTGTTCAAACTGATGGAGAGTACGCACCTGCAATGTCAGGAACCTGAGCAGAGCTCATCCTTTAAAAAACACAAGCAAACATAAAACATCTATCACTCAGCTCTTGAATCACAAGGCAGCAATTAATACTGTTCCAACTAGTGAGAGACAAAGTCCAAGGGATTGCAACCTCATCTCTTTTATCTCATCAGATTATAGAGTAGTTTAGGGGTTAAGACAATCCTTATTCCTTCTGAAGAAGCTTACTTATGTCCAGTCACATCCTCTCACATTCACAGGTCTCCAGAGAGGAAATCTGAGTTCTGTTTGTGTGATTTGCAAATATTTCTTTCAGTGATAGTCACTTGTCAAATGCTTAAAAAGCCATGGTAGAAAGGAACACAAATTAGTGTCCTCACCTAAATGAGGTGATTTGAAACATGATATCAACAAACCACTTTCTCTTGTTGACATTGTACAGAATTGAGGTGTATGGTCATATTTAGGAATAATACAGGAACCCAAAGAGGTAACTCTGGGACATTTTAGAACCCAAGGCAACTTTGGTTTGCTCTCTCTTTTTAGCCACTACTACCTCTGTTCATCCTAATATTTCTCTTCTTGATAGCTGAAACTAGAAGGGCTTAAGAACACTTCTCCCAGTATGATGGTGCTCTTCTTTTACTAGAGCTCTAGGACCACAGCTAGCATCCAGTGACATATGTGGAAACCTGACATTGACAATATTGTTATATATGACTGTATTCCAGCATTAAATTTCTACCTTCAGATCACAAAGAGCTCTATAAAAAGGAGCTTTGTCAATAGTCATATGCTACAAATGTAAAAGCTGATAAACAGAAAACCAAAGAGGCTTGCTTGAGATGATGCCCCAATTTACTGTCTTTTTTGGAAAGGAAGAAAACAGATTTCCAAGAATTGTGCTCCAATGAAGATTTTGTTTACTTGAAAATCAGAATCTTTAATTCCTGAATATATAGACACTTAAAACAGAAATGTGAAAGTGAGACAGAAGAACAACAGTGATAAAGGAATTCTGATGAATTCCATCAAAGTGATACAGAAAAACTGCAAATATTTCAGTTTCACAGTTTAGTCTCAGTCTGCAGCTTTATAATGAAAGGGAAGACTTTTTTATCAAGGAAAAGAAAATTATCTTGAACACAAAAACATTAAATACTATGTTTACTTTATTAGAAAAAACTTTACAGTTATAAAGTAGAGTTACATTCAAGTATTGTCATTGTTCCTTCTAAGATAAATACCTTCTTAGCTTTTATTGCAAGAGATAGACAGGGAAGTTTTACCAACCCAACAATTCACTTATAAATAACATTTCCTTAGATGGTGAATAGGATGTGCCCCTCTGGGCAGTCTAAATCTATTGATGAGATCAATGACTCATGGAGAAGAAGTGTTTTGGCTCTATTTCATATTGGACAGGAATGCAATTATTTCCTTTTTTCTTGTGTAGTCATCAAGATACTGTTGGCACAGGAGAAACTGAAACCTATTTTTGCACTGCACTAAGTACTTACAAATAATTTTATTGCTATACTTTTAATTTCAGGAATGGCATGTCTCTTGATAACTAAATTGTAAGAGTACTTAATAGATCTTCATTATTTTGCTTAAATATTGTTTTATTAAATGTTGTGAGAGATACAGAAAACCAAATAATCATTGAATTTTAAGTTTAATAAACTTAGCATCTACTGTTGCTTAGCTTTATTTTCTCATGTCATGTTAAATCTTTTCTTCTAGTTAATATAATTTGAGTAGTACCTGAAAAAATGGTGCCTTAGATTAACATTTCCCAAAGACTGAGTTTGAAATATTCTGCCTACAATTCATTTTTACCTATTACTGTAGTATACGAGAACTTTGTATGTGGAATTAATGTAATTAGTGAAGTATCTTCTGAATTTGTAGGAGGGGTTGGCATGTTTCCTTTTTCAAGGAGATAAAGACATTTCAAGATAAATACTTGCCTAGGAGGAGGAGAAAAAAATCCAGAATTGAAAAAGATGACATTGTTCAAAACTTTGTATGGTAATCCAGATTCAAATATTATCTATCAGACAATATCCCAAGACACCTCATAGGTCTAACAAATGTCTTCTCTAGGTGGTAGAAAAGTGGAAAAAGCACGTCATTTATTTTCAAATGTTTTCCCCCTATTTGCTAAGCATTATTTGTCTTGCTTCTTTTCAGAATCTGAAATACAAAATCAGATTTCTTGTAACGTTATCTAACAGTAGCTGCAGTTCTAGCTAGTAGAAAAACTCTTTCATGCCAATAGTAATTTGCATGGTTTAAAGAGATTACTTATCAAAGATGAAGTTTCATGATATGTATTTTTTAAGAAAAGAAAACTTATACACAAAAGTGATGAAAATAAATATTTAAGTAAAAAAAGAAAATACAACAAAAAAATCCAAATATTCACAATTGTCACTGTTTTGTGAGTCAGTGAAAGATTTGCCGTAATTCTAAATAATTCTATTTGCCATAAACTGAAGCTAATGGCGGCGTCTTTAAATAGCGGTCTCCTTTGTATGCCATATCAGTCCTGACAAAGGCTAGTGGGCTTGAATATTGGCAGGTTTCCGCTAAGCAATGAAATAAAGACAAAATTTTATCCTTAAATTTATATAAGATCATGTCTGTTGTTAGCATACAACAATTTAGAAGCACATAAATTATAAACATAATATGTTCAAGAACAGTTCATAGCTACTGTATAATTATTTATGTCTTTACTGGTTTTGGATGATATCTTTAAGATTTTTATATATAAAACCTCTTTCAAGATAGATTGCAGTATGCAAAAAAGTTTACCATCTTATAAAACATTAATTTAATATTAAAACAAGTATTTTAAAGTCACTACATTGATGAACAACAATGTGGTTATCCAAAATAATTATCAAAATAACTATTTATCACCTTGGAAACCATGCAGTGAAAATTATAGGAGGGTACAGACTGCAATCCCTAAGACTCAACAAACATGGTTAACTATAATTCATAAAACTAATAGTGTTATCCAAAATCTGTTCTCAAAATCAAATTATCAGTGACAGATATTATTATTTACTTTCATCTTTAGTACTTTTAAAACCTCATAACTCTCCGTTTTTGCTGATTTCACTCTCAGAAAAATATTCTTAGAGACAAATCCCAAGAAAGAATTCCCCATAACTTTGGAATAACAAGAAGCCTTTTCCTGAAGAATGATTGGGTTCAAAAGGTTGGAAGAAAACCACAATTTCTTAGAATTTATCAGTGTTTTAGAAATTATGGTGAACTACTTCATGATTTTAAGACACTTTTGGTCAACCTAACTGTGTTTAGATTTGATGAATAGTGCCATACAACTGCCACGTTTATGTATAATATAAGGTCCTCTTTTTATGCACTCAATTTTAAAGAAGTGATCCCCTTTGTCAGCCAGGGAGGAGAGGTAAAAGTCAGGCAATATTATTTCCAGATCTTGTCCTTACATCTCATTCTGTTTTCCAAAAAAAGTAAAAAACACAAAACTGATTGGTAATATATTAGGTAATAATTTTCATTAAGTTTAACATAGCTTTCAACAGCCTGGAAATGAAAATATCTTCTCTTCCTTTCTTATTCTTAGGTTATATGACAGTCGCGCAGCTGCTAACCCTTTGCAGTCTCCAGTGCTGTTATCTTGTCATAGCCTCTAAAAGGTGAATGAACAAAAAATGAGAGGTAAAACATATAAAAGTTTAAAAAACAGCCCAGTGAAATTTTTCTCAAAAATGTAAAATAAAGACTAGTCAAGAAAACAGAGACAGGATCTGGTTTCTGGAGAGAGAAAATAAGTATATTTTTAAAATATTTTAAATCAGAATGTGACTTAAATTTTTACTCTAACAGGTCCAGACAGAGAAAACAAATTGCCAGCTTCATAATAAAATAGCATATGAGAAGTCATACTACCATTAAAAGTATCATCAAGAGTAAGTGACATATACACACTATAAACTCCATTGTGGTGGACAGATGGCAGTTCGACTGCAAACTGACTAAAAACTACTAGAAAATTCTAGAGTGCCATATCAAATTTTTAAATTACTTCATTATAGGGTTTTTGTATGTGCTTTTATCATTTATCTTTCATGCTCAACTGGTAAAAATACAGCACTATATTCTTTTAGCAATGTACTATTAGCTTGCATCATAAACACGGACAGTAGAACATGACTTGTTTACCTTCTTCACAAGACAAGCGAGGTCAAAACAGTGAGTGATAAATAACATGCACTATTATTTCAATTTTCTGCAGGAATTTATGATCTAGTACATTGGTAGAATTGCACAGAAAAGACAAAAGCATTAGCTATTACTAATGAAGCCCTAAACAATCAGACTCTGCTGGTCTGAATTGTTGAATTCTAGTTATTGATTCAGTTGTTGCTCTTCTGGCAATAGTCATCTCTGTCCACTATAGATAGCTTTCTTCAACATTTTGTTTCATTTTAAACTCAGCTTTGTTAGAAAGCATGTTTGTTACAGAAACCTATCAGCTTTAGCTGTTGAAAAATAAGCAAGAAAATTTTCAGAAGTGTTTATAATTTTATTAAGAACCGCAGCCATTGGTTGCTTATAAATTAGTTGGTTTATATTTTCTGATGGTTATATAAACCATGTACAATATAATTCTCATACTTCCTAAGATAATAAATGGCTTACAGTATGATTAATTACCTTTTCAGGTGGGACAAGTGGTGGGTTTCGAGTTGGTAAACTATGAAGAATTCAGAGCAGAAATGAAATAAATTTAGAGAAAGAACAAAATGCTATGGAACTGATGAACTACTTCACGAAAAAGTTTAGGACAGAAGTGAAAATTTATATGAGGCAAGTGAATTAGTATACAGTTCTGAGAAAGAGTAACATAGGACTTTCTAAAACTGCACATTTAAGTCGTACATTCTCTTCAAGACCTGTTGATTTCTAGACTGAATGTTTTGACATTATATCCATTTTCCAATGAGTTGTCACGCTAAACCTGTCTCATCACATCCTTGGTAAGGTCCTGCCAAAGAGCTTTAACATGTATGTTTGTTGTCATTTTCCTGGGGTATAGCAGTAAACTGCCAGGGTAGAATAAATGGGGAGCAGTAGCAACTGGAGAGAAAATATTGACCAAGCAGGGGAGGCCAACATATGTTTTGCCCAAGAAATAAGTGAGACAGCCACTAGCAGTCTCTAACATTCAGAAATCAAACAGGTGTTTGCAACCACTCAAAATTTTTTCTTCATTGTCCTGGAAATCATTCAACAATGCAGAAAGTTTTCTTGAACTATGCAGGAAGGTGTCTACACCTTGCAGACTATAAACTAACTATAAAGTCAAAGATTGATTATTCTGTGTATTCAAGCTGAAAATATAAAAATTTCATTTGGCAAGAGAACTCAGCTGTGATTGTTGAGGTCTTGGCAGGTTTGAGCAGAGGTCTTTTTCTGTTATTCTGCCTCCAAAAGGATTTTTGTAGTGACAGGCCAGATGGTCACAAACATTGAGAGTCTGTGTGTGACCACTGTGTCCCAAAAGCATTTAGGGTATTTTTTAGTATATTGAGACAAGCTGTAACAGAAAAACAATTGTGGGAAAACCTGCCACACAAAAGCAGAGTATTCCTGTTTCATCTGTTTAATTGGCTTTTGCCCTGAAGTAAGCACATTTACATCACGTCTATAAATCTTTGTCTTTGACATAAGAATAAATGTTTCAATTAATCATTAACATAGCTCCCCCCTTCTTGAAATTCTATCCTGTCCTCACTGATAGCCCCTACAGGAAATAAGAACTCAATTACCAATGCAATTGCTATCAATCAGGCTTCTACAGAATAAGCTGCAGTTCAGACTCCAACAATTTCACAACGAACTTATTATTGCTCTTCTACAACAGTAGGGCTAAGTAGGTTTTATGAGTCCTGTTGGGGTTTGACAATTAACAATCAGGCTGGCTTTAGGGGAATTGCAACTTCCAAACTAATCCATCTCTACCTGGTATAGTATTAAGAATTACTAATTTTTCATAAATTCTTTATCTACTGGTGAAAAGAAGCCAGTGCTGAGGCAAACACGTCTCTAACATTTCTTTTTGGAGTACTAGCAGCAGTGTGCGTTCTCCATTGAGGTGGTGCTGGCAGGGAGGAATAGCACTGAGACCAGTGCAAAGTAGGGCTGGACACACAGGCAGCTTGGTAATGGCTGACTATTGCTAGGATCAGAGTGTCTTCCTTGGTTTTGTGTCCCAAGTTTTACTTAGTACTCTGGTGTCTGAGGGAACCTAATTGGGAGTCCGCCATATAGGACTCTGATAAGAAACATTGGACTTTGACTCAGTCTGATCTTAGTTTGATCATTCAGTTTTCACAGAATCACAGAATAGGTTTAGGGACCTCTGGACACCATCGCTTAGTCCAATCCTTTTGCTTAGAGGACGATCAACTAGAGCAGGTTGTTCAGGATGACGTCCAGTTAGGTTTCAAATATCTCCAGGGATGTAAACTCACCAACCTCTGTCAGAAACCTGCTGCAGACTTTGCTCACCTTCATAGTAAAAAAGTTTTTCATATGTTTAAATAGAATTTCTTATATCTCAATTTGTGCCCACTGCCTCTTGTCCTTTCCCTGCTTTTAGCTCTGTCTTCTTTGTTGCCTTCCATTGCTTATTTACACACATTAATAACCTCTTTCCTCCCAAGCCTCCTCCTCTCCAGCCTAAAGAGTCACAGCTCTTTCAGCCTCTCCCAGTTTGACAGGTGCTCCAAGCTGTTAATCACCTTAGTGGTCCTTTGCTGGACTTGCTCCAGTATGTCAATGTCTGTCTTGTACTGGGGAGCCCAGCACCGAACACAGTGCTCCAGATGTGGCCTCGCCAGTGCTGAGCACCCGCACCTGCTGGTCCTGCTGGTCTCAGAGATCTGGGATTCCAGAAGGCAATGTTTACCAGAAAAGACATATATGAGGAAAACATTTTCTATATCCCTTCTCACCAAGTCATCTGACCCATTCAGCACCTGCACCTGTTGGTGATGATCTTCCTAATTTATCTCAGGATACCATTGGACTTCTTTGTCCAACAGGAACCTCAGCTCTTTTTCTGCAAAGCTGCTTTCCAGACAGGGGGTGCATAATGTGTACTGGTGCATGGGATCCTTCACCCCCAGGTACAGACTTTGTATTTCCCTTTCTTAAACTTCATGAGGTTCCTGTTGGCCTATTTGCTGGCCTGTCAAGGTCTCTCTGAACAACACCACCCCCGTCTTTGTTTCAGCCAGTCCTTTCAGTTTTGCATCACCTTCAAACTTGCTAAGGGTGTTCTCTGTCCCATCATCCATGTCATTAATGAAGATGTTAAATAGTATTGGCCCCAGGAAAAAACCCTGAGGTAAGCCACTAGTGACTGGCTTTCAGCTGGACTTTGTGCTGCAGTTATTTGGTCCCTGCAGTTCAGCCATTTTTCAACTCACTTCACTGCTCATTTATCTAAGCTGTTCATCAGCTTGTCAATGAGGATGTTATGGGAGACAGTGCTGAAAACTCTTGCTAAAGTCAAGATAGACATTCATTGCTCTTACCTCACCCACTGATAAATTATCTCATCACAGGATATCAGGTCAGGAATGATTTTTGCTTTGTAAGACAATGCTGACTGCTCCCAGTCACCTTCTTGTCCTTCATATGTTTGTAAATGGCTTCCAGAAGGATTTGCTCCATCACCTTCCCAGGGATTAAGGCCAGGCTGACTGGCCTGTAGTTCCCTGATTCCTTCTTGCTCTTCTTGAAGACAGGAGTAACTTCTGCTTTCTCACAGTCCTCAGGAACCTCTACTGACTGCCAGGACCTTTCAATGAGAATCAAGAATCACCTCACAATGACATCAGCCAGCTTCATCAGCACTCATGAGTGCATTCCATCACGTCCCATAGACTTGTTTATGTTCAGTTTGTTTAAGTGTTCCCTTATCTGATCCTCATCTACATAGGCAAAGTCTTCTTGCTCAAGACTTTCCTGCTGGTCTCAGAGATCTGGGATTCCAGAAGGCAATGTTTACCAGAAAAGACATATATGAGGAAAACATTTCTATATCCCTTCTCACCAAGTCATCTGACCCATTCAGCAGTGGATCCGCTTTTTCCTTAGTCTTCCTTTTCCTGCTGAATTACCTGTGGAAACCCTTCTTGTTGCCTCTCACATCATTTTCTAGTCTCAGCTCCAGGTGGGCTTTTGTTTTCCTAACTCCACTCCTGCACACTTGGAAAGTGTTTCCATATTCCTGACTCTGTTTCCACCTATTGTATACTTTTTCTTGTATGTCCTAGTTTTGTCGGGATCTCCTTGTTCATCCATACAGGCATCCTGTCATCTTTCTTGACTTTCTGCACGTTGGGATGGACCATTCTTGAGTTTGGATGAGACAACCCTTGAAAAATCAACCAGTTATCCTAGACTTCTCTGTAAGACTGTCTACTGTGGCATTCTTCAAAACAGGTCTCTGAATAAGCCAAAGTCTGCTCTCCTGAAATCCAGGATTGTGAACCTGCTATTTGCCTTGTTCCCTCCTTTCAGGATCCTGAACTCTAGCATCTCATGGTGTACTGGGTCTGGCTTTTCTCCACAGCAATCCCTGTTGGTGCTATATTTTGGATTTGTGACCAAAACTTTTGATAACATAAACATTTTAGCTATTGCTGAATGGTGTTTGAACAACTTCAAGGCCTTCTGTTTCTTACTCTGTGCCCCATAGAGAGTAGGTTGGGTGGGCAAGAGGCTGGGAGGGGACACAGCTGGGATAGCAGACACAAATTGACCGAAGAGATTCTATAACACATGATGACATGCTCAGCAATAAAAACTGGGGGAGCAGTTTTCCAGGATTGCCATTGCTCAGGGATTAGCTGGGCATCAGCTGGCTGGAGGTGATTGATTGCTTTTGCATTGCTTGGTATTTTCGGTTTGGTTCCCCTCCACCGCTCTGCCCATCTTTTTTTTTTTTTCTTCCTTTACTTGTTAAACTGTCTTTATCTCAATCCACAAATTTTCTCAATTTTACCCTTATGATTTGCTCATTTATCTAAGCTGGGTGGGAGTGAGCAAGGTGCTTAGCTGCCTATTGTGGTTAACCCACAACACATGGTCACTGCAGTCAAAGCTGTTTCCAGTCTAAAGATATCCAACCAGTTCCTTCTTGCTTGCAAATATCAGGTCCAGCTGAGTATTTCCCCACATTGGCTCTTAGATCATCTATGTCAGGATATATTAATCGGTGTTCTCTAGAAACCTCCCAGAATGCTTGTGCCTTGTTATGCCATCCCTCCAACACATATCAGGGTGGTTGAAGTCCCCTATGAGGATCAGGGACCATGGTCAAGAAGCATCTTCCAGTTACCTGAGGAAGGCTTCATCTGCCTCCTCCATAGTGCTGTCCTGTAGGTGTTTCCTTATTTGTATGCATACACTTCAGGTGGGCCCCTTCAGCCCTTTTTCATTGGTATCCTGGTTTTGGCTGGGATAGAGTTAATTTTCTTACTAGCAGCTGGTATAGCACTGTGTTTTGGATTTAGGATGACAATAATGTTGATAACACACTAATATTTCAGCTGCTGCTAAGCAGTGAAGGACTTCTCAGCTTCTTATACTGGCCTGTCAACAAGAAGACAGGGGGTGCCCCAGAAGCTCGGAGGGGACACAGCCAGGAGAGCTGACCCCAACTGACTAAAGGGATATTCCATATCCTATGACATCATGCTCAGCATATAAAGCTGGGGGAAGAAGAAATAAGGGGGGATGTTCGGAGTGATAGTGTTTGTCTTGCCAAGTAACCGTTATGCGTGATGGAGTGGAGATGGCTGAACACCTACCTGCCGATGGGAAGCAGTGATTGGATTCCTTATTTTGCTTTGCCTTTGTGTGCAGCTTTTGCTTTACCTATTAAATTGTCTTTATTTCAACCCATGAGTTTTCTCACTTTTACTCTTCCGATTTGCTCCCCCATCCCACCAGGGGGGAATGAGTGAGCAGCTGAGTAGTGCTGAGTTGCCTGCTGGGGTTAAACCACAAAAAATTGTTTCACAGACTCTCACATCCACATCTGCCTGCACATTTGCTTACCAACCCAGACCAACAGTTCTTCTCTTGATTGTAGGTCGTCATCTCCTTCCACCATCATTCCTGGTTTGAAGTTCTCTTCACAAGATTGGCCAAGATAATTTTGCCTCAGCCAAAGGTATTAGCTGAAGGTTTTGTGGATATGCTTTCAGTTTTATAAATTTTGAGAGGTATGGCATTTACCACAGCATGAATATCAATATAACTGTCAGTGGCAGAAGGCAATACAAAAAATTTTCTCTTCTTGGCTGGTGTTCAGAGTATTTTACATTTTTTATTTCTGGAAATTGGAGACCAAGCAGTGCTAAGAAAAATGTTCTCTTTTTTGATTAATGTGTTGTATCTTCTCAATACCTAGAACGTGTTTCCAATTACATCATATGACTGCAGGTTTTCCTTGTTTATTTGGAAAATTGTCTGGAACTTCTGTAACTTGCAAATGTTTGTAATTTAATAAAATACATCTTTGAGGTATATTACTGTAAGATTAGAAATATGCAGGCATGAAACTCATAGCTACTTGAAGTATGGTCACTCACTGCACTGCAAAGTTATTCCCAGAAATCATATATAAACTAGTTGATGTTTGCAGGAACCCTTTTACAGTTATAGACATTAGCTTTTCCTTTCTGATTATAATATTTCTGTAGGTGCCCAAAAGAAGCTTTTCCTCTTAACATAAGTGAAAGGGCAAGACAGAAAATATATTCCTTTTTTTTTTAGTTGCTTTTCAGGCACAAGAATCCATAATTGGCTGAAATTATATCAAAATCTGACTCAGATTGCAGGAGACATCTCTACTACAGTTAATATTTCCCTGAGAGTATAATATCAGGGAGCCTCAGGCAATGCTGTGTAACCCCCTGAAGCTTCTTGTTACCAGGCTGTATATTATGCAGGCTTACATTTTCATAGTTTAGATAACAAGTCAAAGAGACGTTGGTACCTTGCACCTAGTTTTGCACTCCATTAGAGTAGCTTTAAGTGTTTCGTTTTAGACTTTAAGCTCTTTGTATCCAATACTATTTGCAAGTGTTTGGCCCCTAGGTTTCTCCTTGAATCCGTCCTCCACTGTCTTTTTCTGCGCTTGTTCCCAGTGACATTTTCTACACCATAGCTCCTAGCTATCCCTCAACCACAAAGGTAGTTGAAGCAGTTTCCAAAAATACCAGCTCCCAGGAGCAGCCCTTCTGTACTTAGAGTATAAAACGGGTCTCCACTCTGTGCAATAAATGAATTTATGATTCTCAATTCCCAGCTGACATTAATAGCAGCAAGGAGCAAGAAGTGAGTTAATGTTAATTTCTGCAGGTAATGCGTGAAAGCAGATAGGGAAAGCTTAAAAGGTCAACATCTGCTGTCATGCAGGAAAGTTGCAAAATTTGATTGGCCAGTAAATGTCAACACCATGTTCTAAAATCTACATGCTATCCTTTCAATTTAATCTTAGCTTGCAGCCCAGCTAGAGATCATGCAGCATGTTTCCAAAACCCTTGAGTTTGAAAACGGAGTTGTATGATTGCCTTGCCATGGCAATAAGGCACTTGTAAATTACAAACTTGTCATTTAATCAGCATAGTAGGTAGTACAGCTCCTGTGACTTTTTATATCAATTTTCAGGGAATGCTGAAGAATCCATAATGATTATATACCATAAAGAACTGCAGTTCCAACTGTTGCCATGGTATTATGTACTCGTCCTTTTTAAAAGCAGTGACTAGAATGTAAAACAGATAATGAATCTAATTGATTGTCCCCTGCACCTCACAGAGATGCTTTATTTTTGTCTCTGCTTTGTTCTCTGTTTTGTCTCTCTATATATCAGATGCAGAACTACATTGTTTAGCACATGGATGGCATTAATTTAGAGGAGAGCAGATGCACTTTCTAAAGCAGAAATATGACGACCAGCTCTAAGCAAATGGGAATGAAAATTTTTTCTTCATTGTCTAGATGGCAAATAGTAGTGGCTGTTGGAAAACATATCCTCAGCTTATGTTTGCATAAAATTTTCTGTAAAGCATAAGGCAATATTGAACCAGAGGATAAAGACAGAGAGGGAAAGAAAGAGTGCATGTGTCCACACCTAGATAGCATAGATGATTATGTATAACTTCAGCAGTAAAATGTGACTGCAAGTTTGTGGTTCTAAATGTACCTTAAATTAGCGTGCTAGGTGTTATACTGTACTAATTGTAAAGCTGCACAATAAGGATGATTCTGAATTTTTAGGTGCAGAAAGTTCAATGTTGTCTGAAAAAACGCCGTGCCTTGTTATACCCAGCCTTTCTGGGCTTTACGCTATATCACCCAGCCCTGACGTGTCTTTTCACTTCCATGGCTTGCCTTAAACATGCCATGATATACGTTGCTCAATCCATCCAATGTAGTGGGAAGAAGGAGAGCTAGAGGAAAGCTACATTCCCTTCTTAGTGAGCCAGAAGCGAATTGCTGTGTGAGCCAAAGAGGGGGAGAAAGTAGAAAAGAGAGAGGATTGGCTAATATCACATGTACTCACACAAGAGTCTGGTGGTGCCATCTCCATGGTGGTCATGTCTCCATGGGGGAACATACATATTTTCAAATTTCCCAGCAAGTTCCAATAAGCTGGGTAACAGAGTGTACTGAAGTAAGAGAGTCACAAACCAGCTTCCAGAAATTTCTGACAGCTCTCAGTAATTTTGTCAAAATAGCCTCCAAAAGAGGCTACTGAAGTACCTGGTGTAACACCACAAAGCTCCTTTTATTTTTTTGTATCAGTTTTATGAGAGACCGCTGTTAGATAGCTGTGCAAGAATCACTCTAGATAAGGTTGTTACTCCTTTCTGTATTGAGAGCATATAGCATGTGATTAAGGAAAGGAGCTATGTCCTGGATTTCTATATATATTCACAGTGACCTTCAGCCTATGCATGTGGCAAAAAAGCAGAGATGCAAGTGAGAATGAAACCATGGAGCTGGTATTACCAGTGCAAAGACTTGTACAGAAAAAAGTGAAAATATTCTCAGAGCTGGAGATAAAAATGTCAGATGTTTACAGTTATTTTTAAAGGAAACCTGTTAAATAATGTATTTTTGTTACCAAAAGCATATGGAAATTCAATAAGAAAATCACAGAAATAACGTTTGGGAGTTTCAGAAGGCAGGAATGTCACTTAACTGGTTCCACTTTTTCATTTACTCCTTCATTGCCCACTGTTACTCCATGTGGGATATGATGGTTTGTAAAAAGATATGAAAAGCCAAACAACTTATCAGGCCTTTTAGAATTCTAGTACTAATACAAAAGATTCCCAAAGTTTCCTCCTTTTTTTTAAATATATGCTTAAAGAATGATGACTATTCCAAATTAGACAAGATTATCTACTGTGAAAGTAAATCATGACAGCAAAGTGGGAATTACATATACATTTTTATGGGCACATTCTTTGGAGAAAAGTCTTCCACACACCTTTGGTACCTCTTTCTGAGGTCATCCTGAGGCAAAATATTCCCCACCAGTTATAGCTCTTTGCATATCTTGTCATCAATATGACATCGTGCCTGAAAGCATCATTCAGCTCCCATAAGATCGTTCTTCACAGAGAGTACCCACCTACAGCAATGCCAGTAATGTTCTTGAAAGGATTACAAAAGCTATACTGCTCCTGCCATTGAACACATTACTTAACAGGGAAATAGAATTTCCCACTGTCTTTTAGACCTGTCTATCTATTTTACTTACTCCTTTATTAAAATGGCACTGCATTTCATGTGCCTCTAGTGAAATGCACCGAAAAGAGCAGGACTGAGTCTTTGGCGCAAGCTTCTCTCTTATACTGCTAGTTATTTTGCCTCTCATTGATCTAGTAATACGTGCCAAGTCAGTTGTGCATGGTTACTCTAATAGCTCCTCTCATCACTTGTCCTCCTTATCTCAACCACAATCACTGAAGCAAAGAACCTTAATCTACCTTTTAAATATAATTAGATGAGTAATTCGTATACGGATCTGCTCATTATTGATTTTCTTTAAAACTCCCTCTCCGCCAAAGTTATGTGTAGTAGAAATGGTACATCTGCTCACACATATATTTAGATTGTTAATGATTCTTTTGAACATCTGTTATACTGTTACTGAACAGTTGTGGTTTCTTTAAGAAGGCACAAGGGACTGGACCTGCACCACCTCGATCTTGGCTATTTTTGGGGAAAAAATGCCACTGGGAGCCATTTATATATATATGGTGCCATATTGACATAAACTTATGGCTCACCCTTTCATCACTTCTTTGCCCGTTAAGTTATTGATCTGTCTATGCTGTTATTCACTACTGGAGCAATAACTACTTTACATTTTTGTTTCATTGCTCACCAATCAGATGTGCTGAATATCAAAATGCCACAGCTATAAAGACCCTTAGTCAAATAGGATATGTGGCTGAACAACAGCTAGGATGAGAACCTCACATCAGAAAATTCATCTGGGCTAGGAGACTCCGGTAGCAATTTGTATGATAATGTATCAGAAGCAACAAAAAAATAACCAATCATTTTTATGTGTGGGAGGAGAAAAATGGTAACATCATGCATACACAAGCAAAAGGGTTTGTTGAAACAACAATAAAACAGAGTTTAAACTGAGGTCAAATAAGCCAGCAGCTACTGTACTGTAAGAGACATGGGGTCTCCTACTCCACATTGGAAAATGTGATGAGAAAAAACACTCCAGAATTTCTTTTCTTGTTTCTCAACTAAATTATCTGTAAGATATTTTAACCAATATTGAATAGCTCCTAAACTGATGGTGTATTTGTTTTCTTGCTGGTTGTACCATGTAAGCAAACAGTGCAGTGATTTATGTAGAAGAATCAATATGGGCAGAATTGTTGATGTTTTCTAGGATAGATTTCTATAGCTAATAATTGACTGTTAGCATAGTTACCACCACGTGTGCTAATGAAGCTACTGTTCAACATTGGTAAAAATGGAAAGAATGTAGGTGGGGGACAATAACCCTTGGCATATGTTATACCTAGCCTAGCCCCACTCTGATCTGATAAAACAGTTAAATAAAACCTAGCCAGCTGCAAATTCATCTACCAGATACTGATATTTTAGACTTGGAAGCCTGTATTCTTATGCTTGAACAAGGGAAGGAACCAGCTCTAGTAGACTTGATGAATGATAATGGGCAGACATCCACTCTTATCTTCCATAGCCTTTCTGCAACATTAATTCTCTCAACACTAAAATCACTTGATGACAGAAATGCCAGGAATCAAGGGAATTACTTAATATGATTTAGGACCTTCCCCAGGAATGTACCCAAAAAGTATACCCAGAAACCTCCAGCTCCACATCTTTCATTTTTCAGAGTTCCATGGGGATCAGTTCTCTCTCCTACTTGACATTTCTCTAAAACTTTTAAAAGAATTGTTGAGGTAAAATACTGAAAGACATAAATACTGATAAAATGTAGATAAAACACAATTCTAACTATTTTTCATTATGCATAACTGTATGACTACTGCTGTTTTGACTTTGGCCGCACTCAAAGAGTTGCAATCAACAGCTCGATGTCCAAGTGGTGAGCAGTGATGAGTGGTGTTCCTCAGGGGTCAGTACTAGGACCAGCACTATTTAACATCTTCGTTGGAGACATGGGCTGTCGGACTGAGTGCCCCCTCTGCAAGTTTGCTGACGACACCAAGCTCTGTGGAGTGGTTGACATACTGGAGGGAAGGGATGCCATCCAGAGGGACCTGGACAGGCTTGAGAGGTGGGCCCATCCCGACCTCATGAAGTTCAACAAGGCCAAGTGCAAGGTCCTGAACGTGGGTCGGGGCAATCCCAAGCACAAATATAGGCTGGGCAGAGAATGGATTGAGAGCAGCCCTGAGGAGAGGGACTTTGGGGTGTTCGTGGATGAGAAGCTCAACATGAGCTGGCAATGTGCGCTCACAGCCCAGAAAGCCAACTGCATCCTAGGTTGCATCAAAAGAAACGTGGCCAGCAGATCGAGGGAGGTGATTCTGCCTCTCTCCTCTGCTCTTGTGACACCCCACCTGGAATACTGTGTCCACCTCTGGAGCCCACAACATAAGAACAACATGGACCTGTTGGAGTGGGTCCAGAGGAGAGCCACAAAGACGATCAGAGAGTTAGAGCACCTCTCCTATGGGGAGAGTCTGAGAGAGTTGGGGTTGTTCAGCCTGGAGAAGAGAAGGCTCTGGGGAGAACTTAGAGCAGCCTTCCAGTACCTGAAAGGGGGCCTACAAGAAATCTGGAGAGGGACTTTTTACAAGGGCACGTAGTGACAGGACGAGGGGTAATGGCTTTAAAGTAGAAGAGGGTAGATTTAGATTAGATCTCAGGAAGAAATTCTTTACTGTGAGGGTGGTGAGGCACTGGAACAGGTTGCCCAGGGAAGTTGTGGAGGCCCCATCCCTGGAAGTGTTCAAGGTCAGGTTGGATGAGGCAATCTGATCTAGTAGGAGGTGCCCTTGCCCAGGCAGGGGGGTTGGAACTAGATGATCTTTAAGGTGCCTTCCAACCTGAACCATTCTATGATTCTATGACTTCATGCGCAAATAAGACGAGTTATAGTTGGTTAAAGCTTATCTCTACAAAAGCAAAAACGATAGAGGCTAAAAAGTTAGTAGTACTGAATTTTCTAGCTAATTTACTGCTAACGTTCATTAAAGAATATTAAAGAATATTCTGACAGAATATTTCTTGACTCAAAACATCTCTTCCTACTTTAGTATAGTGTTGCAGGTTTTAGTAAATTCAAACTCAGACTTACAGCAAACTGTTCCTACAACAACAAAGCTACTGAAGCTGTACCCAATCTTCTCTCTGCTGTCTGTTGCAGCTTCAGATTCAATGGACATTGGTATGAGACCAACAGTAGACAGATTATTCTGAGGGGAATGCAATGGAGATTTTGGATCCAACAGATACGTATTTTAGTCTTGCCAAGTCTAAATTTCACAGATGACTTCTAACACAGAGCAAAGGGGGAAAATTTTAATGGCTTGGAAAGCAGTTCAAATTAAGCAAGTTTTAAAGGGACAATTTAATTGCATAGCATATGTGTTATTTTGTTCATTCCCTTGAGTATTCTTGGGTAAAATGTATAGCTTTTATTCATATTTGATTCTGTTGCCAGTTCTTGCGATAAGTATAGAAAGACTATTGAAATAAGTCTATAGCTGAGGCAAATTGCTTAAAGCTAGCTATAGCTTAAGCTCCACGCAACTTTAACTCCTTTTTCATGACCTCATATAGATTATCACTTACAGAGGACTTAACACTGCATTCCTACAACACAGGACTACACACAGTCCTTGAAAACTAACAATATGTAGTGAAATATTGTGGAACAAAATCATAAAAGCAGTTGAATGAAAATCTCAAGCCAAAATCAAAAGAAACACAAAGAACACTGTTAAGTGATTCAATTATCTAACTAAACCTCAGTTAATATAAGAAAACAGAAGCTGCTAAAATGCGATGGGTTTGGACCTAAGACAGTTAAGTGTCTCCATTTACTGAAAGTCACTGAGAAATGTTATCCTAACCCCAAGATTCTTTGAACGTGTTGCTTGTTTGTTTGTTAAATATTCAATAGTCTAAAAATCCCAAGCAGATACATAGTGAGAAGGGATGATTGTGATGATTTAGCCAAACTCTTGAAGAACACAAATCACAGAATTCCATCCAATTATTCAAGACCACATCTATGGTTTATAATTGAACTCAAGTAAAATTTCTGTTTACAGACTTCTAACACCAGAAAATTCACCACATTCTAAATTGCCTTTTCTTCCAGTGATTTATGCCCTGAAAATCAAAATTTATTTCTAGATTAAAATTACCTAGCTTCAATTGCCAAGCAATAGATCTTTTAGCTTTGTCTGCTACATTAGAGATATTTGCACTACATGGGCATTAATATTTTTAACTCTAGACTAGTGTAGATGTACGTTATGTATCTTATTCCTGCCTTTCATCACTGTTTATTGGAAGGACAAGAATCTCACACTTCAGTTATATGTCTGAAGCTGTCTGTTGGTATCTTTTTAACCTAAACTCCAAGTTAAGTATCGGGAGTTGAGGAACATTGCAATATTCAACTTCTGTTTCATTTATCAGACTCATTCCTGTTGTGAGAGACTTACGGCATTATAACACTTGCGAGGATTCCTGTGAGTGGAGGCACAGAATTTTCAAGTGGAACTGGATGATAAACTTTGCTTCATGCAAGAAAAGAAATAACATTGTAACTATTTTCTCTTGCAAATGAATTGGAGAGAAGCCTGATCAGAGAGAAATAGTGCCTTAGCAGCTGCTATATATTTGTTTCCCACTCTACCAGCATGTTTTCAGCTTTCAGAAAACTGTTGCAGTCCATGTTTAACAACAACCTTAGTGGCCAAGCCATCTTCTGTTCCAGAAGGAATTACATGAAATCCTGCCTGAATACAGTAACGTCTTCAAGGGAAGGAAAGAATATAGCAAGAAATTGATTAAATTTGCCAGTATCTTCCCTACAGAATTTTAAATTAGAATCTGTCTGAAGCACTTTCTATATCAAATTTCTTTCTGTACCTGGTAGTTTTTACTGTGTGCCCATGTGAAACATCAGTATGCCTCAAGCCACTGTATTCATATAAATAACTCATATTTGTATGGCACCTTTCAGCCGTGAAAGCAGAATTGCAACCTCTGGTGGATGAATGAGTTATGAAACTGTCAGTTTACTGTATAGAATTATAAATTAATGCATGCATTATGTCTCTGTAAAAATAGTAAGTACATAAAAAATTCTTAATTAATCATTATGAATTGTCATGGATATCACTTCTGATGGGATAAAGGAATTTGAGTTATGGTTTATTTTTTTCTGTTTCCATAAGCAAATAGTTATTTTTCCAGTTTGTTAAGAAAATATTAGCCAACATTTTTATTAGAAAAGTAGCCAAGTTCCTATTTTGCAATGTCCTCTATAGATGTTGATTAATCTAGTCATAGAAAAAGCATCTTAGAAAGTCTCATCATATAAGGAACTCTTCTGTGGTTTGTTGACTAAATTAAATGACAGGCGTTCTAGCTACTGTCTTTTTCTGCTGTACATAAAGTAATTACAAGAACTGGCATAAATAAATAGTTTATCTCATTCCAATAAGTTGCTTAGTAAACACAATATTAAATTATTAGTTAAATAGGGAAATTGTGTGGATAGAGATGTGTTTTAAGCCGAAAGACAAGAAGGAAAAATTACCTCCTCTCTTCACTACTTCAGGTTTTTTTCCTAATCATTCTCACTATCTAGAAAGGGGGGTTTGGGTTGTTTTTGCTTTTATTAAGCTTAAAACTAAGAGACTATTACAATTTCAAAATAAAAGATACTTCTCTTTAATTGTGTTACAGTAGTTACAAATCAAACCTTGCACTACAGCAAGTTTAAAAGTGAATCTGACTTTAACTAAAATAAGACTGTTATTCAATTTTCATTGCCTGAGATAAGAGAAGACATGCATAAGGAGGAACACGAAAATTGCATTTTCAGACTTCTCTTAGGTTGAATAGATTAAATTGCTATTAGTGACAAAGTAAGAAAGAAACGTGCTTGTTTACAATGCAAAATTGATGTAACAGTGTCTCTTGCAGAAACAGTTCAACTTGATGCTGTTCTTGAAATTAGCTATTGAGATCAAATGATAACTCTGTTTCTAGCTATGTATCACAAAATAGAACAAAGCCTGGAGTTTTAACAACTGACGTAATAAAAATTATTTTTGTTATTATTTATTAAGTACTCATAAGTTCATTGAAGAGTTCAGTGATGAAAAAAAGAAATAAAAGTCTTTTCTTAAAAACATAAAATGTTTGTATGTAGCAGATTTCAGAATAATTTTCTCCTAATATAGACTGGGGGTTATGGTATTCAGTATCATCTGTGAAGCTGCACTGAATTCAGCCCAGTGTTCAAAGCTAAAGTTGAGCCAATCTTCTCTCTCAACCCTGCATTTTGTAGACAACAGCGATACAAACATTTTACACATTCATTTAGTCAAAGTGTTGGTTTTTTGAGGGGGAAAGACCTACAAAAATTGGAAACAGCTTTTATTTTGAGCTTTTTTTTCTTAAATACTTAGAACTGCACAAATATTTCTATTCAACAGAATACTTCACTAGCACGTAAAAGGAAATTAAGGATTCTATTTTTGGTGAAACAGAACAGATTGTATAAATCTCTTTAGATAATCCTACAATATCAGCAGGAGGTTATAATGACTTCCATTATCCTCTCACATTGTTGCTGTGTAGAATTTAGTTGAAGTATAATAGAAACTGGCAAAAAAGGCCTTTATTGGTGAACAATCTACTTTACACAAAGAATGTTATTTAATTGAAATAAGATAACAGGAAAAAACCCCTAGTAACAGAAAATTATAGAGGGCAAAGTCTTGGCCATAAATAAGGTACCAGAAGCTATCATTGATTACAAGCAATCAAGACTCTACAAAATAAGAAACATGGCAGTGTAATCATCTGCTTGATACACTTGGCAAAGCAGATTGGTGAAAGGTCCTCCATCTCTGCATAGTGTCTTGCCCTGGAGCAGGAGGAAGAATACAGCTATCTCTGCAGTAGCATCCTTGTTTTCTTGTTCTCCTATTGTCTTCCAAAAACAATAAATAGAAGTCTTTGTAAGTTGAGAGACAAACGCTGGACACATTATACCTTGCCATGCAAGAACTAGTTCTTTCTTTTCCATTGCAAAAGCAATTTCCTTCTTTTCCATTGAGCTTTTCCATGAGAACAACAATAGGGAAATTATATAACTGTGCCCAGCCATCGTCAGTACAAATGCGGTAGCTCCATATCAGCAGAATAACTTTTTTTGTTTTGTAGTACTGTTTTAAGAGAAAATATGCTGAGAATCCTCTGGAAATGCATCATGGAAAAATATTTTTTATTTTTTTCTGTTTTTCTTTTTACCTTAAGAAAAATTCTGAAAATAATTATGTCAAGTTTTAAGTTTGTCTGTAATTATTTGACTAAGTAAATTTTTGAAGCAATTTATGTTATCGTAGAAGGATTTTTCAAAATAGAGTTTATAATTTTTTATAAATAAAATACATAATTATAAGGTTTGTGTTATATATTCACACAGTACTATAGAACAAATGGAAATTGGTATAAATTTGTGCAGACACAAAATATTTCAAGGTATATAGCCTTTTATATACTTACGGATGCCTGAGCAGAGATCCTTCTGAAAGTATACTCTATTTATCACATTAGCATTAAAATAAATGATCATATTAGTTGTAAAATGCATTTCCGTTTAATATATTTGGAAACAGAACCTTGAAGAAAGTTGTGCTGTGTTCTGAAGAAAGCTTCAAAAGCCACATTCTGGCTCCTAAACTGCTTCTTAGACATATCTTATTTTGTGTTTCATGGAAGTGATGGGTATGAATTCCTGCCTTTACTAAGTACTTGTAATTTCATCTAATCTCAAAGCATACTGACTGTGCTCACTGCTTCTTGAAATCAAAGTACTTAGCAAGTTATTTATCAGTTATTTAAGGAACTCCAAAAACTTTTAAAACACAATAGTGCAGAATATTTCCCGTTTGCAGAAAAATAAATACATTTGAAGACATAATAAATAATAATTATTCTGATAGACCATCCAGTTTGGGGACATTCTTGAAAATCTTTTTGAGTAGTGTAATAATCCAGCAAGAGTAAGAACTATTGACACATACTTTTACAAAATCATACAAGCAAACTAAAACAAAAAATTTACAAGGGCATCATTTGGACTAATAATTAAAGGCACACTCATTAAGTTATATTGTATTGATTAAGATTAATATCAACAGTATTTTCAGTAATTCATTTTATTTCAAAAGTTTGGATGAATAAGAAATGAGCAAAATGTCTTAAGCAGTAGTAGACCTTCCATTATACTCATAACTGAAATGGACAGAAGGTCTTCTGTTGTTTAAGAAAATGGACTGGCTAGCTTGCACAATAAAAATGCTTGCAATACCCATCTTCCTCAAAATAAGGCAAATGAACTAAACTTTTCACTTGACTAAACTGAGACTATTTAACTAGAAATAATTGAGAAGACACCATCTTTCTGACTCGCTCCCCAACTGCTTTATATTGACATAGAAGAAGTTATAGCACAGGGTGAATAGCAAAAACACCCATTAAATAAAAATAATTTACTTGGACTTTCAAGATGTCTTTGATAAAATCCTTCACAGGAGATTATTAAGGAAACAGAAGCCACAGAATGAATGATAAAGGTTCTGTTTTATATTAGAAAATGGCTAAGAGATAGGAAAACAAAGGGTAGATGTAAGTGTTCATTTTCAACATGGAAGAAGGTTAATAATGAGATGCCCCTGGATTCTTTCTAACAGTGGTGGTACTTGACACATTTATTACACACTTATTAATGTCCTGAAGAAAAGGATAAAGAGATAGATGGACTAAAGTCTCTTACTGAAAATTATGTAAGTCAAGAATGAAAAAGCAGCAAAGAATTCCATGCATAAACTAGCCAGAGAATTGGCTAGTGTAACACCAAAGAAAATTCCTAAGGTATAAGCAAAGGTGGATATTGGATCTGACCATTTTATATTAAATCATTTGTATTGATACCTCCTAAATCAACATCAATCACTAAGGAAAAAAATAGTTTCGTGATGGACAATTTATTTAATGTAATTCTTCAATGTACTTAGGAAAACAAACAAAAAAAATGCAAAGCAAATAAAATGTTAATTTCTATTGAAGAATAATAGAGAATTGAAAATGTATTACTACATTCTTGTGGATTATTAGTGTGCCATTAGAAAAGTTCTAGAGCAGATGCAAAAGGAAATGGAGAAAGATAAGGTATGGGGGAAGATTTAAAAGATTAGAACCATACTTTTATGATGTAAAGGATACAGAAATTATACTGTAAAATTATTGTAAACAACAGAAAAACTGAGTGACTCATAGTAATTCATATTACTAGGACAAATTTCACCCAATAAAGATAAAAGGCAATAAATTTTAAAGTCTTACCAAGAAATTCATCATTTCTTTATACAGTATCTAAAAGGTCTGCTGTCATATTGCACTTGTTATCAGGATTGGGCCCTAAAAACAATTAGAAACTTTTTTAATTACAGCTAGAAACAAAACACTAAAAAATCTTTCTAACAGAATAATGAACCCATGGAAGACGTTGCTGAGGAAGACTGTGGAATCTCCATTACTGGGGGTCTTACAAATAGGTTGTACAACAATCTGTCAACAATAGCATACTGTCCTTTTCTGCAGGTTTAAGATTAATTGACATTCTGAGTTTTCCTCCAGCTGTATCATCCAATGAATTTGGTCTGCCATTCTGGTACCATAAACAAAACAAAACAAGAAAACAAAAAAGCTCTTAGGGTCAACAACCATAGACTGTTTTAGTCCAGTAGAGCCTAGGCACACAGAGAGCACTCTTAAAATAATAATAGAATCTGTTTTATTAAAACTCAGCAAATTGGATTAAAATCCTGGGGGGCGGGGGAATAACTATATTTAACAGGAAAATTTGGAAAACAGGGGAAGCTGTTTCAGGAAAGAAGTCACTTTATGTGTTTATTGAGGAATTATTACAAGGGAACTTAGTGAGATGTTTTTCACTGTCTCAGCAAGCTTCATCTTATTACACCCACTAAAGAGCCAGAAAGTGGTTTTATAAAGAGGAAAAACTGCAATGAAATTCAATGAGAATTTGTTCTGTATAGAGAATGCAGTATCTGTCCCTGCAATGCAGAGGTATTTTTATTTTATATTATTGGGCAAAGTTTGCCTTTTAATGCTGCAAAACTTTGAACACTCCACAGGTACAGTTAACACTGCTCCATTTTAAACACATTTCTATGTGAAATTTCACATTTGCTCTTTACAGGTACTCAAGAAAGCCTGTATTTTAATTAAGGTCAAAATGTTACCATTTCCATCAGTGGATCCGAAATTTCAAGTAATTTTCAAAAAGCTGCTATGATTCAGCTTGAATCTCTATTTGCATGTTTACCTGGTGGCCTTCTGGGTACTGTTGATAGAGATGATTCATAGGTTTCATTGTCTGCATGGTTTTTCAGTTACTCAGGAGATTTCAGTTATTTCAAATACTAAGTCAATGTTATCTGTGTTAACACTAAAGGTCCAACTGAAGGTGAGTAGTTTGAATAGTTACATCTCAAAAGGGCTGGCTGAAAGTGCAAGGCTGGGAGACCAAACTAAATCCTGCAATAAAAAGTATTTTTCCCAGCCTTTGTCCTGATCAGATGTTTTGAATATGGATGTAGTAAATAGCTGAATAGATTCCTACAAACTAAAATACCTCTTCTTAAAGAACGTTTCAGAAAGTGTAAGGAAACTTTGTTGGAAAAAGAAAAAACAACATAAACCTTTTTTTCACTCTGGAATGGTTCATTCTGAAATGAATGAAATCTTACTTGTTTTTAATATATCTGTTTTGCACTGGGTGTTTAATTTCTTCTTTTTCCCCTACAATAAACACATACCACAGGACAATTAGGAGCAAAGGCTAAAATTTTTAATCTAGAGTACCTAAAACAAAGGCCTATGAGTCCATACTTCACCAACTGAATAAATTACTTAATTTGCAGAAGGGAAAAAAGACCTAAAGTCTCCACTGATTTTCTTGTTGGCAGTGGGTTTCTTATTGCCATTATTTTGTGCATTGATTCTGACATCACCTGTGAACTCTCCCAACATTTCATTATTTCTTATTACTACTACTCTTACATAGCACTATTTCCCTTAATGGTTTATTCTTTTCTAAGTACTGCCACCATTGTAGGATAATGCTATTTTCAATTCAGTTTGGCATAAGTTACTGTCTTTACCCTGGGAACAGGGAAAACAGCAGTATGTGACAGCATTGCACCAAGGATGGAAATCTAGGCCTCAGCCAGGAAAGGAAAATGAGGAAAAGTATGCTCCAAGCTTAGTACTCCTTTTTACTCTATCTTCCCTCACCCCTTGCTCCCAATAATACTATACTAGAAGAGTTGTATCTGGTGTAGGTTCAAACTCTAGGTTTAAAAAGTGCTAAGACTGCAGCAATCAGAAGACTTGTCAGGTTTTCCAATCTTTATTCTAGACAGTTTTAGCTGCAAAAATCCAGATTCCCAATTCAGTGACAGGACCTATTCAGACCACTGCAAAGATGAGTATGGTTCTGCATGACCAGACTAAGCTACACGCGCATGGATTTTTTCTGAGGTCTGGACCCTAAATGTTGCAGTATATTCCTTGGGTTACTATTCATTTTCCTCTAAAATCAGTAGGAGGAAAAGACTTACAACATCTGTTGTTAGATGCTAAGTAACTTGCAGGATGTACCTCCCATGTACACAGGAAGCACTTGGCTTCAGTCTCTCATATGTGTTACTAAGTAAGAATGGAAAAGGAACTGTAATTCAGGAAGATGTCATTTGAATAAGGATATCAGAATTGTCTTTGAGATTTTCAGCCCCATTAGTGCACAGCTGAGGGCAGAATTTGGCCTTAAAGTTTATCTTGTTGCTTTCTGACTGACACATCAGACAACAGCAGGAAAAAAATGCTTTATCATATAGACAGTTCTCTATTATCGTTTGACTGTTTAAAAATAATGGATCAAATTCTTCTCTAGAGCACTACCACTGAAGTCAGTGGACTTGTGCCAAGGATGAATTTGACCCAATATTCTTTTCAAACTGAGATTAGAGAACAAGTGAACCAGCAAAAGACAATTAAGTCAGTGATGCAGTTACTATCTTGAGTACGCAAGCAATCTGAAAGCCAACATAATGCAGTTCTTATTCACCAGGCATGCAAATAAATCAACTTTAATGTCAATAAAGTCAGTAATGACAGATTTTATCACTAAGTTATAACTAAGCAATAATGATTGGGAAAAAGGCAAGTAGCTCACAGCAACTGAAGTGATTTTTTATTTTGTCCTAGGTGAAGTCAAGGGTAACTGAAAAGACTGGCCTTTACTCCCTCTATTATTAACTGCAAATCATTCTTGTCATGTTAGAAAGCAGATCATTTTTTTCCCCAAGTATTACTCACTGTTATGGTGTGCCTCACACCATGACCTCCTTCAGAGGTGCTGCCGTCCAGTTCCAATTAGCCTCTGCCTATTAGTGAGATGGAGTTATATTTTGAGGGAATCAGGACCGAAGTTATATTTCTATTTCTTCTCTAAATGTAGTTACTGATTTAATTCATCCATCAGCTGTGATCACAGAAATCAGAGAACAAATAAAACAAATAAAGGTGAAGATGATTTAACACTTTACAGGGTGCAGTCCTACACTAAATACTGTTAGACACCCACCGCATTCCAATTGCAGTGGCTACGTTTCAGTGACGACTAAAATAAAAGTTAGAGGTGGTAAGTGGCTTATTTAAAATGTTTCTAAAGTATTTGATTGGGGGGCATAATGAAAATACCAGCTATTATTTTTCTTGATGTGTAGAAGAAGGAGGAACTCAGGATATAATTTTTTTAAAACGGTATTACATTGAGTAGGTAGGTGATCTGCTGATAATTTAAAGTCACATAGCCACTTTAAAAGCAAACAAACTTTTTTAACTGTTTACAAAATGTGATTTATATGAGTTTGTACAATAATTTTTCTGTTTCTGCATCTTAACCAAAAATAGTACACATTTTCTGTTATATAGGTAGTTGATCCTCTATGGGATATGTTTAACAATGGTCGATTGCTATGTTTCAGTGGTTTTGGCTGACATTCAACAAATGTCTGAACAGCTAATAATGCACTTGGTTCTGTTAGTCTGCCCATCTGTCCATCACATCTGCCTGTCCTCATAAAGGCTGTCATTAAGCAAGATAGCATTCCTTTAACATCCTCTCTGTATTCACTCTCTTCCTGAATGCCTGGAAGGTAAACAACACGTGCTCACAATTATTTTAAATATTTTCATAAGCTAAAGATAAATAAACACTTCTTTAAAAATAAGCAACAAAGAAACAATTTCTTTTACTATTTTGTTAATGGCACTTTAATCCACGTGATTATTGGTCAACACTCAATTGAAATAGTTTGAAAAAACGAGAGACCTTTCTCTTGTCCATAAAAACTACACAATTAGTCACCAGACACATAACCTCCAAAAACACTGTTTCAAGAAAAATAACATTAATTAAGCTTGACATTTGGTATCTGTTTTGGACTGCACATTATGGCTATCTGTTACAGTCCCAAGGTGGGGACTGACTGCCTCCACAAACTCTTCCAGCACCTGAGTAGCTTTTTCCACATGGAGAGATGCAGGGACAAGGCTCATAAAAGCAAAGATGCTATTATACTAGTGTGTGCTGTTGTTCACGCTACATTTGAAATTGACTGCAGTAACAAAAGAAACACTAACAATTTGATAGAAAATGTTTTCTGCATTAGCACAGTAAGGAGGAAGAAAAGATAGTGGAAGGAAGAACCATGAAGTCAAATTTAGCCAATAGATATTTTTAGGAAGAATGTAATTCCACAAAATTAACAACTAAAGTAAGTGTTGTAACACTTTTATATGACATTATAAAGCACTTTCTACTTCTCCTTGTCTGTAATGTCATCTTCTGGAGAATGTACAATATTGAGGGTAAAGAAAAAATCTTTAGATGAACATATGGAATACCTATTCTACAATAGTAAGGTGCATATTACCTAAAAAAGCTAGTAAGGAACTATTAATACTGTTGTTTTCTGTTTCCTTTGAGCTGGTTTGCTGTAGAACCTATCCTAAGAAGATTATTTCCTGTCCTAAGGAGTATTTTCAAAGCATTAAATCAAGTATCAGGTTCTCAGGATTCTAAGTTTTATAGTCAACATCATTTCAAATTGTCTAGGTGCCAGAAGGGTAACCATACATTTTGGAAAGCAAGCCATGCACTTCAGAAGGAAGCCCTGCTTAAAGCCAAGTCAATACATGTTTGCTAATGTCAGGGAAACAAAATATTCATAGGATCTAATTATGCTTTTCCTGCATGTTTGTCCTAAGACAAGGTGCTCTTCACAAGCTACCTGTTCAAAGACAATCCTGCCTTAGGCAGTGTCTATTTTACAACTGTAACATACCATACAGAAGCAGTCTGGAAGAACCCTTTTTGCCATGTACCCATCAGGAGTTGTACCAAAGACATGCAGTAAAACATACGTTATGTTATAAAATGTGATCCCATATGGCAATTTGTGAAAGTATTCCAAACACTTGCTATTGATATTGTGCTTGAACAGCCATTCAATACTCTCTCACAATTTATGCATTCTGTACAAGTGTCCCTACCACTTACTGACTTCCCGTGAGAAATTTCTTCTGCCCTGCTCTGTGACTATGTGTGTGTGCCTACGTGACCTCATACATGTACATATTAACAACAAGAGACCTTAGAGGACATAGGAGGACAGTATTTGTCTGTGTCTTTGTTTAGTTATAGCTAAGCAAAGTTCACCAAAAAGTAGTGCTGCTGATTGCATAAGTGCATGCAGATGTGTTTACACTTGCACACAAACATGAACACACATTCACTCAGAAAAAAAACCCTACATGTTTCTTTGATGTGTTTTCTTGGAAATTTATGAAAGCATTCTATTGTAATAGAAAATTAGGCAACAGCTGATAAAGGTAATCCCACGTGTAGGTTAGCTGTCTCTACCAATAGTGACAATGGCATCAGAAAGTGCATTTCTGACTTAGGGTAAGTCCAAAACTGTTGTAGGTTGCAATTACTCCAGTTGAAAACTCTTTATGTAGGTTACCACTATTGCAGTGGGTAACAAAAGGGAATTCTGACACTCATCAGACATAGGAGAGCTGGTTGCCAAATGAGTTCCCCAGTTAAAAACCTCCCATTCACCACTGTTGTAGTTTCCTTTCCACTTTCCCCTTCAGCTGATATAACTAACTTCTAAGACAAGGACAGTAATTATTATATTGTACACCATCATAAGAAATAAGATGAAGTGCTTTCTACCAAGCTGACAACCCTAACCTTTACAATTATCTTTTTCATTCACCACTTGTGGAGAAAATGGGCATAATAAAAGGACTCCATTGTCTGACATTATGCAGTGAATAGTATAAGATAAGTAGAATGTTCAGTGCTGTCATTATTGGCTATTTGTTTTGGCTAAAGCCATTATCCACGAAGTACTAGGTGCTAAACAAACATAAAGAGCTGTGTACTTGGTCATTTCCTGGTCAAGTTCACCTGAAATGCTTACTTGAAGGTCTTACTTCGAAAAAATGTGTAATATCGTGATAGGTATGTCATGAAAACATTAACCTAGCATGCTAGCCAAGCCCATTACTGCTGGTCAGGAGATAAACGAGAATGAGAATGCAGTAGCATACAGAAAACCTAAGAACATAACTGTGCCTTTTCCCAACAGGATCTAGAAATTTGGGGAAAGACTGAAGACAATGTAGTTGATGGCAATTCATACAGCAAAGTACAGTAAGCCTTACTATCCATTATCTCTGTGCGGTATTTCAAAGTTTAAATTTTAGGCAATGTGCTTCAGAAGAACCTAGATATAGAAGTCTCTTTACCTAGGAAACATCAGGCACTTTTGTGGCACATCACATTCTATGGGAATTCAGATGTTACACGGGATTTGTATCCCAGTAGCACATATTATTTGGGATCCATTAATGATATATCTTTGCTCTGATGACACTATGTTAGAGAATTTATAGAAAAAGATGTTCACTGGTAAAATCAGGAGATAAATAGAGTATCATTTTATAGACATAGTAATAGCTGATTCCAAAGTGAATATTAAGTCATACTAAGCTAACATTCAATATGAAATGTCATGACAAGTGTTCTGGTGTCAGCTGGGATAGAGTTAATTTCCTTCCTAGTAGCTGCTATCATGCTATGTTTTGGATTTAGGATGAGAATAATGTTGATAACACACTGATGTTTTAGTTGCTGCTAAACAGCATTTATACTAAGTCAAGGACTTTTCAGCTTCTCATACTGGCCTGCCAAGAAGGAGGCTGAGGGTGCACAAGAAGTTGAGAGGGGATGCAGCCAGGAGAGCTGACCCCAACTGACCAAAGGGCTATTCCATACCATATGATGTCATGCTCAGCATATGAAGCTGGGGGAAGAAGAAGTAAGCGGGGATGTTCAGAGTGATGGTGTTTGTCTCCCCAAGTAACTGTTATGTGTGATGGAGCCCTGCTTTCCTGGAGACAGATGAACACCTGCCTGCTGATGGGGAAAATAGCGAAGGAATTCCTTGCTTTGCTTTGCTTTTGTGCACCGCTTTTACTTTACCTACTAACCTGTCTTTATCTCAACCCATGAGTTTTCTCACTTCTACTCTTCTGATTCTTTCCCCTATTCCAACCAGAGGGAAGGAGCACGCAGCTGTATGGTGCTTTGTTGCTGGCTTGGGTTAAACCACAACAACAGACAATAAAAACTTTGGGTATTTTAGAAACAGTCAGATTCCAGTTAGGTCAGTGGAAAAAGCTCAGTATAACCAGAATCATATCTGAAAAAAAAAGCTGTGGTTTTACTTAACAGCTCTATGTTCTTGTTTGTTTGTTTGTTCACTTCTAATTATTCCTCTGGTATTCTTATGAAGGCTCTTGAGAAGAACACAGGCTTAACCCTTTTGTTTCCCTGCCCAAGACACTTTGTCTGAGCAGAGATAAAACAATTATACTACAAAAGTATTCTTGACAACTTCACCTTGTAGTTGCTTTAAACTGAGGTTTTCCTCATATTCTTCATAGAAAATAATAATTTATGCATTATGCCACATTAACTGATTGTATCATGAATGTGTATAATTTGCCATGGAGAAGCCAAGAAACTGGAACATAAAGAAAGAAGCCACATTCACTCAAATGTTTTTCTTGCAAATTTTTAATATCATTGTTTCGGGGAAGTTATTCCCGATTTACCTATGTGAAAGTAATCTCACAACCTTTTTGCAATGACTGTGGTACTAGGAGAAACAAACCATGGATTTAGGACTTTAACAAGGCCAGTAGGATCAGAGGAGAGGAAGACAAGCACAAACGCATGTTTTAAAAGAATAAACATTTAATTATCTCAGTTGTCTCAATGTTTTACAGGAAGAGAAATTGCAATGACTGTACTTATAGGTTCAAATTCATCACCAACTGCACAACAGTAGGAAAATTTTGAGTATTAATAGTAATTCACCTGATTTTCAATTATTGTGTTTGGTTTTTTAGGAGGATTGAGAAGACAAGGACATTGCAAGATTCCTTTATGTTTAGGGTTTTTCTTCTCATTCTTTCTTTTTTCCTTTGTACTGTTGACTAGCCAGCCTGGTCAAAAGTACATTCAAGTTCAGAGATCTTTTCCATTTATCTTCATTATTTGAACCTATTGATTTAGATCTGGCCTTAAAGTAAAATACAAGTGTTATCATTAAATGTAAAATCTGAATTGTGAAATTCATAGAATAGATTAGAATAGAGAAAGAACAGAACTGTCAGTGTCTGATGAGAAGAGCGTCAAAAAAACTGACAAGATGAAGAGAATACACTTGACTAGATCTTGTTACATTCACTTCTTCAATGTGCAAAGGCTTTCAAAAGCTTAGTTAAGGTACTTGACTTAATTACACAGACCCCCCTCGGTCTGTAAAATTAGACAAGGAAAAGAAAACTCAGCCCATAAAGGAACATATTTACACCTCTGAGGTCAAACAACACTATTGCCTATCTCAGAGGCAGTTAGAATGAGGAACACTGTGGAGAGAGGCAGGCACCTCCAAAGATAGGTCAACACTTCTAAGGTAGAAGCCATCAATTAAAAGTACTAATAATTCTGTAGTAACCACTGCATTCCCTTCTCTCCTTTCTGCCTTTTTTTAATTTGTTTTTGTTTCCCTTTTGCTGAAATGTAGCTTGCTTTTAGCAGTTCTGTTGAAGAAACACAGAAAACCTTGACTGCTTCTTTATTTCCAAACCTATACCTGATATCTGTAACAAAGCTGAGCCATAACAACCATGAATTTCTTGTTGAGATGTTCTCATCCTAGAAGGAAGCACCTCTTAAGATGCATCATTGCTCAAACACAGACTTGGCATCCTGAAAAAGCCTTCAAGGAAGTCAGATTCTATTATTTGCACTATTCCAAGGGCAATTTGTCTTTTTCCACTCCTTTACAGAAGAAACGTGTTAAAAGAGAAAGAGAAGCTGCTTTAGAATTGCCATGAGCTAAAGAACTAGCAGTATGTATTATGCATGATAGCAGCAGCAGCACTCCTGGTGAAAGTCCAAACTTTGAATTCATCTAATATAAGTTGGGTATTGAATGTCAGATTGAGTAAACCAGTACTGAAAATGAAAGCTAGTATGTGCTTTACCCCTTTTAAAAAGTTATGTCATGGGTACATTGAGATGAAGAAGACAGGTAGCTGATGAACTCAACCCTTTTGCAATGACATGACTCAGTTGTCATGTTGGTCACCATAAGGAAGGCTGATGAATGGCTGCAGCTGGGTTACATTTTACATTGGTCCTCCAAATATACCAGGTATTGTGAAACTAGTAATAACCTCCTGAAAGTAAAGATTGGTAATGTCCATTTATTCAGTTTGAAAAAAAATATTTTCTAAACATTTGGAAAGTTTTCTATGTCACACTCAGTCAGCAGATGGAAAGAACAAAAAGAAATGTATCACACAAATATTGTTATCTAAAGATAAAAATAAATAAAACCAGCAAAAAAAGAATCGAGTAATATGCCATTTTTTTCAGTTCTGCTTCTCCTACAGTCAGCTTAACTTTTTTGAATGATCTGGCAAGATTCTGAGTGTCTTCAGCTTCAGAAGGAAAGATCTACTGTTTGCAGGACCAGGTCACTTGCAAGAATAACCTTTTCATTAGTATTTGAACATTGTCACTTCAGAGTCAGATCAGTTTAGTGTTGGTTTGTTTATTTTATACAAATGGCATATATATTTATATATTTATATAAATATTTACATGCAAAGACATAAAAAATAGATAAAATTATGTATATAAATAGAATAAAACTTTAAAATAATGTATGCAATGAACATATAAAATCATATATCCATACATAAAACAAAATTTAAAAATATGTGTAAGATATTAAAAATATATGAAAAATAACTAACCCCAAAGAATATTCTAGAACCACAGAAGTGTCTGGATGCTTTGGCCTTCCTTTCAGCTGAAAAGTAGTTACATGATTTAAAATGGTAGACTTCTATTTCAGAGCAGTGGAAGGCTTTGCTGAGCCTTTTGTAGCACACATCGCACACAGGTTATTTTTCTGGGTGCAGGCTCAGAGGGATGTGATCTGCTGGAGTCAAAGTGCAAAGCACAAATAAGAAAACATGCTTTTGCTTCAGCTACTTTCTCTTCCCTTTTTGTCCTTCTTTATTCAGATGGAGCTGTTTGTTCAGCCTTCTAAGTTCAGTCATGCTGTATGATTTTCTTTTTGAAGGAGAAAAAGGCTCTGGGGCCAGAATCACTGGTATTTTTTGTGCTGATGCAAATGAGGTTAGAAGTCAGCTTAAATGCCCAGCCAGGACATTTCCCTGAATAGGAGAAAGTTGGGCTGACACATAGCTGCCAAAACTTAACAATTCCCTGCCCCTCATCTCTGACATGAAGAACAGACACAGTGAAGAGGGCATGATCAAAGCATTCAGCCCTCATTGATTGCCAATAGAAATCTATGTTTAAAGCAAAAGGGTTTTAAGCCACAGTATTTAATTTCAAGGATCAAGCTGAGGGGGAAGCAGCCATCTCATTGGCGATATTGCTTATTTGACAAGCAGGTTTTATTTCTTTCTTATTTAATAAAAACAATCTAGAATGGCTACTACTTAGAACCCCTAGACAGTAAGATAACTGCAATGTCATATATTCATGGTCCACTCTTTGCAACCATCTATGATTCTACAGTTCTTACCAATTAAAAGGTTTTTAAAATTTTGCAGATGTCTGAAAAATGCATTTAATTTTGTCAGCCTGTTACGTCCTGGTCCGATCGAGGGTCTGGGCAGGGGGGGTGGTCATAATAATTCCAAGTGTGAGATTAAGACACAAATGAGGTCAAATGCCATTCACTAGGGTTTTATTGTTATTTCCCAGCAATAGTCACTGAGATGAGCGACAGAGTAAATGCAGTACAGAAAAGGTAGAAAGGAGAAGCAGTATTACAGAACACAGCAAGAGTGTAGTCACCACCACAGGCCTGCAGTGTCCCAACAGTCCTCTGGAGTCAGTGGCATCTCGTTGATCTCCTTGTGGTTCTCAAGTCGTGACAGTGGTGAGGGTCCCAGTTGGGGTAAGGCACAGCACTAGTTTATAGTCTCTGCTGACTTGCAGTTCAGCCCATCAGCGCTATGGTCACTTTTCCTCAACAAATCATCGTTTGACACGGTTGCCGTATAGGCTTTTCCTGCCTTTATCACTTGGGCAGTACTTGGTATTGCACAGTCATGAGAAACAGGGTCTGGTTGCTCTGATAACCAAGTGTGTACCCCCTTTGTTAACACATACGGCAGCAGGCAATCTTTGAGACATCTTGTTTTTCTTGGTCTCCTACGCAGCCATGGTCATGTCAGGCCTGTTTTATTGTCATCACCTAACTATAAACACACATGTTCATACAGAGTGGGACCTGTTCAATTCTGAGTTATAAAGTTTACATTGCAACTTTTCAAAAATAAAATTGTCTGGAAAAAAATACTTGAAATACTGAGAAAATTCAGTTTCATATATATTTTCTTTAAATGTGTCACTCCACAGGTACTTTAAAAGAAACTCAAGCACATTACATAATTTCACTAGTCCGAGTATTGCCTTTGGAATCTTCATCAGCATGTACACTTTCCAAGTACAAATGCAAGATCTGCCATACAGTTCCCATTACGATGCCTTAATTCCCCAGAGGGACTATGTTTAGACTGTCAATTTCTCTGGAAAGCACTCAGAAATGACACTGATGACTAGCAATGTAAGACCAAAAAATAAAGACAGGGAGAAAATCTCTGTTATGCATTAAATTTTGTTTTATTTTGTGAAGGTAAGAACTATAATTTTGCAGGAGGAGAAAAAAGGAAAGAGGAAGAAAGAAAGAAAAGAAGAAAGAGAGAAAAGAAAGGAAGAAAAGGAGGAAGGGAAAAAGGGAGGAAGAAGGCTGAACAGCCACCCGTAGGTTGATTAATTGATTAAAATCTTATGTTTTAGATGGTTCACAGACAGTTACAGGAGTCCTCACTTTCTGTAGACTGCTTCCACTTTCATTCTGTGGTACAAAGTGAATCATTTTAGAACTGGACAAGAAAGAAGTTTCTATCACCAGAAAGCTTTCTGTATTTATAACAGTAACTTCATCAGAATAAAACTGTCACAGATTTTCCGAGGAAACAATAGTCCACTTTCCTACACCATGCTGTCTAGAAGAGATGGTTACCTCATGGTCAGGTTTTGCATGAGACTGAGACTAACTGCAAGTTCCAGATCTCAAACCCATTTACAGATCTTTAACCAGGTATGTAGTACAAGTACATTACTGATCAATGATTTCCTCATCTCTTGTGCTGGGATGTGCTCCATGACTGCAGGAGTATGGGCAATACAAAAAAAAGTAACTTGATTTTTTTCTATACAAGCTGAATATAACTCTCCTTTTTCTTAAAAATCTGCTGTTGAAACCCATTGCCAGTAAAAATTTAATCAAGACTGTTAAACTCTTTCAAAATTTGGTTTTGAAGAATCTGGATTTTCTGGTGCAAATATTATATTAGAAACTATCCAACAAGTTTGCCTAATTACTGGCAATTACTGAATCCCTTGAGACAACACAATATTTTCTTACCTTTTTCATCTCTTGATCATTTATCATCATCTTTAGTTTGCAGCAGTTACATGCTTTCAAAGAACATATTGAATAGTCAATTATTTACTCTTTTCAGCTCTTTCAACATGTTTTTTTTCTTGTTTGAGGCAAACAATCAAGAAGCTTCATTCAAGAGGCTTTGTATTTGAGTTACCTAACAGTAATCTTGGAGAGTTCTTCTTTCACGGCTGTAAGAGTGTTTGCCAAATCCTCAGATAAGTACTCCACCTACTTTCTGAAATTTTGAATGAGCAAAACTTTTGAAAAATATGAAATTCCTTGTTAATGAAGATTTTATTACTAGTTTATGTAGAACTGAACAACACATAAATAAGTTTGCATTAAAAGATAGTTATTCATTTCAATGAGAAATAAAAAACAAGCCTGAAACAGACCAGTTGGCATTTCAGACTCGTTTGTTATTTTATTTCCGTAATGCTTGTTGATTATGATAATTGATCACTCAAATAATTTCAAAGATATAATTAATTGGTAAAAGTAATTTAGTTGCCTTTTATGTGATTTATTCTTAATTAACAAAGAACATTTAAATAAATTACCATAATACTGAAGGTCACACAAATATTAGCTGCAGTTGTGCTCACTGTTGCATAGATACATATTTCTATGTAGAGACAGAAGGAATAAAATTAATTTTAATAAAATGAAAATAATATGTTTCTTTTATTGAAATTTCACTACAAGCATCTTATTCTACTTGGCCTTTTAGCTAAGATCAAATCTAATGTCAGTTTAATATTAGATACGGGAATGTAATTTAATCTACTTTCTACTTTGGCAAAGCTGGAGCAACAACTTGATTTGGTCTTTCCTTTCTTCAAATACTGTAATTATTTTTTGCTGTAAAATCAAGCAAATGTGATGAGAAAGTGACATACCAAGGTTAACTGACACAATGACTCCTGAACTGTATTATACACAATGACACTGCCACAAACGTTTTTCCTGCCACCATTTCCTTATCGAATTTCGTGGGAATTAGGGTGCTTTCTTGAGCGACTGGTAATAAAGCTTCCTCAGGCAGAGTAAGGAGAGAACTTTGCATTTTCCACTTTCCAGGTGATAGTTGAGCCATTACTGTTGACAGAAGAAAAGATGTAGGGGAAATTGCTGCCTTCTTCACCACTTATTTAAATGAAGTCATAGTTGTTACAGCAGTTTTCATGGAGCTGAACCAACAGCCATGTTAAACACCTTCTTAGAAAGACTTCCTTCATGAAATTTAAGAGAAGCATTAGTTTCAGGATTCCAGAGTCAAAATGTCAAAATGGTGTAAAGTAAAAGCAAAAGACCGAAAGATCTTTTTGTCTAACATCTTTTCTATACAAATTAAGTATTAGACTTTCAAATCAAGATTAGATTCAATTTCAACTGAAGTTGTGACCTTCTATAGCTGAAGAAAAAAGTGTTAAGTTGATGACAAGATTAATGATATTTACATGCCAAATGACAGAACTAAAGCTGGAGTACTGATTGAAGATAATTAGTCAGTGTAATGCCATTTTGAACCTACGTAAAATTTTATAAAATCAACAAATAGTCAGAGTTTGGATATGTTCTGAATCCATAAGAAGTAAGTATGTATTTGCAAAAGTGTCATCGTTTTTGCTTATTTGTTTGCTTATGAAGACCACTTTTTCTTCTGCTCTTTCAGTAGTTCCTTAGTGCCACTACAACTTCAGTTATAGTTGTGGAGAAAAAAATATTTATGAAAATTGCCCTTGTATAATATATCCTCTTGAAAAAGAAAATAAAACTGTTCCATCCGCTCCAGAACTAATGAAGAAACATTTCACATGGATTAGTATCTTAACTTTGACTAAATCTGATATTCAAGGAACTAGGTCTGATTGAAGCTTTTTTTGTGACATCTGTGCTACTTTTTCCAGGGTGTCTGAAAACTTTTTTTCAAACGAGGAAGTGACATGATCTGCCTAATCTGCTTGGCCACATATTACCAAAAATTATTATGAACATAACTACCTTTGACTCTGCAATCACCCTGTTTAAAAATTGAAGGAAATCCATCAGTAAGTTCAAAAGCAAAGGATTCATCCATGGAAAGAGTGAGTTTGTCTAAGCATAATTTCCACAAGAAGTCAGGTTACAAAATAATGAGGAATTTTTCAAAAGTACTTTATGCTTTAATTTGATAGTTTTCTCACAGAAATCAAAGAGAATTAACACATACCTAAAGACACAAAGGCTTTGTAGCTGCGACAATCTAAGTATATACAAGTAGCAAAATACTTAGGGAGAATGAAAGTATTTTAATAGGCAAACCATTAGTATTGGAAACAGACACATTTTCACTCATGCTAGTCCCTCTGTGAAACACCTCCCCAACTACCTTGCCAACAGATAGACAAAGCATAAAGAGAAGGTACCAGTAGCCATTCATACTTTCTGATCTGTTTCTGTGTCACTTAAATGTGTGCAAAATGTCATTAATATGAAGGGGTTTAATGGAAATCCTAGCTCTGTTAGTCTTTCAGTCAGAGAGTTGCTCAGTTATTTTAAAGGTTTTGTACAAATATATTTTAAAAACAACAGAGGAAGCTTTGCATGTTATCAAATAGAAACCCTGAGCCCAAGGAGTGAACACTGCTTTGGTGGTAAACCGAACTTTTGCCTGGCTCATTGCATTCTTCACCCTGATGTTTCAAACTTCCATATAGTGCCATAAATGTCATATTAAACTATGTGCGCATAACCTAATCAAGCACAAAAACAGCCAAATGGACTCAGAGGGGCCTCTCTGTTGCTTTTCTGTTAATGCTCGTTTGTGTCTAACTGTTTTGTGTTTTGATCAAAAGCAGAAATATTAAAGAACTACGAAAAAGGCTTTTTTCAAAATTGCTCTTATCTATGGAATCATTCACAGAATCCTTAGAAGGCATCTAATAGAGGAATGTGAGCTCTTTATCCTACCTCTTCAGAGGTTTATCAAACATTACTTTTCATGAAATAATTACATTTAGGATAAGACTGGTCAAGAACACAATATACTGCAATCCTTCTTTGAATAGGCATCCCCAGGCTATAACAATGAAAAACAAAGGCAGAGTATTAAAACTATACTATTAAATTTCATTAATCTTCTACAAATCAGAAAGGGTTAACAGCAACAAGAAAAAAAAATCGGTACTTAAAAACATAACAAAACCCTATATAATTTATACTTTAGAGTGAGGTTGTTTTGTACAGATGCCAAATAGAATTTACTCAGACTACAGAAACAAGAACACAAATATTTAATAGAAAAAAACTCAATGCAAGCTCACTAGTCTCACAGGAAATTAAAGGTACTGGTAACTAAATAATTAGAAATGGGAATTTGTGAGCATCTTTATTAACCTTATATTAATTTGCAAAATGAGAAAAGAAAATAAAGAGAAAATTTTGCTCCCAAAAAATACTGTGGATAATATGCAGAATAAATTGCAGCTGTAATAAAAAAGGATCTATTTCTCTCATTTATAAAAAACAGAGTTATAAACCAAAAACCATTATAAACCATTAAGTCAAAACTAAATTATTACCTTCCTATGAAACATTTCACTTTCAGTAATGACGGGCTAAATCAATAAAATTATACCTTCATAGGCTGGGGAGAAAATGTGTATTCTATTTTCAATTTTTACAGTAATAAGAGATTAGGTAGGAAAACATAGCTTCATATCAGGAGATATGTCATTGCAGCTCTACCTTTCAAAGTTCCTTTAGAGCAGGCTTCCTTGATCTCTGTGAGAGACAGAGACCTGAGGAGAATGTTACGGCTATAGGGGCTTGATCTTGCAAGCTGTCTAAGCCTTGCTGTAAGAAGTGCAAAAAGTCAAATAAGCACCACTGAACACTTAGACAAATTGTGAACCATTTACTCATACTAGTAAGCAATTAGATTTCATCTTAGAGCCCATGGTTGCTCCTGTTTGAGAAAACATGAGAGTATGTGCTGAGTTTGAAGTCGGTGGGGCTTAAGTATGCCCAGCGGGATTTCCCCGAACTGAAACCCATGATAAAAACTGATTCTTAGCAAAAGGAGATTCACAACCTGGTCTTCATTGCTTACCAATTTTACAGGTTAAGAAGCTTCCATAAACTGAAAGGAACTGGGACACTGTTAATCATGCAAATAAACCTCTATATCACTGCTAAACGTACAAGACTGAGGAGAAAGAAAAATCTATGGTAGAGGGATAGATACAATCTAGGGTACATACACTTAAAAGGCTTACAGTGACCGTATATGTCCAGGAAGCATTTTTAGGGGTTTTAGCCATTTCTGTTGTCAACAGAGTAAGAGGTTTCTTGATTATGCTGAGGAAAATGGGAGTAAGGGCAGCTGTGCAGAGCAGCTTCTGAAAGAAACGCTTTCAAAGTTTCTATTGAAAAGGCTGTTTCTCAAAGGCAGCTGCTCGATGCCTCATGATGTATTCGAGGCACAGCCTCCTTGCTTGGCCCATCACCCTGCTGCACCTGCTCCTCTCAGCTCACTTCACCTGAGTAGATCGTGACAAGAGTAACAAAGCGCTGTGCTCCTGCATCCTACAGAAAGCTCAGCGATGCTTTCCCTACCTCCTCAGCTGTACCACTGCAGACCCAAGCTCCTAGTTATACACTGTATTTGCTCAGAGCATCAGGTACTAGCTATCTGTTTACCTTTCTTTCATTCCTTCCTGCTGCAATTTCTCTTTATGGCTAAGTGACTCCTGTATGAGAAGTGCCTTGCTACTGCTCAGAATTTTAAGACGGTGCCTGAGATCTTTCTTCCATTACAAGTCTCAGAGGATGGTATTAATATCTCACTAATTTCAGATATCTTTACATTTGGCAAAGGTACCACCAGGCAAATTATGAGTGTATTTATTGGCAAATGACATTTATCACCAAGTTCTATTGAAGGATTTCCACGACAGCAATTTACCGCAATAGTTTGACTTAGAGCCCTGTGCACCTCCATCAGAGCTCCCTGTGATTAGGTCTAGCCTCAACTTTTAAAATCCCTGCTTTTAGTCGGGCCACACAGTGTTCTCTCTGCATAGTGGGTACCAGAGGCTATAAGATGCGCCCTGAGATTTCCAAAATATCAGTAATCTTTATCCTGGTCACCTGACAAGTCTTATTTCGCTTTTCATTGGTTCCAGAATGCTACTACATTGACAAATATTTATTACATCTTTTAAACACACTAATTCCAAATGTTTCAAAATAAAAAGTATCACAGTAAATTAGAACAGGAAAAAATGTAAATCTATAACTCATTATTAAAAAAGTTTGAAATACGTACTTTTGCTGCAAATGTTTTTCATGACCTTCAAAGCTTGTAGTCCTCTTTTCTAAATATTCTTCGAGATTTGAGTTGACTGAGGAAGAATTATTTTTTTTGTCAGTAGAGTGGAATCCTTTAAAGCTGGTTTCCTTTGTTTGTTACACTAATGCAAGAGCTTCCTCAGTTTTGTATTAGAACATCTCAAGCAATTAGAACGAAAAGGTTGCAAAAGTTCAAAAAAGAAGATGGCTTGCTTGGATTTAGCACCTTATGATTATAATAGGGACTGAAAGGTTATAAAGGAACTTTTAATTAGATATAAAATTTATCCTGCAAATCTCTAGCAATATAATTAACTGCATTTCCTTGGGATTTGCTATACTGAGCACATACAACATACAGATATGCTATAGATTGTATCATTTATTGCACAGCTTTAAATATTAAATAATATTTGAATAAATGTAAACAAAACTCAAAGCAGTAAAATTTGACTTATAGTAAAATATCCATGCAACTTGTGTCACAGGGCTCCATCAGACTTGTTTGTGGAAGGCCTGAGTGCCATTGAGAATAATTTGGGCAGTAACCAAACTGCACACACAGACCAAGACAGCAGAGCTTTAGAAGTTTAAAAAAAACCTTACATTTAGCAAATTCGTACTCTGTGAAAGATGAATTATTCTCCAGGATGCAATTCAGAACTTCTCTGATGAAAAAAAACATGTGCTGTCACATTCAGATGATCACACTGTGCCTTTAAAATTTCCTCTTTCTTTCAGGCTTTATAGAGGAGATTCAGGCAACTCTGGTTTATTTTTCTCACCAAGGGACCAAGAAGATTCTCCTAGATCCTTTCTGCATCAAGAAACAACACTGGAGCTTTTGTTGGGACTTCAAAACACTAGATTAAAGTGCCTGAACTTTCCAGAATATAATGTAAACAACCAATCTGCCTAGCTATCTTTCTGCAGCACTTTGCCATTTCTTTAGAATACCGTAGCAAATCCACGTTTACTATGGTATTTTATTTCATCTCTCAGAGGAAAACTGAAACCTGGGGATTTATGAGGGGAAAAAATAATTAGCAGAGAGTATTCTATCTGGGACTACACAGGGGACACATAAAAAGAATGAGATTATTTTCTCCCACAAATCAGATTTTAGAGGACTCTGTTATACATCCTGTCCTCTCCATTGTCTGCCGTTTTTCATCTTTACTCTTGCCCAGATACACTGTTGCCACCCTCCAGATACGGAGCCTATATTTACATGGATACTGCAGTACCAAAAGAAAAATATACAAAAATAATGGAACTCATCCCTCTAGCAAGAAAAACAATCAGCCTGAAGGGTATTCTTCACAGACGTTGCAGGAACAGCCCTTCCCACAGCAAGGACACAATTTCTGTTGAACATATATGAAGCATAACTTGATACTAAAAGCTTTTTTTTTTTTTTTCAGGAACAGAGAACTAAAAATCACTGAAATAAAATCAGGTAATAGCAGGCTCAGTTATAAAAGTAATCCTCTCTCTACAGAGTCCTGGGTAGTCAAAATAGCAATTGTAGTGTCTCAGAGCAAATAAGATTTTCAGACTTCTAAAATGGGTGTTTTATTTTTCATTATGAATATTGTCGTCTTATTTTTTGCAGTAGCCTGAGTGTATTTTTCAAAGATATCACAGTTTTGTTATTCAGCATCTATAGGCAAAACTACAATGGACTGGCCACTGATTTCAAAATTACTTCATTGTGTAATTTGGGAGGACTCAGAATAAGACTCAACAGTCAGAGGCAGCTGGTTGGAACAGGTGTTGCAGAAAATTATAATCTTACTTTGATTAATCCTGTGTTGTTTTTATTTTTTACAACCACCCTCCAGTTATGCGTGACAGGTATCCAAATAATCAAACATATAGACTGAGTAGTAACAATCTGAGGTACTGTCAGGAGAAACATCAGGAATGATTGCAAGCATGCGAGCCAAAAGAATTTGTTTTTCAGGGAGAAAGATTTTCATAAAATCCTCCTCTACTCATGCATTCACTGGAAAATGCAGGTTTGTTTCTAACATCTCAGGTTTCACTGCTCATATTCAAAACAGCTTTCACTAGAAGGATAATTGGAATACAAAATAAAAATTATGTTAATCAATAGTGAACATGTTAACAGTTCAGTAAGGGAGATTAAAAGCTAGTTTAATGCAGTCTAAAGCCTTTATTCTTTTACCAGTGATACAAGCAATAAAATCACTAGGATCAAATGTGTAGCTAAATCTTGAAAGTTCTGATCTTCAGCTATTCCCAGAGTCTTAAGGTGACTAGATACGCTGCCTACTTCACTTGGTATGTTTGGACACACTTAACACTTTATAAATGAACCCGATTTTAAGAAAATTCAGAGATCCCACTCAGTGAAATCAGATACTTTTCAAAAACCTCACTGTATTGTCACAAAGTAGTCACAGATCTGTAGGCTGCCTGCCATTGAAGAAGTAGGGGCAACAATTATTATGACAATTTTTATGACATTTTTATGAGAAGTATTATCTAATGCATAGTCTTAGAAACATTTTTAAATCTTGGGTTTTTTCTCTTAGATTAGGAGGGGCAGAGAAAGACCCACAAAAGCAGGACTCTGCTTCAGTCCCCACCCTCCAGCATTACAATCAAAACCAGATGTGAATCTTTAATAGCTGTAGACACCCATGAGCAAGGTCTGCAAGGAGAAACTGTACCACCAGCACACAGTGGATACCACAAAAAGAAACGATGAGTGCTCGTAGTGGGTGACTCTCTGTTAAGGGGCACTGAGGCACCCATCTGCCAGCCTGACAGGGAGCCACACGAGGTATGCTGCCTTCTGGAACTAAGGTCTGAGATGTTGCCAAGAGGGTGCCACAACTTGTCAAGAGCACAGACTACTATCCATTGCTACTCTTTCATGTGCGCAGGAATGACATAGCAAGCCCAAGCCTGGGTGGAATCAAGGAAGATTACAAAGCCCTGGGGGTGCAAGCGAAAAGTATTTGTGCTCAAGTCATCTTTTCTTCCATTTTACCAGTTAGAGGAAAGGTTGCAGCCAGAAATATATGTATAATGCAAATCAACTTCTGGGTTTGCATCGGGTGCCATCGTGAGTGTTTTGGCTTTTATGAGAATGGGACATCCTTCAATGACTATAACCTGTTAGGGAGGGATGGGATCCACCTGTCTAGAAGAGGCAAGGGAATCTTTGGCATCAGGCTGGCCAACTTGGTGAGACAGGCTTTAAACTGAAGAACTTGGGGGGCAGGGTTCAAAGTGGCAACGCTCACATCATTGCAACCAACTGGGGAATAAGGAAGGCAAACCAGAGCATTGACAAATGTTCCTTAGCTGCCTCCCAAGACAAGAATCAGAAGACCAACCACCTCAAGTGTATGTATACCAGTGCATGCATCCTGGGAAACGAACAGGAGGAACTGCAGCTCCTCACCCAGTCAGAAAGTTATGAAATCATAAGAATAACTGAAACATTGTGGGACAACTCACATGACTGGAGGATCACGATGGATGGCTATAGGCTGTTTCATAAAGACAGTTGGGAAGAAGAGGGAAAGTCACACTCTATGTTAAGGAGAACGTTGAATGTATAGAAGTCAACTACAGTGATTGTGAAAGTCCTATTGAATGCCTCTGGGTCAAGATCAGAGGGGCTGTCTGCAAAGGAGATCTTACAGTAGGCATCTGCTACCGACCTCCAAACCAAGACAAGGCCAATGAAGCAATATTTGGGTCACTTAAGCAAGCTTCAGGTCAACAGAACCTGATTCTTATGAGTGACTTCAACTACCCAGACATTTGTTGGAAGAACAATACAGCAGCTCATATGACATCCATCAAGTTCCTGGAATGCTCAGAGGACTGCTTCCTCATATAAATGTTAGATGTGCCAACCGGAAATGAGGCACTGCTGGACTTGCTACTCACAAACCAAGAAAACCTGTTTTGTAATATTTTGGTTAGTGATAGCTTTAGCTGCAGTGATCACAATACTGTGGAGTTTGGGATCCTGTTGAGCACACTGAAGGTTAATACTAAGACAAAGGTTTTTTTATTTTAGAAGAGCAAATCAGCTTGCTCAGAGGTCATTTGGGAGGGATTCTGTGGGAAGATTCCGTGGACAATAAAGGAGCTAGCATGTGCTGGAAGTTTTTCAAGAATGCTCTTCCAGAAGCACAAAAACACTTCATCCCCTTTAAAGGTAAGGGAAGAGGGAAGTAGGTGGAGAAGAGACCCTCTTGGCTTAACTACAAGCTTCTAAGTCTGCTCAAAACCAAAAGAGAAGTGTACCAGAGATGGAAAAGTGGATGAATACCCACTGAGAACTACAAAGGCATTGCCAGGGCTTGCAGAGATGAAGAAGCAAAAGCTCAGCTCAAATTGTATTTGGCCAGAGATATCAAAATCTACAAGAAAGAGTTCTTCATGTATGTAAACAACAAGCAGAAGCAGAAGGAAAATATTGGCCTGCTGTTAAATAGTAGAGGTGAATTATTCACCAACAACACTGAAAGGCAGAGGTTCTCAAGACTTTCTTCACCTCTGTCTTTATCTTCACTGTTGGGCCCCAGGCCTTGGGAAAAAAAACCAGGTTGATGCAAACAGAGACCCACCACCAGTGAAGAAAGAGTTGGTATGTGAACTATTACAGGAGCTTGACCCCTACAAATCGACGTTATCCGTCCAAGGGTGTTAAGACAGTGGCTGATATCGTTGTGAGGCCTCTCTCCATAATCTTTGAGAAGTCATGGAGATTGGGGGACGTTCCAGAAGACTGGAAGAAGGCTAATGTCACCCTCATCTACAAGAAGGGCTTAAAGGAGGATCCAGGAAATTATAGGCCCATCAGTCTTACTTCAGTCCCTGGGAAGATTATGGAATGAATCCTCCTGGGGGCTACCACAAGTCAAATGAACCACGTGACTGGGAAAAGCCAGCACGGATTCACCAAGGGTAAATCGTGCTTGATGAACCTGATCGCCTTCTATGACAAAGTAACCTGCTTGGGTGATGTGGGGTGAGTGGTGGGCATTGTTTACCTGGATTTCTCCAAGGCATTCAGTACGGTTTCCCACAGCCTCCTCCTAGAGTAACTGATGCTTTAAGGTCTAGACAAGTGGTCTGGGCGGTGGGTGGGGAACTGCCTGACAGGCCACACCCAGAGGGTGGTGGTAAATAGCTGCTTTTTGAACTGGCAGCCTGTCACAAGTGGAGTCCCCGAGGGATCGATATTGGGCCCAAAGCTGTTTAATATCTTGATAAGTGATCTGGATGATGGAATCAAGTGTATCCTGATGAAGTTTACCAATAATACCAAAGTGAGTGGGAGGGGGACACTTCAGAAGGGAGAGCCACCCTGCAGGAAGACCTGGATAGGCTGGAAGAGTAGGCTAACAAGAATCTTATAAAGTTCAGCAAGGACAAGTGTAAGGTCTTGCACCTGGGAAAACATAATCCAGGAGTGCAGCACAGGCTGGGATCTACAAGGCTCTGTGGAAACGGACCTGCGGGTCCTGGTGGACTGCAAGCTCAGTATGAGTGAACAGTGTGCTGCTGTGGCAAAGAAAGCCAACACGGTGCTGGGTTGCATCAACACGGGCATCAGCAGCAGAGATAAAGAAGTCATTATCTCACTGTACTCAGTGCTTGTCAGGCCACACCTGGAATACTGTGTTCAGTTTTGGTTCCCACTATGTAAAAAAGATGTGGACAGGCTGGAGAGGGTCCAGAGAAGGGCCACCGAGATGGTCAAAGGACTGGGAAGCCTGCCATATGAGGAAAGGCTGAGAGAACTGGGTTTGTTCAGCCTTGAGAAAAGAAGGCTTAGGGCAGACCTTATCACCATGTTCCAGGATTTAAAGGGTGGTCACAAAGAAGATGGGGATTCCCTTTTTACAAGGAGTCACATGGAAAAGATGAGGGGTAATGGGTACAAGTTATTCCTGGGGATATTCCGATTGGACACAAGAGGAAAATTTTTCACAATAAGAACAATCAGCCATTGGAATAATCTCCCCAGGGAAGCAGTGAATTCCCCATCATTGGACTCTTTTAAGATTCGGTTGGACAGGGTGCTGGGCCATCTTGTCAAGATTGTGCTTTTGCCAAGAAAGGTTAGACCAGAATGATCCTTGAGGTCTCTTCCAACCTGGTATTCTATGATTCTATGATTCCATGATTCTATAATTCTATGATTCTATGATTATCAAATAGTGAAAGTAAAATAAGGATCAGGTTTTTTCATAGATGTTTTATTTTTATTTTTTAAAGAGTTTGCTATTAAAAATCAGAGAGCGACTAGGTTTTTCCTGAAAAAATGCATCTTTCAACTCATTGCCAAAAACTGCAAGAAAAACTGTGTTCAAAGATGAAAGCAAATGTTATTTCCATTCCCAGCAAAGGGTGAACAGGAAGAATTGAATACTACAAATGAAATTACTAAAGCCAGCAAGCAGAATGCACTTCATATATTTTACAGTTTTACAGCACTTCACCCTGGGTGTCCTAGTGCTTTGTAACACTACAGCTTGTTCCTGAACCTGCTCCATTTATTTTACCTTACAGTATTCCTTCAGATAAGCAGACAAGGCTCAGAGGGATTACGGCCTGGTATTCAATGGTTTTGAGCACTTGTAATTCCAACTGAAATCATGAGAATTAAACAGTCTTCATGAGCAAAGTGAGAACAGAAGTTAAATTACTGTTTAAATCATCTGTTTTTAATAGTAACATTGACAGAAAAGAAACTGACGCACCCCATCCCTCAAATCAGGCAAAAGTTAGATAAAACTGAGTGTAAAGTGTTTGTGTGAGTGAGGAGCATCAAGCAGTGGGGGTGTTCTCCCTCCTAGTACAAGACACTTATGCAAGATAAGCTTCTTGACAATCAATATTTGACCTGTATCTGAAGGTTTGACTCTGAGACCTGTGATTACACACTCTTGGCAGCTTTTCATTTTAATTACATTTATTTATTTATTTTAGTGGTTAACGGCTTTTTTGGCACCATGCACAGCAGTTATCCAGATGGTCATCTGTTGTAAGGTCAAGCAAAATAAACAAAAGGACTTTTATGTATTCCTTCCCTGAAAGCTAAACGGTGCCAGTACTATTTCGTCTCTTTTTATGTATTTAAAAAAAAAAAAAGAAAAGAGTTTTAGAATTGGAATTGTAAAATAAGACCAGAAGACTGAGTTACTCCTCAGTAAATTCTGTTTATCCTGAAGTGGACAATTCTATCCCTTTTTGCTGCTTGAAAAGCTCTGATCTAATTATATTATATTTGGGTACTATGAAACAGCAAAACAAGGGCTTACACACTTCAGTCTACAGAGTTAATTTGCTCATTTTCTTAGCATTACAAAATAAATTGATGTTGTACTGATAACATAGTAGTCATTCACTCCGATAGAAAGAAGAAATTTTAAAATTATATTACCTACTTTAACTGTCCAAAATGAAAATTATTAGAATTATGTTCTATCAATACACAGGTCATTTCTTTAATCATGAAGAAGCAGTGAGTACAGAGGAATTTTGCTAATTACTCTTTATCAAGCTATATTAAGATCTTACAATTATTGTCTTCTATACTTGGCCTCATATCCAACAAACTATTGAAGTCACTCTTTTTGAAGAAATCATTATATAATTATTTTGCATCAGAGAAGTAATTTGTGAGATGTGAAGTATTCAATTCACCAGGACTTCTAGCATTTTGCTGAAGTTGAGTCTTTTCTACTCAAAAATGTGCACTCACATGAGAGGTAAAGGAAAATAAACAAATACCTTCCTCTTCCCATTTTTCTCAGCTAACAGATGTACTGGACTGAAAACTGTTTCTACTGCCGTAAATATTTATCTTCCTAACATGGGGAAAAAGAACTGCATAGCAGAATAACTAATACAAAAGTCATTGTCATGTATAATCTACACTTTGTAAACGGCAGGCTGCCTTTATATGCCGGGTGTTGACCTGGAATCAGAGATGACTTCTACCAAGTAAAGGAAATTAAGCGTGTAATTCCATCTCAGCTTAATGTCGTCTATATCCAACACTGTGATACCACTCGCCTTCACTGCTCTCAGCCTCTTTGGTTTCTCCCTATCCCCTCTGCCAATATTCACATTTTTGAGAGCAGGGGGTGAGCTCCTTTAGGAAGCTGATCCAGCTCAAAACCAACTGCCAAAAATAAATGAATAGTACCAGAGGAGAGGAAGCTTACTATGTTTTATTGGTCAATTACCACAAGATCACCATAATACAGTCAATATTTAAACTGGGCAGTTTTTACTTTAAGAATCATAAATGGCAAACCAAAATGTACATGTCCTTCATGTGACTAGCAGCAGAATGACCACTGGTAAGTTCAGCATTTGTGTAAACACACAAATATACTTTGACTGTACATTTTGATTGTATTTAAAGATGCTGCAGATTAAGCATAGAAATTGTGAAGTAAGTTCACAGCTGTTCTGTTAAATGACTATTCAGATAAAATAAAGACTACTGACAATATTACAGTCAATTTTAAAGTTCTCATGCAGATTTTAAACGTGTCTTCTAAACAATGTTTCTTCGAACTCAGAGTATAATCCATTGATGCATCATGCATTTTCCTGAGCAACGGTAAAATTTACTGGGAGTGTCTTAATGAAACTGTTTGGTATCCCAATCCTATTGTAAAATGCTTTTCAAACTGCAGCAAAAAAATCTGTTTCACAAACATGTGAAATAACCTGCTTATGATCTACTAATGTATATTCCCTGAATATGCCTGCTAAATTTATTTCTGGGGATCAAGGAGTAGAGCTTCTATTGCTGTTCTTCTTTAGTTTTCAGTATTTTTTTCAGTATTACACCCTTCCATCTAGCTTTCCAATTTTCCAGAGGTAAGAACTTGAACTGAGATAGAAAATGCCTTTTTGAAGCATTTCCTTGCATCTATTAAAGTAAACGTAAATTTCTAAAAAATCAGCATCTGTGATGGCATGTAGGTTAAATTTCAGGTAAGGGCCCTGTGAAGTTTCAAGTCAGATATGATTCTAAAATGGAAGCATGAAGGAGTAGCTAGAGAAGCTGAGCATTTCCTGTTTTAAGATGAACTGCAAATTGCTTTGAAGCCTTATCAGCATGAAAAATGTTTAATTTGTTTGCCTTTAATCTATGTTTGAGAAATACTGTAAAGAGCAATTAGTATTGGCGTTTGCCTTCCCTGAAACAATATGTACTTCTGGATTTATTTAAGTCCTTTTATGGAATTTTTTTCATCAATTTAGTAACTAATATTTCTTCAGGAGCAAGATAAGGAGACCTCAGGAGCTCTAGTAAAATATTTATGCATGTTGAATTTTTAAACATCATTTAGTGACAGCTTTGATAAAAAATATGCCAACCACTTTTTCAAATAAGGAACAGAGTCATATATAAATGGACTTGGGTGTTTTCTGCTCACAGTACTGGTGCACCCAGCAGACGTTACACAAACATTTTTTGATACACTTCTCTGTTATTTATATATAGTATCCTATATAATTAAATTATGTTAATTTCTATTGAAGAATGATTAAAAAAAATGTACCAAAATGTTCTACGTGCATATTTATATGTATTTATTATACATGTGTAATTGGACATACATGACTAAACTAAACAATTCTGTACTTTCTTCAAAGCCATTCTCCCTGGAATTGAGATCACTTGTTTAGTTAAAGATATTATGCTATTATCCACCATGTACAAACATAATGGTCATCAAATCATTTATATATATATATATATATGTTATAGCAAGGACTGCAACCTTATTTCAGGGCAACTTAAAAGGCCACACAGCAAACACAGCAGATAAATCTAGAAAAATATTATTCTCTGTTCCTTCCTGTGATGTCATCTGAACTAACTCCTACCGTCAACATACTGGGATGTTTTCTTTTTATTCCAAGTGGGACATGGTTACCTGAAGAGTCTCTTCCTCCCAAAAACAATGCAGTGCATGTACCACTTGTACTGAAGCCTGGACTTTGAGTCTGTGGCTGGAAAGAAATCAGCACACAAGCCACCAAATGTATGACACTAAACTTAGTAGTTTCACTCCATCTTCTGAACTGTGTCTGCCAAATTTCATCATGGCAAGTGTCCTTGTCAGCATTTTCATTCAGAACCACAGACATTTCAAGCTCTGAAAATGTATAAGCGTTCTGCAAAACACAAAGTCTCCTTGCTCACTGTGCTCTCCCAGACTCACTTGCTTTGAATTGAAGTGTTCAATTTGCTCTACTGATATCTAGCTACCTCTGAACTGTTTCCCTCCCATTTTCATAGAATCGTAGAATCACAGAATTGTCTAGGTTGGAAGAGACCTTTAAGATCATCAGGTCCAACCAGCAACATAACACTGCCAAAACCACCATGAAAACATGTTCCTCAGCACCACGTCTATCCATCTTTTAAATACCTCCAGGGATGGTGATTCCACCACTTCCCTGGGCAGCCTGTTCCAATGTTTGATAACCCTTTTGGTGAAGAAATTTTTCCTAATATCCTATCTAAACCTCCCCTGGCATAATTTACGGTCTTCTCCTCTTCTCCTGTCACCTGTTACTTGAGAGAAGAGACCGACACCCACCTCGCTACAGCCTCCTTTCAGGTAGTTGTAGAGAGCAATAAGGTCTCTCCTCAGCCTCCTTTTCTCCAGACTAAACAACCCCAGTTCCCTCAGCTGCTCCTCATAAGACTTGTACTCTAGACCCCTCACCAGCTTCGTTGCTCTAATCTGGATGTGCTCCAGAATCTCTGTCTTTCTTGTAGTGAGGGGCCCAAAACTGAACACAGTATTTGAGGTGCAGCCTCACCAGCGCTGAGTATAGGGGGATGATCACCTCCCTGGTTCTGCTCGCTACACTATTAGTGATACAGGCCAGTATGCTGTTGGCCTTCTTGGCCACCTGGGCATGCTGGTGACTCATATTCAGCCAGCTGTCAACTCATACCCCCAGGTCCTTTTCCACCAGGCAACTTTCCAGCCACTCTTCCCCAAGCCTGTAGTGCTGCATGGGGTTGTTTTGACCCAAGTGCAGGACCAGCACTGGGCCTTATTGAACCTCATAACATTGGCCTCAATCCAGCCTGTCCAGGTCTTTCTGTAGATCCATCCTACCCTCAAGCAGGTTGACAATCCTGCCTACCTTGGTGTCATCTGCAAACTTACTGAGGGTGCACTCGATCCCCTCATCCAGATTGTTGACAAAGATATTAAACAGAACAGGCCCCAATACCGAGTCCTGGGGAACACCACTTGTGACTGGCCACCAACTGGATTTAACTCCATTCACCACCACTCTTTGGGCCCAGCCTTCCAGCCAGTTTTTCACACAGTGAAGAGTACACCCATCCAAGCCATGAGCAGCCAGTTTCTCCAGGAGAATGCTGTGGGAAACCGTGTCGAAGGCTTTCCTAAAGTCCAGGTAAACAACATGCACAGCCTTTCCCTCATCCACTAAGCGGGTCACCTTGTCATAGATGGAGATCAGGTTGGTCAAGCAGGACCTGCCTTTCATAAACCCATGCTGACTGGGCCTGGTCACCTGGTTGTCCTGCATGTGCTGCTTAATGGCACTCAGTGTAATTTTATAGCATAACATGAAAATAGATTAAAAAGGTTTCAGCTGGTCGTTGTAAAATTTGACCAGGAAAGTTTTGGGTGATATGTGTACTTAATAGTGGAATCTTGCCTAGGTATTATACACTCTCTTGCTCTGCCTCCAAAAGATGGGATTATAGAATTTGGTATCAGGAGCAACTTTTTTGGCAAGAAATTTTTTCAATGCCACAATTGCAAGCTATTAAGTTCCCTTTAAAAGGCCTGTGAGTTTTAAAAGATTTCATTCTTCATTTGCAAGGTTCTCCAGTCCCTTACACAGCTCTAAAGGCTCCTTGCTGTCAGCTTTTGTGGCAGATTAGGTCAGTTGTGAGACAAAGCATGTGAAGGGAATCTTGTCACTAGGGTAGAAATCTAGATGAGTGAGCATGATGCTCTTTCTTGCTTTTTTTATTTTTCTATAGCACAAGTAGCTAACACTTTATAGTGTTACATATAGTGACAGTGATTCCTAATATTCAGCTAAATATTTTATACTGGGATAAAAGTGAGGTTTATTTGATAATAGACTAAGATATAAGAACAGAACTAGATAAAACAGTGTTTTGTTTTATTGTAGAAGTGTACTTAGAGGATGTTAAAATAAATTTACATCAAATTAATGTAAAAATGCAACCACCACTGCTGGGTTTTTCTAAACACCAGAGGAATTACTAAAATTCTCTGCAGTGATACATACCTGATAGAAATGCCAGAGAATGTAGGTTATCAATTAAAGGTAAATCATCACTGAATTTGCACCAGTACAGAACCCTAATAACTCACGGAGTTCACACAAATACTTGTCAGAATGGGAAGCTGTTACTTTAAAATGGGCATTCCTATCCTTTGATTCAGGCATGTTTAATTAGATTCATAGATTCCCTGAGTTTAAAGCCAGAAGGAACCTTTTTGGTCATCTAATCTGACTTAATATACACAGCAGAGATCCTTAAATTTCTCCACTTTAAAATGAACTTCACTAACACATATCTTCTACAAAGACTGATAGTCTTGAACTGAAATCCTCAAGAGACAATGAATTCAGCATTCACTTTGGTAGTGTGTTCCAGGAGTTTATCAGCTCTCCTCGTTTTTAGTTTCAATTTGTCTGGCATGACCTATTGAAAATTGTTTTGTTTTCCTCTGTTAGGCCAGAGGGTCCTTTGGTATTCAGTTTTCTCCCCCATGCTTACACAATGTAATCATGTCAACTCTGAAAATTCTTTTCAATAAACTACACAGACTGATCTCTTTGTATCTCTTGCTGTCAAATATTTTCTTTAATTCTCTGTATTTCTGCTGGTATCCACTTTAAAATGCAAACATCAGTACTATATAAAGCATTTTACTATAAGCTTACCCATCTACAAGGATAAATGTTCCTATCCCTACTCACTAGTCTCTATTTACATCTCCAACATGATACTGTTCTTTTTTGTTACAGCTTCATTTTGGGAGCTACTGTTGAATTACCTGCCCACAATGAATTCAGACACTTTCTGAGCCACTGTTTTTCAAGATGCGTTAGGTGTGGTTTGTATTTCTTATGGTTAAATATATAACTTTAGATTTGGGGTTTAAAACATTTTTTCTAGTTATTTCAGTCAGTCACATTTTTCATTTTATTTTGTATGTCTTTTCTTTTTCATTTCCACACTTGCCATTGTGTCAATCCTTAAGTCAGTCAAAGTTATTATCAGTATGAGTTGTATATACAAACAAATCTTTAGGTTGCATCTGGAAAGAACCCAGGTGACACATTTTGAGGTCTATCAGTTAATTCTACTTCTACTTCTAATTTTACTGATACTATAATAGTGCTACTTTCCATAAGAACAGTGCTCTTTCTTTGTAAGAATGATGAGATGGTATGCAAAACATAACCAAAAGGTTCACAAAAGATTGAGAACTATATCTAGAAGAGATCTTAGGTGTCTACAGCAAAGCACAGAATGAATTAAAAGGACTGCAATGAAATATACCTGCTTGCTTACATGGCAACCCATGTGAGCACAGAGGTGCCTAATATTGCTTGACTGTAGTTGTCAACTCCGCTTTGGTACATGCCTAGTATTGTATCAGTATGAACAGCTGAGCATTTCTTACAGCTAAGGCTCCATGAGACCTAGAAATGAGTGTGGATTAATCTCATTGGACTTCAGATGTCCACTGTATAGATGTTTGTATCCAAGCTAGTCATCATCTGCTTCAAGAGCAAAATAGGAAAGTTTAGAAAACATATTATCAAACCTACTTCAGAAGTCTACTCTAGGATGAGATGTTCTTTTTTTCTATTCAATAATGAAGAGTCTGGATGATTCAGTCATACATAGGCATCTACATCTGGTTGTAAGGAATCACCTTCTCACTGCTACACTGCTTAAAATCCTCGAGAGCTCAGATGCAATACCCGTATTCTGTTTACCGCAGGGTGATGAAAATGTTTATTTAAACAAGATCATGTTGCCATATCTACATTTTATATTAGCCCATAATCTAGAGGATTATACCCACAGAAGCAGGCAAAGCTGTTTCAGTCCCATCCTCAGCCTGATAGAGGACATATCTCTCCATATCTAAGAACTTTCCCTCAAAATTTGTTAGCTGAGAAAAGCGATTTCCCCCAGACTTAGAATTCTTGGGCAATATTTTGGATTTTTATAAACTCATGTACTTCCTCTCTGTTTCCCAGTCCTTGACAGCCAAGCAACTGGACATATGGATTTATCCTCATATGATATAGGATAGCAATGATACATGATGCCTAGTAAATGCAAATCTCCAACTTGAAAGTAACCCAAAAAAGTAATCAGAGCTAAACAAAGGAAAAATTTTGTCAATCAAACAGATAAAAATACACACACAAATCCAATTCACCATAGTTCCAAACTTAATTGTGCAAGCTGTTAAAACACTTGCAAAATATTGGTAAACTAAACTCCATTTTACTTTTTATAGCCTCTGCTTTGCTGTGCACACACTTGCTAGGTCATTTACATAGTAATGAGTCTCAGAGACGTAAAGCTTTTCATTTTCACTGAATACAACTTACAAGCATTATGCATGCTAAATTGGAAAGAGAAAGACTTCTGAAAAAAAGAAAAAAGAGAAAAGTTTTATAGCTCTGTGATATATTGAAACAGAATTTCAATTAAATCTGAAATTTTCTGGGTATTTGTAGAAAGAAGAGGATTGCGTGTTTCTGCTATAGCTAAACAAACCCTTTACTGAAATGGCAGTGTTTCCACTTTGTAATTTGCAAAGTCCAGAAAGTTACTACTTTATTGAAAATCTAGAAAAGTAAGCCTAGTTTCTGTTTAAGGCACGAGTTCTGTGGAGAAGATATGCTCGTATATGTTGCCCTAGAGAAAAAATCCCAAAACATTTTAATCTTCTTTAGGAAGAATTAAGTGATTCCTCTGTGAGAAAGAAGACATCCAGTAAAGGGTCTCCTCACGTGCTTCTCAGTGAGGCTGTCCTGATTAATGGAATCCACCAGCAAAGCAGAAGAGAATAGGGGAAGAAAACTTTCTTTTTCCATCCTTTTGGAAGTTCCAGGGGTTTTCTCTTTTAATGTAGGTCTACTGAGGCAGTTTATGGCACAGTTCGACAAATAATTTTACAGATACCAGTAAGAGAGCAATGCTAGTGGAGAAATGCTTAAGCAGGAGTTTCATCATCTGGTAATGCAGCTAGAAACTCAACACTGGTTTTACACCCTTAGGCAAGTAAACCAAAGGAAACACAAACCACAAGAAGGTAAAGTCAATGAAATTTGGAATTGTTCTTCTGATATTAGCACTGTTATTTTTGCAATGGTTGTCTCTAAAACATTTCTTTTTGGAGACGGTGGTAATTCTATGTGATTGATAAATTATTAAAAAAAGATTATGAGCCAATAAATGTCTATGCCTGAAGAAAGGAAACATTCAATCCTCTATATATTTGTTAGGCCAAGTCTACAATTGTGTTGACTCAACATGACTTTCAAGATTTTTAGATTATATATATTATCTTTATATATTGCTAATTGTAACATATTTTAATGAAGTGAATATATAAATATGTATTTTATATATATTTGCATTTGGGGTTAGAATATATTTTTTTAATTTTTATTTGTAATGAATTTGTATTTCAAATCAGTTTAAAATAATTTCTGGAATTCTTAACATACATATCTACTTTTAAAATAGAAATATAAAATTACAGGTTGTGTTTCTACATAGATCAAGTACATTAAACTTATACTTGCATTATAAATGTATTCAGTATAACTATTTACATACTTATATATCAAGGCATTAGAATTTATATTTTTTCATTCCCTTACACATGTATGAATATTGCTTTTTATCAGAATCAAGTTTCAGGCAAGACAGTTTTAGAAGTTTACCAGGTATATGGTTTTATGAATAAGGATGGATAAAGCAGATACTCAGAACCCTTCCTATATGATGACTTTTACTGACTTATAATCACACTGTGGTGCTGTTGATATGTTAAATGATACTATGGTCACAATTTTAAAATTATTCCTAATTTTACATTTGATAAAACCTCACCCTAAAAAAAGTCAAAGGGAGTGCTGCAAATGATAACGTGATGGCTTTCACAAGTGAATAAAATTATGAAGGAATATAAAATACTCTAAACATTAATTATAATTAATAGCTATTCTATGCATGGCCATTTCTATCTTTCTTACCAATTTTGACATTTTTATCTAACTTGATACAGAATTTTTCGTGGTAGTATTTGATATAAACTTCTGCTGTCTAGTAAACTGAAATCATATCTTCCAAGATTGTGATGTCTTATGTCAAGGTAATAAGACATATATTTTAACATGAACAAGCATCTTTATGTATAGTACATATTTGACTCTACACTGTTAGCATTATCAGCATAGACGTAAGGATACCAGCCATTTAAATACTCAGAGCAACTATGGTAAACTTTTACAATAGGATATACATGTTCTGCCACCACATGGATGACTTTTATTCTCAAAATGCTCTGTTGAGGCCAACAGTAATTTCTGTCACCAAACATCTTTGAAGAAATCTGCTCGTTTTAACCTTTGGGATAGTCACAAGTGAGGTTCTCAGGCAGACATCAACATTAATGTTAGTTTGACTCACTCCAATAGCAGACTTTTTTCAATTTGATATTTTTCTAGAGGAAAAAATGCTGTTATGCAGAAAACAGTCTATTCAAATATTTGCTCTGTTGCCATTCTTTCCATCAATGCTATATTGAAATGGACATTATGTTTTACCTCAAACAAGAAATACCTTGTGAATGTAATACAAGGTCTAAATTTAAGCAAAATTTTCTGCAGAGAAAGTTTGTCTAGAACAAATTCTAACTGAATTAAATGTAAAAAGATTAATTGCTGATATAAATGGTACTATTATCATTACCATGTAGGAAGACAACGATGGGTCAATAGTAGTAAAAAACTCCATGTGACCATAAAAAAAGTTTGAGACAGCTCACCTCAGAAACCATTCCACTTTATAATTTTAACTATCACACATAACAGGGATGCTGATTGTGTTATTCAAATGAGAAAGGATATACGTACTTAAACACCTGTGATTTCCATACCCAAATGAGTCATAATTTATTATAGCCAAAGAAATGTATATACATTTCTATTAACAGTTTAAGCTCACAAGCATCTTAAGTCATGATGTTAGCGCTCACATGAACATTTATACACTGTTCTATTAAAGCTAAAGGAATTCCTCATTTGGGGAATTGTTTATTTCAACTCTTACACAACAACTTTAGTCAGACGGTAGCTTGTTTTGCAGATTCCAAAATAAAATAAGCATTTATTTTTTGCCTTTCTTTCTTTCTTTCCTTCCTTCCTTCCTTCCTTCCTTCCTTCCTTCCTTCCTTCCTTCTTTCTTTCTTTCTTTCTCTCTCTCTCTCTCTTTCTCTCTTTCCCTCTTTCTTTCTCTCTCTCTCTTTCTTTCCCCTTTTCAGGAAAAAAACTTAAATCTCCTAATCCCTTTCAGCAGTAAATACTTTGGCAGGAGTCCTCCAAAGTAAAAACAATGTTCAATTTATTCTGCTGAATGTTAAAATATTCAAAGTTAAATATCTCCAGCGGGAGTTGTTATGAGATGTACACCCAAATAACAATTGTTTTAATAGATTTGGATTATCAGGTAGGTTCAAATCTCTGGCTTGAGGCTATGAAACAGCTCAAGGCTATCTCAGTTTAGTACCTATTAGTGCCACCACTGAGTTACTTGTAATGGGCAGAGAGATAGAAGTCTCACATTTTGCCCAAAAAATGTATTCTTATTGAAACCCATATTTACACAGAAAACTTTGGTTTCAACAAACTGGCATATTCCTAATAAAACGTTGGAGCAGGGGTGGGGGAGGGGGGTGGTGAAGGAAACAGCAAATTGTCAAACAGATGTGATCACAATCTGGGCTCCAAACAGAATGACACAGTTCGTCCACTAGGCAGAATATTAACCTAGCAGAGCTTATAGCAGTCCTACTGGCAAAGGACCAATTTTCCTATGAACTCTGTCCCAGGCTGACTACTCCTTTGATTCTAATCAAAAAACAGTATATCCTCTCATTTACAGTTGGACCTAATGATCTGAAGAGTCTTTTCCAACCTAAATGATTCTATGAGTCTATGATTTGTTAAAACCTGAGGTTATGTTAAATAATCAGAAACTTGGTTAAAGTAGAAAAATTGGTAGAATACTAAAAATGCCATGCAAAAAAAAAAAATCCGTGGATGACAACAACAGAGCGGGAAAAAACATTTCAAAAAATATAGGAATGACAGAAACATCAGTATTTAATGAGGTAAGTAAATAACAGTATTAACACAACACAGACTTCATACACATGACATATCAGAACTAATTAGGAAGTAGTACTAACATTTTATTATTAAATCCCATGCTGTAGGCTATAAAGGATCAAATACATTTAAGTAAACAAGTTTCATAGCCAACAGTAACATTGCCTTAATTGCATAGATGTAAAGTTAATAATAAGCAGTTAGAAAGACATTATATATGTGTATATTTGTATATGTTTGTAAATGTTATACATATGGATGTGTACGTATACACACATATATATGTGTATGTACTTTTTTCTTTTACTATTGCTACATAACTTGAATTTCCAGGGATATTGAGAAATCTGGCCACCCTAAAATAAAAATGCATACATGATCAAGAATATATTAATTCTACTTTGACTCACACTTGTAAAAATATAAATAAGATAACAAGTTTTAAAAGCTGATTTTTTATTTGCTCTTTTTGGGTTTTTTCTGCGTATAAAGAAAACATATTCTGACAGATGTTCCGCAGACGACCAGGTTATCTGAGAATATATATCTCACAAGAGGAACAGGCTATCTAATAAAAAGTACTCTGATGGATGGACTGTCCATGGAAAGGATGCATTATCAAAGAAAACAGGAAGTTTCTGTGGGAAAACAAGTTAACCTTGAATAAGAATCACATAACTTAACCATGTAGAAAATCATCGGCATGATGATATGGGTGTATCCACCCATACATTAAGACAGTAACAGGTTTTCTAAGACTTTGGCAAACTCCACTGGTTTGTGCAGATTCCCCTTTTCTTCACAATGAAATATGCAGAAGTGATCACTGATGTGCTGCTAGTTAGATAAGTATTGTTTTAGTATCATTAAAATGAATTATGATGCAGTATCTGACAGAAAGACCTGTTGATCGTGTTTGGCTGGACCTTAGGAAAACAGGTCAGACAGCCAATAACAGGAGAAAAAATTCTTTATTTTTTTCCTCAGAAGTACATAGAGATTGTTTCAGTATTTTTGATTTTGGGCCATTTTGAAATAGTGACCAGAGTACACTTAAACTCAGCATCACTTTGAGCATAATAAAGACTTAAAAAATCCACTGTAGCAATAATTTACTTCAAAAAGTCAAACTGTGTACAAAATTGCGAAGTCTGTTAAATGGAAATTAAAAGGAACCATTAAAAGAGTAAACTATTAGTGGAAATATAGGCCCCTAGATTTATTTCAGATCTCTGTTATCCTTGTGCAAGCAATGGATATCACCTCAGAAAAAAATTTAAGAAGCCACATGAGCAGTTAAACAACAGCGTAAAGGAGCATGTTAGAAATAAAAATTACTTTTTTAAAAAAAAGAAGTTGTAATCAGATGAAGAAAATGGAATAAAGCATAAACTCTGGCTAAGTTCAGATGCTATTCACCTGAGAGTGTTAAAGAAATCAGTGAAATTTCCAATTCGTTAATTTGCTGTATAGCTTCTCAGTTAAATTGTTCTCAGGACCAAGGTAAGAATGGTAATAATTTTTTTTAAACAGGGCTCTGGGTGGAATCCATGTGACAACAGACCAGTAGACGTGGCACCTATACCAGTCAAATTAGGAAAAACTGTAATACAGACTAAAGTTCTGCATCTATTTCTGTAAAAGAACAGAAACCCAGTGAAGTGGAAAGACCATGCCATCGCCTTTGATCTTTTGATCTACTTGTCCGTCACAGCTCCCAGAAGGAGTGAGATGTATGCTTGAATCCCCTGGGGTGGAGAAAGGCACATAATCCTGCCTTCCTCATTTTGAATACCTAAGACGTTCCCTGAAAAGCTGTGGAGATTTCTACCAAGACGTAGATACGTGCTTCCTATCTTAGGTAATACTCAAGGATGATAATATCTGGACGGAAGAGTGCCAAGTGCCTGAACTACCTTCATATACCATTTTAGACACCTAGTGGATCTGACTTAGCTGAGCCAGGAGTTGCTATTCTTCTTGTCACTTAAAGAAGAAATTTGAAATAGTATTTGATTGCTATTTCCTCTCCTCTGGTATTTTGTTTTGTAAACAAAACACTTTGCTGTGTTTTGATTCCTGTTTCAGGTACAACACCAGTTATTAGTGATTCTAGAGCCACAAGTTTATTTGGTGTAAATCAGTACATCGTTTTACAGAAACAAGCAGATTTACACAACCTGAGGATTTTACCTTCCTTTGGTGTATCTCTCAGAGTTATATTAGAAATAAGGAACAGAAAACATCAGAGAAACAAAAAACTCAGTGCAAGAGAGAAAGGGTGAAAAGGATTTGGCTGAGATGATTCACTAAGAACTTATACCAGGGCATGGATTCAGTCTTTGTAAATTCTGGAGATATAATCAGTGACTATAAAGCATTTGTTTTCTTTTAATTTACACAATATATTTATTATCCTTAAGCTATTCAGACACAGATGCCTTACAGGCTTATACGGGGACTCAGAAGGGAAGATACCAATGTCATTTTCACAATATTTTTTTTAATTAAGATTTTCTATAAATGGCATGTAAACCGTTAATGCTTTTCAGCACACAAGACATGAACAGGGTCCTGAACCTGCTGTAACACTTGGAAAGCATTTTAGAAAAGCAGAAAATTTTAATTATTAAAAGGTTACATGGGTGGTTCTGCTCTGTTTGTCCATAACACTCTCAATATGGCATGATTGTCTCTGCATTCTAACACCCAGCAACAGCAGCAAACTGTGCTGCTAGCACACTAAACCAGGGTGTTTTCCAGTAGTCAGCTAATTGGAAAATTGTAATAAAGTGTAAAGTATGTGTTATGGCCCCATATGATTCCAGCCTATGCCAGCACCTCCCTTGCTGCTTCCTGATTTGTTATACATCTCCTTCCACAGCCATTGGTATTCATAAACCGATCTCGCGCATACTGGCATTTTAGTCAGTTTAAACGCTCTTTTACATGAAATGAACACAGTATTTCATGGCTAATCATCTTTCTTTTTATATGCTTTACTGCTAATGTATGTTCCAGTGATTATAGAATGCCCAATCATAATGATAAAGGGTTGAACCACATAGCCTATAATTTATACAAGCCACATTACCATGTACAAAAACCATTCAATACTCTGTGCTGTATTATCTGTTACCATGACTGCCCTCACAATAGCTGCTTGGTTGCAATTCTTTAACTATGGAAGCTTAAAGTTAGGCATTCTTATTCCAGCATTCCCTAATGAGGTAAATGAGTATCCAAATGAAGAATTCTCAAGTCACAGCTAAAGAAGTAGTTAGCTTTCAGGGTAAAATACAGTAATAATTTTATAGCACTCAGCAGGAATTTATGTAGGCAAAATGCAGCATAAAGGAGCAAAAAAATGAGCCAGAGATTAAATTTATCCAGAACTGAATTTAACACCTTCCTCTGACAGAGAGAGATGAGGCTGTACCTGACCACAAATTACATACTTTTTTTACCATATGATTTTGAACCGACTCGGGGGAAGCTGCTACTTACCATATTACCAAATCTACTTCCAGCTGCAACTAGTTGTTACTCAGATTCCTAACCTCAAAGTAAAATACTGACCCAGCCATGGCCTTCCTAGCTTACAAAAGCGGAAGAGACTAAAGTATATGCATGTGCTGCAGCAAAAGCTTGCCAACCTTACTACTCAACCACTGAGTCAATTTTTTTCCATATCGTTCCATTTGGTTTGAACTAATCCATCTTGCTTAGATTCAGTAAATGGCCTGTGTTGCATCCAGCCTTTTCCACACTAGTCCAGAGATTTTTACCTTTAAATATCAGGTGAAATATTTTTGAACTGCTTACACACTATCTTCAAGAACAGTTTCTTCAACTTTCTTCACATCCTTGTCTAATTTAACTGACCTTGAGAGCCTGGGCATGTTGATTTGCTTAATCAAGAATTGGCAAATATTATAAATGACACAGACCCCAAAAGTACTAAATCTATCCCATTGACATCTTATTCACCTTCCTATACTGAAGAGCACTGGAGCTTGAAAATAGCCCTGAGAAAATTGCACAAGTGATACGAAGCCAGTGTTACTACTATTCATTTTGGCATATTGTATAGAACAATAATATTGATTTGTGTACCGTGATTATGAAAAAAGGCTGCCTTTTACTCAGAATATACTTGGAATTTGTGACAACAGAATAAAAGACTTTTCTTCACTCCTGCTGGAAATATGGCACAGCAACTTTGCAGCAAACTTAACATCTTCATGTCATGATCATTTTTATATACTTTGCATTTCCAAATTACCAGGAGGTTTCACAACACTTTACTGACTAAGGCAAGTGTTACCACCATTTTGAAGAACTTAGCATGAAAATATGTAAGGCAGATGGAGACTGGATAAGACCAAGTCTCATGCAAGTGGCCATTTCACTAGATCATCTCCCATGGCCTTATAGTCATGAAGTGCTCTGGATCTACTAAAATCTAGTTTAGATTTAGTGCAGTCCATAGTACCACGATATTAAGAAATCTATAGTGTAGATTAATAAAGAAATATATAGTGTAATGTGACTCTTGTTTGTAATATAGAAATGTGAGTACCATATAACTCATAGTTTACGCTTTTCCATGTATGCACTTTTGTTGGAAGGCAGTCTGAAGAGTCATAGTTTTCACTTACTGTGGACTTCAATGGAAGTTGAATATGTTTATGCCAATTTTGAATTAAGTTCTCCATCTCCATTTGAAAGCAATTAGCATGCTTTTGTGCTATTCTATTAGTTGCAAAATCAATCAAAGAAGCTTTTCATTCTTTTCCCTTTTCTTAAGCCACAGACATTCTTCACAAGGAAAACAAAGAGAGGTTCAGTCTCTTTTGTTTTGCCTTCTTTCTTTCATAGGCTGTTCATCGTCCACTCTAAACTTCTTTTGTTTTTTCTGTGGAAAATGGACATCGTTTTGCACTGAGGAAGCTAAACTGAGTTCTACTTCCTTAGTGAAAGACAATAAATAATTGCTTTCTACAAAAAGGATGAATAATACTTCCATCATCCTTTGCAGACAAAATTAAAAATAATAGATACATTTTCCCTTAGTTTATTTGATTATGGTGATTTATCCCACATAGCCAGAAAATCCCACTAAATATGTAGAAAGAAATGTTCAATATAGACATTTCACAGGAATTTTTATCTGTTCAATGTCAAAAACAGTAACTGATGGCTAGGTTGGACTAAAGTAGAAGCAGGCACCTAAAAACACAACCTTAGGTTCTGACTGATGTTCCATCAGTACTTCAGATTTGATCTTACCGCTCTCCATATTCCTAACAGTTCATGAGCAAAACCAGGTCAGTTTTGGTCAACACAGATCCTTACCATCTGCAATCTGGAATTTCGTGTTTATGGTCCTGTGTGTCTTAACCTGGTAGCTGCTCTCAGAGAAAACCTAATCAGTAGAGTCGCATACCATATGAAGCTGGTGCTGCTGCTTTCTTTTTAAACTTGATGATTGGCATATATAATAACTTAGTGATTAGATTACACACTATAATGAAACTAAATCCCCTCCCACTTTCCATTGCCCAAAGGTTTCCAACTATCTCTCCCAGCTGACAAAATTCACTGAATACTAAGATCTATACAATGCAAGGAAACTTACTCCTTTTCCACTACATAGGCCCACTGGAAGCAGAAGGAAAGCAAATGCTCTCCAAGTTGTTTCCACAGTGTAGTGGTTAGAGCACACATATACCAAAGGTAGTGGCTATGACTCAGGGACTCTGTTGCTTTCTAGGAGCAGAACAGTGGCTGTTGTCTCACATTAAGAGACTGAAGAGTTCTTGAAACAAAGGTCTGCCTTCTCCTCCTGGATTTCTCGTAATCGTTATACTAGACAATCCCATGTATCTTGCCCATTGTTTCAAGAATAACGGATATTGCGTGCATGCCTGAACAATTAACAGCTCCAACTCCTTGCAAGGAAGAGTGGAAAGGACCTTTTGTGACCAGGAACCTCCTTCTCTGGAGAAGACATTTGCGTCTCGAATAGAGCCATTCATTATCATCAAGTATACCCTTATGTGCATGGCTAGCGTTGGGAAGCTCAAGGAATATTTTGATTATTTTGTATGTAGTTCTGAAGCACCTAATTCTCTTCCCCTACTGGAATCCCAGGAACTTGATAGTAGTTTCTAGATTTTTTACCAGGGAGACTAAGCCTCTAGAAGTTATAAACCATTTAACATCGTGATAATGCAGTCCTCTATGTCTTTTAGTCCATTGGGTTTACAAATCCAAGGGACTATATGTATTCTTGAGCACCATCTAGCGGTATTTTCATGGTTTACAGATACACAGATTTAGAACTCCACTGTCACAGATCTTCATAACATTAAGAAGGATTTAAAACAAGATCACCCCATAAAATGGCTATACTCTTTTGATTTCTGATGAAGCTAGAGAGCCATCGGCTTTGTATTTTCCTGATTGTGCAAGGGACTCAAGAACCCTGAACTATTATGATATTTTGCTGGTCTGTTTCCAGCTAAGAGACTTTTTGCCTGTTATTTTGTTTTTAGGAAAAATTAAAAATGGTTTAAAGTTTTCCCCAAGCACAAAAGGAAAAATAAAAAATAAGAGACAGTATAAATGGGAAACTCTGTACCTGGAAGTAGAAATTAAGAGAGGGAAAACTTTGCCCTGGGAAATCATCACTTGAAATCCGTAAACAGTTTACAACCGGGATACAAAAACTTCTGAACCTATGACTAAAATCAGTATTTTAAACTGATTTATAACTTCATTTATACACATTTCCACCTATGGTCCCATTTCCAGGTACTTTTCCAGAGAAAAATATAGTATTTTGAAAAAGTTAATACCTTAACTAGAGTCTTGCTTACAGAATCAATGAAGTAGGCTACACTGTCTACTTTGGTTTATGGTAATTCTACAGACACGTTTGTCTGCACAATTCTCTTCTTTGTATCTGGGGCATGGTTCTTTCCTTGCAATGTACAGCCTCATTTTAGCATCTCAAAATAGCTTGGATTTTAAGGGGGGAAAAAAAAAGTTATGTGGAAAATAGTTTTAACTGACATAACAAGTAAGGGAAATCAGAGTAAATTTCCTTTCTACAGGGTTTTTTTCAGGCTAATTATAAGTAGGAATATATTAGTGGTTTGTGTGTGTGGAAAAGTTTAGTCTGTTTATACATAAGATAAAGCTTGTCCTTCTATTTAAAATTAAGTGTTTGTGGTGTCCAAGGTAACAAATTTGACATATGTTCTAACAGTAAATCACTTAAAATAGCCTTTTCACAGAACAATATATTGAACAAAAGTAATATTGCTATTTTTCTTTTCCTTACCCTTTTTAATATTCAATATTTAAGTAACTGTAGGTTTACATTTTTTATAATTTAAAAAAATACACATCTGGGAAAAATGGTGACTAGATAAACAATGTAACTGCTTTCTTGAATCAAACTGAGCAATTGATTTACTTTGCTTCTTTTTATTTTCCATCAGTTTTCTCCTACCAATATAGTAAATTTTGCATACCAACATAATCAAGCTATGTTTATTTTACTTTTCGTCTTGTAAAATGTATAGGAAAATTAAAAATACTAGCAAAACATTACGGGAAAAAAGCTTTAAAAAAATCAAATTATTTTATTATACAAGACACCAGTTTTCTAGAAACAACACATTTGAAACTCAACTGCATAGTGCATTTAGTGTTTGCTGTAGGGTCTTCCTAAAATGATCTCTTAGAGAAACAGCAAATAAAATCTCCAAAGCCCCTTGCTTTTTGCCTTTTTTTAGGCTTTCTTTTGGAAGGGAAGAATCTAGCTGGGAGTTCATCAGAACTTGTCATCATGAGAACATGCTAAATTGTGATTTATTGCAAGAATAATATTTTAATTTTGTATTCTAATAGTGTGTCTGAATACAGTAATTTGTCTGCATAAATTAATGGGAGTCCTTTAATGATCTTAAAATATAATTTTCTATCTTTATTTTCCCAAGCAGAAAAAGGAGAACCGTGATTTCTCTCTGGAATAGTATATAAAGCTCCCTTGTAGGGGAAAACATCTATACAGAAAGGAGACATCATGCACCATATTTTGGATTGAAGGACAAAAGTCAGAGGAGAAATATGTCTACCAAATACTTTTGGTTTTTAAATATTTTCTGCTGCAAAGTTCTTCTTTATTGGAGAATTATTACCTTAGAAAAGCCTGCTAACGTGAGGGGAAGATAACAGAAGAGGGATGTTTCCTAGCAATCTATAGTACAATGATAACTGACATGTCAAATTTCATCATTTCCCTGCACCTATTCTGGGGAAACAGCACAAGCTCTTCGGCATTTTCCTGCATCAGAACTACAGGTGTTTAGAGGGGTAGATGTACTGGTCACAGATGCCACAACTTTACTTATTTTTGCACATATCTGCATTATGACTACATGTACACAGAAACATCTGGTCCAACTGGTGCACTCTATTACTGAATATTATTTATTACCAAACACAAAAATGTTTTTCACTTTTACTTCTTTAGTATTTGGAGTTGTTTTGTTAATACAGCAAACTAACTATGAATTTAAGAGAGATGTCAGTGAGCTTTTGCATGCCTTTGAACTTGCTAAAAACGGAGAACAAAGGAGTTTTATTTCAACACTCTTATCCTGATTAAAAACTGGTTACATTCAACCAATTTTGCCTCTTTTGGGGGCTAGTTCAATACCTGAGAATATACGTATTCTCCTTGTGTTAAGGCTTTCCTGTTTGATGGAAAATATGAAGCTTCACATTATCTAATATGGCCTTTTATTTTGACATACCACAGTTTCAGGAGATCAGATGCAAAGCTCTTAAGCTGCTTAAGTAGTTAGCAGCTTCTCCAGAGCTCACTATCCTGAGTACTTAGTCGTAGCTAGTGGTCTCACTCTACCACTCTAGCTTTACCACCACTGATCTTTGTCACTAGTCAACAAAAAGAGCAAGCCTGTGAGGAAAACAAAAAGGCCCATTGCTTGTCATGAAATAAGAACTAAAGGGTGCCCCCATTAAACACTCAGGCAACACATATAAAATGAAAAAAAAAAAAAAAAAACGAACTTGTGTTTAATGTATGAAACCTAGAGCTACAGGATATCATGGAGATCAAAACAGATGGTGTGCTAGTAAGGCCCTTAGGTCTGCCATCCCAGTGGAAGTAGGGGTTGGAGTGCCATGCAATAACAAAGACAAAAGAAATGAGCCAGAAATCACAGAATTCTAGCCAGAATTCTAGCCAGAATTCTGGTCAAGTAGGAATTAGGGCTTCTCCCCCAAAAAAAGTGATGGGATAAATAGCACAGCTGAAGTGCATCTACACCAATGTCCACAACATGGACAACAAACGGGAGAAGCTGGAAGTCATTGTGCAGCAGGAAAACTATGATATAGTCATCATCACAGAAACATGTTGAGATGATACATACAACTGGAGTGCTGCATTGGACAGCTATAAACTCTTCAGAAGGGATAGGCCAAGAAGGAGAGGCGGTGGAGTGGCCCTGTATGTTAGGGAGTGTTTTTACTATCTAGAGCTTAATGGTGGTGACAAGAGGGTTTCTTATGGGTAAGAATCAGGGGGAAGGCCAACAAGGCAGGTATCATGGTGGGAGTCTGTTATAGACCACCCAACCAGGATCAAGGGGCAGATGAAATATTCTATAAGTAGCTGGGAGAAGTCTCACAACAACTGCCACTTGTTCTCATGGGGGACTTCAACTTAGCAGATGTCTGCTGGAAATACAATACAGCAGAGAGGAAACAGTTTAGGAGGTTTCTGGAGTGTGTGGAAGATAACTTCCTGACACAGCTGTTAAGTGAGCCAACTAGGGAAGGCACCCTGCTAGACCTGTTGTTTGCAGAGAAGGACTTGTGGGTGATGTGAAGGTTAGAGACCTTCTTGGGCATAGTGATCCCTTTCTATAATTTATCAGCAGTCCTGGCTAACTGGGGAGGTCCCAGCTGACTGGAGGTTAGCAAATGTGATGCTCATCTATAAGAAGGAGGATCCAGGGAACTACAGGTTGTCAGTCTGATACAGTGCTGGGGAAGGTTATGGAGCAGATCACCCTGAGTGCCATTAAGCAGCACATGCAGGACAACCAGGTGACCAGGCCCAGCCAGCATGGGTTCATGAAAGGCAGGTCCTGCTTGACAAACCTGATCTCCTTCTATGATAAAGTGACCCACTTAGAGGATGAGGGAAAGGCTGTGCATGTTGTTTACCTGGACTTTAGGAAAGCCTTCGACACGGTTTCCCACAGCATTCTCCTGGAGAAACTGGCTGCTCATGGCTTGGATGGGTGTACTCTTCACTGTGTGAAAAACTGGCTGGAAGGCTGGGCCCAAAGAGTGGTGGTGAATGCAGTTAAATCCGGTTGACGGCCAGTCACAAGTGGTGTTCCCCAGGACTCGGTATTGGGGCCTGTTCTGTTTAACATCTTTATCAACGATCCGGATGAGGGGATCGAGTGCACCCTCAGTAAGTTTGCAGATGACACCAAGGTAGGCAGGATTGTCAACCTGCTTGAGGGTAGGATGGATCTACAGAAAGACCTGGACAGGCTGGATCGATGGGCTGAGGCCAATGGTATGAGGCCTAGTTCCAGGTCCTGCACTTCGGTCAAACAACTCCATCCAACCCTACAGACTTGGGGAAGAGTGGCTGGAAAGCTGCCTGGCAGGAAAGGACCTGGGGGTGTGAGTTAACAGCTGGCTGAATATGAGTCACCAGCATGCCCAGGTGGCCAAGAAGACCAATAGCATCCTGGCTTGTATCAGGAATAGTGTGGCCAGCAGGACTAGGGAAGTGATTGTACCTCTGTACTCAGCGCTGGTGAGGTCTCACCTCGAGTACTGTATTCAGTTTTGGGTCCTCTGCTACAGGAGGGACATTGAGGTACTGGAGCATGTCCAGATAAGAGCAACGAAGCTGGTGAGCACAAGTCTTATGAGGAGCAGCTGAGGGAACTGGGGTTGTTTTAGCCTAGAGAAAAGGAGGCTGAGGAGAGACCTTATTGCTCTCTACAACTACCTGAAAGGAGCTTGTAGTGAGGTGGGTGTCGGTCTCTTCTCTCAAGTAACAGGTGACAGGAGAAGAGGAGAAGACCGTAAATTATGCCAGGGGAGGTTTAGATAGGATATTAGGAAAAATTTCTTCACCAAAAGGGTTATCAAACATTGGAACAGGCTGCCCAGGGAAGTGGTGGAATCACCATCCCTGGAAATATTTAAAAGATGGGTAGATGTAGTGCAGAGAGACATGGGTTAGTGGTAAATTGGCAGTGCTAGGTTAATGGTTGGATTTGATGATCTTAAAGGTCTCTTCCAATCAAAACGATTCTATAAAAGCATACATAAATTCAAAAAGTGATTTGCAAAACTTCAGGAGGCTGTCAAGGATTCATTGTTATTAAGCCTGATAAAATGAAGAGACTGTGTATTGGTTCATACTTTTCTTGAAAGGACCACATATTTTAAGGGAAAAAAAGTCTTTTTATCTGCCTGATATCGATTCTAACAACAACTGTTATTAGTGGAAGAAACATTTAGCCATTTGTCTGGTATACAATCCATATGGAAGCATTGTTCTTCCCTATTAATGGTTTTGATGTTTGAGTACAACGACATCAGAGCAACAGTGATCTGAGTAATTTCTATTGTATAGCAATGACATCTGTCATCATTCGCATCCACTTTGGAAAGGAGATTATTTCAGCTAGCCACAGTTTAATCCACATAATAAATGTTAAAAATAAGCATTAAAAACCGTATATAGTTACAGATTGATCCTTTATTAATATTCTCACTACTAGATCCATCCCAATTGCTAGAGAAATTAATCACCCCTTCCTGTTTTTCATGTTTCAGAATAATCTGCTTCAAGAGTTCCTGACAATACATCTTTAGGGTAATTAGCTCTACTCATATTCCTTGTTACTGTATTTCAAATTCAGCAAAGTATGAGGACTGAAATGCTATGTATTCCACTTCTTTGAACAGTTTTTACTGACAATGTTTTATACCATTGATATTATCATTCCTTTGTGTGACCAAATATGATGTTTCTTAGAAGCCTGGGGTACACTAATTAACTAACAGAAAGAAATGGTGGCACCTTCAGTAAATGCCTGTAAACAGTCTCTCTGCAGAAAATGTGGTTGATTTCTGAGTATTTCCTGAAGAAAACAGAGTATATTAAACCCACAATATTTGTTATAAGAGAACTTGGGGATTTTTAAGGCTGTGCCCTTACAGGGAAATTCTTTATAGCGGGAAGATTCTCAGGGTTTTGTTACAGTACAGGCTGATAAAATTGAACTTTCTTCAGTACTAAGTAACTGGTTTCAGCAACGTCAGATGAGCCCTACTACATAACAGGTTTCAGGTGCTTCTATCTCCCTGCCATAGAGGCAGAACCCTAAAGTCTGCACTCCGCATCTTGAACCAGAATTCCCAGCAGTTCTAATATAGTAACTTGGAAGTTAGAGAGTCCTCTGGCTTCCTTAGAAAAACAACAATAGCAGTCTCAGGCAACCACAGTCCCAGGAAATATCATTTCAGTGCAGAAATACTTGTTTCAATGGTGGCTGAACAATGTTTCTTAGCCTGTGTTGCTTGTGACATGTTTTTGTCTTTTGGTTTTGATTTAGAAAAAATCCAAACTTATCAAAGTTTGTGAAAATCAGAATTCTTAGGTTCAGGCCAACTCCATTAACAGTTCTAAAATTACTAACCTCAGCATGTTCAGAAAGTGGAAGCGCAGAAGAGAGAAAAGTCACTTCAGGAAAACCTAGGAAAAGCTGACATACACTGCAGAAAAAAATAGGCATGAACAAGATTTTTTGCTTCAGTATTTATTTCCAGAAAAATGAAATCTCAGGAAGGGTAAATTATTATAACCTATACTTCTAAATAGATACAAACTGGTAAGGGGGAAGTCAGTATTGTCTAAATTTGGGACTAGTTCTATACAAAATGGACGACTACTGTATATAACAGCAACAGTATTCTCTGTTGAATATGTCACAGGCTAGACTGTGAATACAAAATATTGTAGTGCTTCTGATCACTGATTGTCTTCTGAAGATGGAAGATCTTGTAGCACTGATGAATGGTATCTTATGGACTACCCGCTTTGGCTACCAATATGTCACTAGAAACATGAATTTCTGATTCCTGCATTATGAATACAGATCTACATGTTGACCCATATTGATTGACCTGAAAATTCCTTTCTTAACATAAGTAGTTCCACTGGCTTTAGTAAGACTCATGTGAGTAGCCTAACTCCATGCATTAAAGCTTAGAAGTCCAAAATAGCTATAGACATGAAAAATTCACCAATAAAACGCCTCTGTCTATAGCTTCTTTTATAACATCTACAAATTCTGAGCTTATTAAACTTAAATGAACCTAAAGGTTTTAGCTGCACTGTTCATTGGTTTTTCTCTGTGTGCCTTTGTGTCACAGCAGGAAAGTTGCATGCCTTTGCAATATTAATATTTCTAAACATCTGGCATCTCCTATATGAGTTTACAGAGCATTTGCAGTGAAAGCCTAAGGAAAAAAAAAAAGTGAAACTCATTTAAAACAAGTTTCCAGAAATAAATCTCAACTAGCAACATTTTCTGCAATGTGTTTCAATAATGTACCTATTTCTATTGGAGACGTTTTAAAAAGGTGAGTTAAATTAAATCGAACAGATAAACTCCAGCAGTGTGGAATGGTCCAGCAGAGAACATACGTCCCTGTATAATCTTTGCTTTCACTCTCACAACAAGATTACCATGTTTATAAGTTTTAAACCAGACTCTAAGGAGCGATTTGGAAATTATACACACAGAGACACACATATACGCAGCCCTTGATCTCTACCTTTGGGGATTTACACAGAAAAATATAAATACATGTCATCTAATAGCACACTATAACCATGTCAGCTCTTACTTATTGGAAGTAACAAATCAATAAAACCAAAGTTCAGATAATTCTCATCACTGACATACAAAAAAAAGAAACCAATTCTTATTTCAAATAAGAAAACGGATGCAATTCCCTTCTCAGTAGAAGTCTGTGGAGAGGGAGAAAAGAGAAAGGCCTATTTGAGAAATGATTTTGTACTTAATATTTAAAATTACATGTTTATTATAAGATTCAGAATGGACTTTTTTATTGTTCTCTGAATATTTGATTCCAGCATAGGAAACCTATGCACCCTGAAAGTAATTATAGATGTACCAAGCAAATGTTTTCCTCCATTCTGTATTTTAATTAGTTTAGTGCTTTGTTTTCACTGCTTTTCATGAAAACTGTTCAATGCCACATCGACTGAAAACATTATTCAATTCCCAGTGTCCATTACTTTCAGGATGATTATATTTGGAAACCACGCTACTTCACCCTATTGGATTATACCTCTTGAACTCACTCAGTTTCCTAAGAAAGTATGTATTTTTTAAAATATTATGGAAATTAAGGGCCTTGGGTATTAACAGATATAAACTTCAGCATTTTAACGTTCACCTTAATTGAAACAAAACTTGTAAGATATAAGCATATCTTGCACACGTGGCTTTTGCAAACACAGCAATAATTATTCTTGGTGCTGTATGTTCACTGTTTTGACTTTCAGTAGTTTCTTTTGTTTTGTTCTATGTAGTTTTAGCCTGTTTATCTGCCTGTAGTATATTCATTTTATGTAAAACTTCAGGGTCCTCTGAACAAGATGAAGTCCTAACTTGCAAACAGCTACAGCTGTGCACATTATCAGAGTTAAAATGTTATGATAGATCGTTACATTTCTATTTTCTGTCAAAATTAAGGTGAAGACCATTTGTTTATCAAGGGAGTTGGGCGGTTAATATTTCTTGCAGGGAGTGAAACATTGTAAAAAATAAACCCCCAAATTTAGTGTTGTTAAGTAGCTCACTCTCACCTAATTAATCAGGGAAAAAAAAAATCTCACCTTCTAAAACAAGAATGCTGGATTGTAGAGTTAAATGGGCTCTGCATCTGTCATAGAGTTCCCTCAAATAAATAATACAGTCTGCAGTTTCATTATCTCCCTCACTGTCTCCCATCCACAGTCCCTTTGATGAGTCATGCTCAGACTACTTATCCCCAGAATGCACTTTTAAAACACAGTACATTTCAAGCTTCATTTACTGCATTGTGGACTAAAGGAGAAGACCAGAGGGTAAATATGGAAAGTGGTAGTTCAGAGTTCTCAAACTTCAGTTTTATGGAACCATAATCACATCAGAAAAGCCATGTTATTCCTCCCAACAGAAGAACATTTCTTTACCGCAGAAATTATGCAGTGGTTTACAGACAAAAACATAACAGTTGCTTTCCAAGACCTCACAAACACACGCTTTGTCAACCAGACACCAAGTAGCCCATCACAATACATTTTTCAGATCTCCATCAACCGATTGAATTCTTTTTTCCATACACATTCTGAATGCAAATCACCAACTATCATTATTCCTTTTCTCTTTGAATGCTCTGATTAGCAGAAAAATGGCTAATTTGTCATTTGAATAATGATAAGGCTTTAAAGTCACTATCCTAATTCAGCTGAGCAGGGGAAACTTACTCCTTCCAAAGCTATTGTTGCAATCAGTCTTTGCACTTCACCTGCTTTGCTTCAGGTAGAATAGGTAAACCTCAGCTGCATCTCTGCTGCCTCCATTCATCACCTCTTTACATAGCTGCAGCTGGTTGGAAAAGTCATCTTTCCTTTCACAGGCAATTTCCAAAGCATACATGGGCTGGAAGCAGATGGGTCTTAAATGAAGGGCCAGGTGTAGAGCTATACTCCAGAAGTGAGGATGAGCAGGCAGATTGACCACAGCTGAGCTATCCTACAGATGCCTCTCTGTGCCAGAGGATTTCTTCTATAGCCAGCCTGGGAAGTGTTTAAAAAAACACCAACTAGTAGAACCTGCTTTTTCAGGAGAGAAGAAAAGCAATATAATCTAATGAATCCAGTAGAGCTGCATTTTATCTGTATCTCAAATGTGCACAGGGAAAGTGAGGTGTAGGGCAGATGCATTGATTGAATCATTTTAATTCCATATTTCTCATTAATATATTGAATTTTACATTATTTAGCTAAAGTAGAGACATTATAAATTTATTACTTTTATCAATCAAGTAGAATTATGGACATATCCCTTGAAGTTAACTATCAGTTTTGCAGTGAAAGCACAGACTCAATAGATTCAACCTCACACAGATGTGTGTAAGAAAAACAGCAATCCTTCCCAAATTACAGCATTTACTTTCCATAGATAAAATTGAATTTTATGAAGTTTTACAAGTAAATTGGTAGCTAATTTAACTTCACAGTAATTATAAAATTGGCCTCCTTGCAGAAATTCAGTAGGGGGGGGGGGTTTATTATTTTTAAACCAAATAATGTTATTGAAGTTCTTTTGGATATACATACATATTCCCTTATTTTAGTGAGGTGGAAATATATGCTGTCTTCAGTTTGATGTTCTTTTCTTTATTTTTCTTTTTCTTTATAAAAACGGATTTTTTTCCTTCCATTACACTCAATGGGACTAAAATGCAGATTAACTTTCTCTAATGTAATCATTGTCAGTTCCTCTCAATTGTTATCGTCTGCTGAAAATATAGAAAAAAATTAATATCTTGTCCCTTTTACGCTCGTTGAGAAAACAGGGAAGCTGACTACCTTTTGAAGAGACGGTCCTTTGCTAATAGTTTAACGCTTAAATCCTTTCAGATGGGGATCACTTCAGGGGAAAAAAAAAAAAAAGGCAATTCTTAAAGAGTGTATTTTAAAGAATAAAGTGGAAGAGACTATCCAAAAAAGAAAATTCTTTAAGTGTGGGAAACAGTTACAACTTTCTTGAAATACTAGGTTTTCAAATAATGAGTTACAACAGAGGCATGCAGCAGGGAGTAGGGCTCTCCTCTGATCCTTGTCTACATCCTACCCACCAAATGACCATTCACATCCTTTACCACATTTGTTGGATATTCTTGGGACACTTTAATATAACATGGTATTTAATTCTGTAAATTATTTGCTAGGTGTACCTATGTTATTTAAAGACAAGTGAAAAAAAGCTACTTATTCAATACAGGTTTATTTAAACAAAATAGCACATGTTAAAAACTGGCTATTAGCAACTGAACTTCTTAGGACCATGTATGGCATCCTGTTTGGAGCACAAAGCAAGAGGGAGGAGTGGATGTCAGGCACAAGGTTCACCAGGTGTGAACTGCAGCTGGAGCCAGAAGCAAGAAGTTGCCTGTCAAATAGAAAATGTCACTGGGGGAACAGCAATGTTGTGTCCAGTTTCCCATTCAGCTAATACCAGGGAAGCGCCAGCAACCAGGAGCACTACCAGCAGGATGTGCAGGAGGAAATCAGGCAGTTAACACTCCACTTGGAGGGGGGACTTAGTGTGGCAGAGGCTTTGCTCAGGACTGCACCTTACTGTTAGAGCTGGCACAACAAAGGTGGCACCACAGGTCCCCTGCCCTGTTTGCAGTGACCCCAGGGCCGGAGGCCTCAACCCACACCCAACAGCAGGACATGGCCATTCAGCACTCGCGTCGCAGGGCCCTCCTGTAACCCATGCTCTTCCTGGGGCTGGGGCAGAGGACAGCAGCAGCAGGGCTTGCAGGGAGTCAAGGCTCTACGCCAGGAGGCAGAGGACCAGGGGTGATAAACAGCAGATAACAGGCTCTTTATGGTGATTCTGAAGTGCAGAACCCAATACACATATAGCGCAGGAAGAGGAACAAGCACGTATGCTTAAGCAAGCACAGGGACTCTTGCAATGGTGGAGCCCAGAGGCTTGTGACTTCTGGGAGAGGAAGGTGGCTTTCTCCTCCTACATACATTCAGCTGAAAAACAGGTGTAAAGCAACAAGTTCTGACAGGGGAAGCATTTGGGCTGACTGTGCCAGATCTGCAGATTAGATCAACACAACAAAGAGCGATGGGTGATAGTGGTCAAAGACTTGCTGATGCAGGCGACGCATGTGCCACTAAAACCTGCTGTCTCAGAGGCTTCCTGCTTGCCAGGGCCCAGATGGAGCTATTGCAGAGAGCTTGTCAGTCATCTTCTTGGTTTTGCAATTAGGACAAGTCCCAACATGTGCACATTCACCTTTTTTTTATAAAGAAAGTCTTCAGAAGAAAATAAATTCAGGAAGTTCTAATGGTGTAAGGCCAGTAACCTCTACACTAAGTTACCTGTTATGAAGAGAAGGGCAATTTGACTATATCCTCTGGCAGTATTTAAGTGAAATTACCCTTCCTCCTATTCCTAATAGTTGTTTCATGGACTTCATTTCACCAGACAGATACATTCATAGCTCAGAAGGGCTGAAGAGTGTTATTACCACTGTAAAAATCTAACACCACAAGATTAACCTGAATGAATTAATGCACTTGGATTTTAACCAATCAATGTGTTTTGTTTCTTCAAATTAAAACTAGTGAGATATAGTTTCACTTAAGATATCCTAAATCAGCTTTAATACTTCTAAAGAAACTTGTTACTTCTGTAAGTAGAAACTCTTCAGAAAACATGAAAACTCAATTACAAATCAAGCCAGACTTATCAAGAGCACCCAATAACGTTGTGCATGGCTCCTTTAGTTAAAATATTTTAGTTACATTCAGAAATGGAATAAACAAGCTTACACTTTTAGCTTTGAGCAAGAATCTAAAAAATTTCTCAGGTAATATCTTTCACCATCTGATCACAAAACAGAAACTTAACAGTAAGTCTCTGTGCTGATTTCAAGTACTTGCAACGGAAACGTTCATAGGGATTGTCAGATAATTTGAAAATAAACACACAAGAAACTTAAATAGCTAAACCTGTTATTAATGATTTTGATAGGAGTTTATGGCTCTGATTCACAAGTGTTATTTCTAAATGTACAAAAGATGTTTGAAGTAATGCAAACATACAGATTTATTTTCCTCTGACCAGAAACAACAGACTTGTTCCCTTCTTCCCAGAGCAATCCTTGTAGATGAGTCAACTATGGGAGGTGGTCTTTTCAACTCTGCAGGTGCAGATTCTCATTACACAAACCAGTAACTGAGAAATGATCAAAATAAGAGGCTAGGGGAAGCATGTGGTTGTGGAAAACCTGGAATATTGACAAACCAGAGTCTGCAGGTGGGTAGCCTCTCTGAAGACTTGAGTACCCAAACACTCACTATTTAACTAAATTGTTAAAGGCTTGCTCCCAGCTACTTGGAGACTTTCCCTTAATAGGCTCCATGTTCAACAGAGGAGGGAGACTATTCACAAATAGTCAATGTTTGCTACATAAAATGTGTTGTGAATGTACTGTCTAAATTTAAAATAACATGATTTAGACCAACCTACTTGATGAAGAGTCCTCAGAGGTCACTAAAGCTTTGATTTTCCAGTTAGCTTATTTTATAGCTTGTGCTTTAGAAGCCATCAAAACCATAACGAGATAGATCAATCAGATTGCTTTTATTGGTCTACTGCGTACAATTCAATATGGGCAACAAGAGCATCCACTGAATCAGATTTTGGAGGAATTTGCATTATACCATGGAATAGCTTTAACCTTGAGACTACTAGAAAAATCAACAGTTTTATAATTAATAATGTGAATATGTATTTTAATCTGAATAGCATATCTAAATAGAATTTACATTTTTTTAAGAACTTAGAATATAATGCTGATAATAGATTTCTCTGTAGGTCTTCAAATCTGCTGCAGTATTTTTGTCAAGAGAATTCTGAAAGGCTCTCATTTACAGTAAAGAGAATAAAAACAATGTCTTTTTCTGGTATAATTCATTTTGCATTTTAATTTTCTGAAAATAAATAAAAATATATTCGAAAAATGTAAATAACAATATATTCCCATGATTGATGGACTGTTTTCATGCACTATTAAAAGATTCCATTTTTTCTTAGAAAGTCTGTATGAGTAAAGTCTTCAAGTGACAGATATGTCAGTTACTTGAGATGAAAAACTACAGCATTTCAGAAACTCATAGCCAGAGAATTATTTAAGGTTCTCTGTGGATCTGACACTTATTGCACACCACAAAGTTCATCTTGATTGTTGTAGAAATCATTGATCATCAGGTGATGTAAAGCAGCGGAGACAAAGAGACACTCATGTAAGCAGTATGAAACTAGTGTATTTTTTACTATTGTGGTATCAAATTTGCCAGCTTCAAGAATAACAGTCTTATCCCCAAAATACAAGGATTCCTTTAAAAACAGTCTGTTCAATACTCAAATTTTTCTGTGTTCTAGTGGTTTAGTTTCCTATGTTTATCTGTAAAACTTGTCCAAAACAGTCAATGCCTCAAAACATACCCTAAGAATCAGTGCCATTAGTTTTAATTACGCTGTAAATACTAACAAATGTTGATAGTATGCATCTGTATCCTTAAGTTATAGTCTTGCTTTGATGCCATGTTTGTCTCTGGAAAGGGTATATGTGCGTCTGTGTGTCCTACAGGAGAGAAAGGAAGATCAGGTTGCCTGTTTGTGTTGTATTTAAAGGTCACAACTCCAACACATGAGTTGACTATTATAAATAGGAATTAGAGTCAGTGACAAAGGTTTCAAGAGAGCAAAAATAATTTCCACTGTCTCTGAAAGAATGTAAGTGAGACTGTCCTATACAGTTTGGTACATGACTTAGTGGCAGGAATAACAACTCACACATTTTTGTTTACCAAGGACTTTGTTTGTAAATTACTCACCCTAGTAATGTTGTCATGGTTTAGGCTGGTCTGGCCACTAAACAAATGACAGATGCTCTCTTTAACATCTCTCTCCCTTCCCATAAGAGAATTGAGAGAGAATAAGGGAGAGAGAATTATGGGTTGAAAAGGAACTAAAACTACTTTAATGAAATATTAATAATAAAAAGAAAATATAATAGTATAAAAAATAATTATATATATCCAAATATATACAAAACCAATATCAAGCTCCCAGGATGATGATCACATCACAGCAGTCACTGGGAAAATCCCAGACTGGACTCGGTGATGGATGGGAACTGGATTCTGGATCTGGATTCAGGAACACATGGACTGGCATCAAAGGCAGACAAACAGAGTCCTCCTCAGATGCCAACTGTTGGAGAAAAAAGACTGACCCCTTTGATCCCTCAGCTTTTATACTGAGCATGATGCAGATGGGATGGAATACCCTGTTGGTCAGTTTTGGGTCACCTGTCCTGTCTGCTTCTCCCCCCAGGTGGAACCCCTCTACACTTTTCCGCTTCCAACCCTCCAACATGGTACATAAAGTTAGCTGACTTTGGCTGTTATAGCAATAAGTATAAGCAAGAGCCTCTCTGTATAGCATTCCTTGATATTAACTATAAACATCGGACCTTATCACGCTGGAAGCAGACGCTGTCTGAAAAATATGCCTTTAATTTCAGAGAGTGCCATTAGTTAGAAGACATTTAACAGAAAAATAAAATTACTGAATAGAAAATTGCTTCTTTTCTACCTCAAATCAGGACACAATGCAAGAACAAGCCTCTGACTAGTGACAGGTTATGAGAGAATTCTGCAAGATATGTTCTTCCAGAAGTGGTTTAACAGGGAAATCTTACAACCAGGTTGGGAAGGAAGATAACATACTGTGTAAACCTATAGGACACAGCAATCAAGGCTACAGATGTAGAAGAAGAAATCAGAGTTTCTTTAAAGGTATTAGCCTTAAAGGTTAATTTACAACCTCAAGGTTATTCCTTTTACTCCAAAAGAAATACGTCAAGAAGCTGAGTCTAGTAAAGTAGCTTAAATAAATAAATAAAACTCCACCTCTCTGTGGTGCAAACAAGCTGCCAGAGTTACATGGGTAAGATGAGCTGCCTCCTGCGCAGGTCCCATGCCAGATGATACTCATAAACAAAGCTGAGGAAAGGCCACTATAAGAAGAGTTACCCAAGCAAAGCATCAAAGAAAAATTAGGAGAGAATAATAATGTGTGGTCACCACTAGTGATGACATGAATGATGGATATGAAGAGCTACTGAGAGGTTTGTAATAAACTGACACAGCTAGAAAACTGCTGGGGACTTGAAAGTGGTCTTTCATACCACCAAAAAGAAGTACTGAAAAGGACAGTAAGAATTTGCAGTGCAGGATGTAAAACACATGACTTGTATCTATAATTTAACTTTGAAAACATTAATAATCCAGCTATCACAGTATGTGGTCCTTCTGCACATTAAATTAACTTTTGTTACAGCAACCAGTACCTCAAGGAATGCATTAATTTGGGGGCATCACTAAAGCATTAATATTGCACAGAAAGAGGATTATTCTGCTAGGATTTTCTGCTGAATATGTATCTTCAGGGAAATTCTAGAAGACTACAATCCCTGCATATGAGTTATTTCCTATAGTAGCTGCAAATGTTATGATAGCATAGATCATCATGCAATCGCACTTCTAAGGATAAAGGGATGTCTGATAGCATAAATACCCCAGGAACAATCTATGTTTATCAGAATCCTGTTTCAGACAGGTCCAAAGACTGAGGAGTAGGTAAGACCAATTAAAGCCACTCTAGTAGGAGAAGAAGCTGGCAGAAAAGTCAGATTAGCTATGCTGGAAACTACCTCCATGTTGTCTCAGTGCCTCTGAGGAGGACAGAGGTTAAAAGCTGTGAATCACACACTCACTTGACTTAACAGAAACAACCCTGGAGGCAAAGAGAAGAAGTAATATCTGCTCTTATACTATGCTAACATGCTCTCCAAGGATGAGGAGTATTTTGGCAGGTATGATCAAGCGAGACACTAGATCATGCTGAAATCAGGCAGTATTTTTGTGAGACAGCCCTACATCAGATTTCCCCCAGTGAGTCAGGTAGCTGTTCAAGTCATGGTGAATTTTAATGTGCTAGAGAACAGGCTGATTAAGCAATCACCTTGGGCATCTTCAATTACAGCTGTAAAAAATGCCCAGTGGAGAGTTGTAGCTGTGAGAGTTTTAATTCGTAGAGAGCTCAGAAAAGCTCCCAACTTCCACACAGTAGATGTCAGGCGCAAATACTTTTGTAGGTTGGATTTGATCCCTGGCTATGATGTGATTAAAATAGCGTCTAAGGATCAAAGTAAAGCTTCTTTTCCAATATGTTATCCATTGTCCCGGGCTTTTAGAATGCCCTCACAATTCATGAATATAACAGTGTCATCTGTTAAGATAATAAAGTTAACTAACAAAGGAAGTAATTTATGTCTTTTTGTTGAAGAAAGAGAAAAGAAAAAAGAGAAAAGAAAAAAGAGAGAAAAAAGGAAAAAACAACAATAAAAAATTATTTAGTGCCTGTTTATATTTTTTAAGAGTTACAATTAAGCTTGCAGGAAGCCTTCATCACCTTTCCAGCAAATATAATAGGTGCAAGCAGACAAAGCTTCACGTCTAAAAACTGATTATTACAAACTGCTGAAAAATCCCAGTCAAGCTGGAGAAAATTAAGTGTTTGTAGGTATGGTGATTTGAGGTATCTCTAACAGCTTACAGTTTCTGGTTGATTTGTCAGACATCAAGAGTGTTTCTTGCATTCACTTCACTTTCAGGTTTTTAATACATATCTGTTCATCTAAGGATAATAGTCTACTATGGAAGCTTACCATACAACTAAGGAGATAAACTGTTAAATCGTATCTTGGCAAACCAGCTTAAACAAGTTTCTTTTTAGAAAGTTGTTTGGAATTTAAATAGGGGAAAGTTGACGGCAATATTACAACGTGAGAAAGAGGCTGAAAAGAGGTCTGAGGAGAGCCTGAAAGAAGTTACAACAGGGTTCCCATGGGAAAATTTTGACTAGACACCAAAACAGTTCATGAAAGGATACAGTTGAGCTTGCTTTTGTAGAAGGGAGCATAAAGTAGATACAAGGTCAACTGAGGTGAGTGAAGACAAGCAACACCTTGTCTATCGTCTTCAAAATGAGTGAACATCCATGATCTTCTAAAAAATGTGAGCTAGATAAAGAAGTATTGCTCTTAAAAAATACATGGTTTTCAGATGACTGTAATCTTTTCTGTTTATCCTCGTAAGTACAAGGAATGATGTGTTCCAAAACTTTGTGCAAAGGTTATCTGTATAAGCACATTTGCTTACAGCTACTAGATGCCATCTGAACAGCTTAAACTGTAAATTGCAAGACCCATGACTTCAGTGGGAGTGTGAGAAAAGATGCACACATTACAGTGTGAATCTGGAAAGCAAGTACTAGAGACAAGCACTTGAACAATTGCCTTCAGCTCTCGGGAAAATACACCAGACGGAGGACCAGTGTTGCAGAGCAGCTTTAATCCTTAAGTGTACTGTGAATAGAAACATCCTATCTACCTCTTAATTGTTTTTTTTACTATAAAACTATGTCAAAACTTTTAATAAAAGGCTAGAGATTCCTCATGATATCTCCCAAAAAAATGTACTTTTTACTGAAGTGTTACTGGTTTTGTACCTTCTCTACATGAAGACATTTCAAAGATATTAAATGTCACCAATTCACTTTCTGACATCTCAGAATTATTATATGGTTGGGTTTTTTTGGTTTGGTTTTTTTTTAATTGAAGTAATAAACTAACATGTTTTAGTAATAAAAAGAAAAAGGAAAAGAGGACACATGGAAGCAGCTGATAATAAGGAACTCAGAATGCTGACTATATGTACGAGAGAGAATTATAGACTGTATCTGTCATGTTCTTTGCATAGTAAACTCAGATATTGATTGCCCACTGAAAGATTTCCATTACAAGTGGAATTTTTCCATGTTACTAAACTTACTCCAAAATAGACTTGAGGAGGCATCGTAAGCACAGCTGATAATTTTCTTATTACCATTGCTAGCAAGAACATCTGAGATAGTCCTTAAAATACTGAAAACAAATCTGAAATTCAGTGACTTAAACAAGTATAAACTACAAGCTGTCCAGAATTATGGCAGAAAGAAATAATCACCTACCATGACCCAGAAAAAGAAAGGTAGAAATTAGTAACTGATTGTTCAGTCCATTAATGAGGGGTCTGAACAAGTGATGAACTACCAAGTAAAAACAACTATTGATGAAGTTATTCAAGATACATAAGACAAAGGTTAAATGTGAAGAATGGCAGAGGACCCTACAGCTTTGGCTGACTGGGTGCTAAATAGCAGATAAAATTCAATACAGGTAAATTTAAAGTTATAAGTACGATAAAACAATCCTAATTCTATTCATAAAATAAAGAACTATCATCATTTCAAAATGAGGTTTCAGAGTAGTAATTGATAGCACTACTAAAGCACCAGTTCAGTGCTCAACAGTGATCAAAAAATGTATCAGATACTAAAAAAAAAATGGGAAACAAAATGAAACATGGACAGGTTACTGAATAAACCCATAGCTCACCCCCATTTTAAGCATGATGTGTCGGTCTAGTCCCATCTAGTCCCAAGCAGATGTAGTCAGAATGGAAGCTTCTGTAACAAGAACAACTGCACAGACTAGGTCTCCTCAGGTACAAAAAGAGTTAACTAAGGGGCATAACACTGGGGTATACAAAATCATGAACAGCAACCAGTATCACTGTCGCTTCCAGCAAGGAAATTGGGGGTTATCAAATGAATTGAGAGCAATTTCAGAGGAAAAATTGGTCCCATTGGATTAAAAAAACATAATTAACCACCTGCAATTTGGGTGTTACAAGCAGAGCCACATGAAGATCTGCTGTTCATTAAGGTAAGCGAGTGCCATTGTTTACTTATTAACTCACTATTTGAAGATCTGTTAGCTAATAGATGCTGTCATTAAGAAAATACTAAGCTTATTTAAAAAAAAAAAAAAAAACAACAGAAAACAAGTTGCCTACCTGTCTTTCAAAGTCTGGCAATACATACATGCTGGCAATGTATTTATTGCATGATCAATATTCCTTTTCAACTTTTTTTTAAGTAGTGATGAAGGACTATTAGTTCAGTCTTTATTAATATTAAAGTGACATCAAAGTCCACATCTGTGGCAGAAAAACTCTAAAATTCATACCAAGTGACTAGAAGACTTCACATTCAGCAAGTGCAAGAAAAAGAGAAAAAAAATATTTTAGAAGTGTTGTGTCTGGCACAGGTCTCTCTGACAGGCCTAGGCATATAGCATGTAAAATCTAAAAGCTGCTGGAGTATAGCTAAACGCTGTTATCCAAGCTGTCATAACTATATTGCAGTTTAAAGATATTGCCTGACAAGAAAATTGAGAAAGCTGTCTGGCTAGTAAATCAAAACCTTCCTCCTCTTTTAGTGGCCAACCAACAGATGCGGCTTGGGTCACAGATGGTGTTTTTTACGTTTTGGTCTCCACGCACATCTTCAGCACAAGTACTTGCTTTCTCTACCACTAGGAGTGAGAAGTTCTTTTAAAAATCTTTGCCAATACACCAAGCTACGCACAAACTACTGTTAATTTCAGAAGGTAAAAAGCTGCTGAGCAGGTAAGGTTCAGAAGTGTAGTCTTGGTTTTTTATGTCATAATTTAAGATGATGGTGCATTTTACTGTGGAATGTGCTGTTATGTGAATACATTCCCTTGGGGAGGTATAAGAGAAGCAGAAATACTATCAAAAACAAAAGGTATATAAGGAGTTGAAGGTCAAAAAAACCCCAGAATATTTAAGTATTTAATTGGTTTAAGAGTCTAAGTTAAAGCTGCCAAGTGGGTTCAACATTTCACTTATAGGTGCCACTTATTTCTCTCATTTCCCTTGCAACCCGCAAAATTGTTTCTCTTGTCTTCTGTGCTCCCTGCAAGCGGGCTTTGCTCAGCACAGATGGTTGTCAGGAGTGTCAGCAAGTGCTGCTCAGTCCAGCATGCTCCCCTGGATGCGTGCCTTGCTGTGCCTTTCAAGGCTCCCTTCAATCAGGGCAACGCAAAACCAGTACCAAACTCCAAAGGTAGTCTCTGATCTCCTGAACATGCATTTTCAAAGATTTAAAGTTCTGGACTAAGTATCAAGATACATTCATCACTGTGACACTAATTTCAGAAAAGCAGACTCCAGAATATTTAATTTAAAGGGAATTGCCACTTTTTTTTTTTTTTTTTTCTTTTCCAAACCAATGTGTACTGGTGAAATTGAACAAATTCATTTTCATTCTTATTGCAAAGAGTAATTGGTTGGCAACCTGTTATTTAAACCAAATGATGTTTTGCGCGAACTCTGTATAAGCTGTCCATGAGAAAATATATAAAGCAACCTTGAGAAACTCAGAAGCTGATAGCTATGCGTGAGACCAGTGGGGTTCTGTAACAATCTGTGGAAGCAAATGTTTGTTTTTCCCAAGAGTGAGCTCAATGTCAGAGGAGCTCAACAAGTTTATGAAAAGATTCTTCATTAACAGACGACTGAATTCAGTGACTTGAGAAGTACTTTCCGGTCCTGTATTCTTGTAAAAGAGAAAAAGCTTGCTAGGGAAAATATTAATTTAAATTTGAACAAACCTAGAACAAATTTCATGAATTAAACATTTTGTTCTGTACAAGGAATTCATTATAACTATTTTCATTTATAGTAATTTCAGTAAGGCAACAGATCTAATGAAGCAAGAGGAAGATGAAGATCATTGATGAGCTATCAGGCTCAGCTCACTGCCAATTCAGAATGATAAAGGGGTGAAATAAGAAGAGAAACTTAAAGTATTAAGTTTACCAGCCTGAAAAATATACACTGGCCAAAACACTACTGGTTCTGATTCTTCTGTATATGGTAGCTTATGCACATTCATTTTTTAACTAAGCTTGTAATTCTTAGTCTTTAAGTCTTCTGTAAATTTTCCTGAAAAATGGGAGTGTTCTTCTGAATATATAGAAAATTTCTTCTTTGAATGTTTCATTGACGACAGCTCAAATGGCCAATACCTGCACTGTAAGTAGTTTAAGTACAAAGAGTGAATAACCTCTGACGGGAGCAGGAGACATTTTCATGACACCGGAAGATGAAAGGATGAACTGCTTCAAGAATTCTTTTCTTAATTTTACAACCAACTTCCAGTGTGAATTCTTGACCAAACACTCCAGATGTTTGTAGTCAAATCTTTCGTGTCTACGGACTGAATCCCCAGAAACATTTCATTACCTAACTCATGTATGCAGACAGATGACTTCATTCTAGTCTTTGCAGAATTATCAGTGAGTCATTTACTTCCAGATCTTCAAAGACCTTTTGACATGTAATTTCCACTGAAATCAATTAATATCACCAAGAATAAAATAAGTAGTTGCTTATTGGTGGCTTTGAGATAAATCGTTAAACACATACTCATATATAAAAAGAACCTAATAAATGAAGGAATTAGAATTTAAAAAAAAAAAAATCAACCAGTGAATTTGACAGAGTCCTAGAGACTGGTAAAGAAAATTATATATTTGCAGTACTACGATAAATGGGCATTATTTCAGGGTTAATAAACAAAATAATATTTATGTTATGGAGGTTCCATTAACTATTTTTTATTGGTCTTTTCTGGATGACATGTTCATTGACTTTATAAACAAATGTTTCAGTAAATCTAAATGTTCATATTCAAAACACGATACAGTTACGAGTTTCCATCCTGTGGAATCAAGTGCTCTCTAAATAACCGCTTCAAAAGAAAATGGGTCAGAGCAATCCCAATCACAAATACAGGCTGGGGGGAGAATGGACTGAGAGCAGCCCTGAGGAGAGGGACTTAGGGATGTCAGTGGATAAGAAGCTCAACATGAGCCAGCAATGTGCACTTGCAGCCCAAAAGGGCAACCACATCCTGGGCTGCATCAAAAGAAGCGTGGCAAACAGGCTGAGGGAGGTGATTCTGTCCCTCTACTCCGCTCTCATGAGACCCCACCTGGAGTACTGTGTCCATCTCTGGAGCCCCCAGCATAAGAAGGACATGGACCTGTTGGAGAGAGTCCAAAGAAGGGCAACAAAGATGATCAGAGGGCTGAAGCACCTTTCCTATGAGGACAGTCTGAGAGAGTTGGGGTTGTTCAGCCTGGAGAAGTCTCCAGGGAGACCTTATAGCAGCCTTCCAGTACTTAAAGGGGGCCTACAGAAAAGGTGGAGAGGGACCCTTTAGCAGGGAGTGTAGCAATAGGACGATGGGTAACAGTTTTAAACTGGAGGAGGGTAGGTTTAGATTAAATATCAGGAAGAAATTCTTTACTATGAGGGTGGTGAGGCACTGGAATGTGTTGCCCAGGGAAGTTGCGGAGGCCCCATCCCTGGAGGTGTTCAAGGCCAGGTTGGATGAGGCTTTGAGCAACCAGGTCTAGTGGGAGGTGTCCTTGCCCATGGCAGGAGTGTTGGAACTAGATGGTCTTTAAGGTCCCTTCCAACTCTAATTTTTCTATGATTCTATGAAAATGTGGATGTATGGAGGTGCTTAAATTGACATCAGCCTACATATCTAAAGAATGCTTCATTTATGACACTTGTATATAGCTCCAATTAGGGAAGTGCTGGTCCATAAATAAAGTTCCCTGTTAAAATAATTTCCTGCAAAAATATTCTACTTCCAAAAACTGTGATAGCACTTCTGGGAAGTTCAAAGGATCACTGTTTTAAACTAAAGAACATATCAGCAGCAAAGTCACAAAAGGAACCCCCGTCAAAAAAACCCAAAAACAGACAAAAAAAAAAAGATCGAAAATTTAGCTGTCTTAGCTTTCATGAAAGCTGGGGAAGTTGCATAGGACTTTCTTTGACTCCATTCAACCGGCATGCTGTGTCTGTTTCACTCTGTCACCACTCAGAAATCCATTCAAGGAAGCAAAGCAAACAGACTATGAAAAGGTCTATAAGTATGTGGAAGAGTTTTCTTTTGGAGGGATTACAGTAAGAAGGGTGTAACTAGCACTCCTTTTTATGAAATTATCATATTGGAAGCACATAGCAAGTGCAGTATCAGGATGATAAAGAGGGCACTTGATGCATATGGCAGACTTGGAAGCATAGGGCAAAGAAAGAAACTTACGAGATCAGCAAGGTCACATTTTGCTCAGCTGTGGTCTCAGAATTTCTCTCTGCCCTTTAATTTAGCCAAAAAAATAATTAAAAAGAGAAATTACAGCCTTCACAATGAACAATTAATTTTGTTTAATGGCTGATACTTTTCAGGTATTCATTTGGTAAGTATGATTCAGTAGCTAACTCATGAGAAGGAGACATCAAATTAACACAGCTTAAAATGAAGAGATATATAGAGATTAGCTTTATATACTTTCAGTCACATAGATGCAAATAACATTTGTAAAAGTGCAAAAAAGCATTTGTCAGAGGTTTGGAAGTTCTGAACTTTTCTGAAGCAAAGGATTATGGCAGAGGCTAGACGCACACACACACACACACACTTTCTTTACTCCACACCTCCACCAAACAAGCAATTCAATGAAAGAACTCAGTTCTATAAGGGGCACAGTGCGGAAAACATATTGACCTTAAAGCGCCTTGGACAAGAGTTATCGGAAAGAAAAGAAACCTAACATACAGTTTTTAGGCTGTCAGTTACAACTACTTTTTTCTCTGGCAATTTAGATATACCTCAGCTGTCAGGCCCCTAGAAAAACACCACCTCAGTCACTGTCAAGCTCTGTTATTTCAACTGATTGCTGACTTTAGTTGGTTGAAGTTTCAGTTAAGTTAATTTCCCCTACAGGAAGGTACACGAGGCTCTTGTTAGTAATGATCTAGTCACTCCCTGACACACACAAGTACATTATTTACCAATGATAGTCACAAATACACAAAAAATAGATTACTCTTCCTCTCAAAATAAAATCCATCTTCGTTGCTAGTTTGCATCTTCTGCAACATCTCTGAGTATGCATAATTTTTTGATAGGCAAAATGCAATCTTTTTTGTTCTGCTAATATATCAATCGTCTAATGAAATGTTTAAATATATTACTTCCAGAGGGTTACAGTGGGATTTCCTTTCCACTGTGAGACATTCTAATGCAGTATTTTATGTTTCTAATATACTCGAGAAATTCACAAAACTGTACGGGTTTCATTCAAGCATGTGTTATAATATGAAGTGTCCTGGTCACTTCATCATGAATAAACAGGTGGAGGATCCCCATGGAGCATGGTTTTTCTGTGGGAGACTTCAATAAGGGCCAAGGATAAACTACGTATAGTATGGTTGCATGAGAAACTACACTCCAAAAAAATCAGCTAGTAATCGTATCCCAGATCTTCAAACTCCAGAGTTCCTCTTTGTAATTCAAACATCTTCTGCTACAGACAACTAAGTCAGATTTTTACAGTCTTCTCTTGTACCATGCTTTTACTCCCTTAGTTTGCATTTCTTAAGCTTTGGAAAGCTTCATATGTTTTACAAAACTAATTGTACAAATTAAAATGGAAACTATTTCTAAATCTGTTCATTTCAATACATGCTATTTTTAGAGTACTTTAGTTGACCTTAAGAATCTTTTATTCTGCTTTAAGTACCTATAGCAGGATACCATAAATCATACAACAGCATAAAAATCTAGCATTTGCTGTAAGTTAGAACTATGATTTTCTTCGTACTTCATAGTAGGAAGAAATTTTACAATTAATTTCATGATAATTGAGTTTAAAAAGCAGAACGTAATTTAACTGGAATTTAAAATGCTGCACTTACTGGAATACTTTATTCGTCACAAGGTCTAGGGGTTTAGAATTGACTAATAGACAGTGATGATGATAAATCAGTGCAGCAGAGTTAATTTCTCAGAGTGGCACTGGATTTAGTCACTCAGCCCTCAGAAAAATGGAATTCATGGTCAAATTCCTTCACTACTGGGACAATTTAGGGATAAGGGACTTCAGCTTTTTTTTTTTTTGAGAGAGAGAGAGAGACTTTCTAATGGTATAAAAAAAAAAATAGTGTAAGTCACAGTAGTTTAATTCATCATCTTCCTTTCCTTTTGAAATTGTAATTAGGATCACAGTTTATAAATGTTCCAGGCACACTCAGAGTTCATTGCCTTTATTGCACGATCTAAAATAGTATGTGCCTGGTTAGTACATGAACTTTAGCATACAGCTAGAGAGAAGTTGCAACAATAAACTAGTTGCTTCCCTAAAAACAAACAAACAAACTTAGCATTCCCAATGTAAAAATAGTTCAAGCACTCTAAAAACAAAGAAAAATATTTGTTTGCCACTAGTAATAAAATTTCCATTGTGGTCTCATGTGTGTAGTTTGCATTAGTGAGTCAAAAAAAGATGAAATTTATATCTTGCCTCACTAACAGTAGCAACTAAATTAAAATGAGCCATAACGTTTCATGGTGATATTTCTTAAATTCCTTATTTGTGTGTCATTCTGAGTTTATATTTTTCAGTCTCGTTAGAACAATGAATTCTACACTTTATCAGTCAGTGGTCAGTTGCGGTGTCAGAGCTACTTGCTTTATGCTTTACCTATTTCTATTTATACCAGTGAAAGATTTTCATAACAGAGCTCTCACCAACCCAAAATAATCCCTTCCTTCATGCCCCTTGAGCAGTAACCCCAATCTACACTGACCTTTGTCTAGCCAGAACAGCAGGTGAACATTTGGAAAGTTCTGTCCAGACTACGATTCAGCGGTATTCTTCCGGAGGGTTATTTATTTATTTTAAAAGTGATACATAAGTTTGTATAATGTCCCCATCCGGTGGACAGCTACAAAAGCCATGGTAGACTGCACATGAACAGCCACTGCTTTAACTGAAGAAGAAAAACATACGTGTGTTCCTACTCATTTAAGTTCTCTACACAAACCCTCACTGTCTGAAATGTATTTTATGGAGCCACATGTACCCAGTGGGAACAATTTTTGTGTTACAAGAACTGTACTGTCTCAGGGCTTCAAGTCACATATATATCTGGTTACACGAGAGGTTTTTGTTAGATTTTTGTTTAATAAACACAAGCTTAACTACAATGGATTTGTTAATGATACTCTAATTATACTTTTTTTGTAAGCATGCATACAAACTTCATATTAAAACATCTCAGTAGTGCACTTTTTAATGTGCTTTGTAAATTAAATGAAAGAAAAACATTTCTAAATTATAATGGGAAATGCATCTGTGCCATAATCCCAAAAGTGAATTTCACTGGTCAGCGTTTCCTGCTGTTTTCTTAATTTAAAATACTAAAATAAACAAATGTAAATATCAAGCACATGTACCAAACACCCTTTAATCGTGATTGCTACAAGGCAAAATTCAGTGTCATTTGCATTGCTATTACTTAATCCCCAGGCTTTAGACTGGAAACTGCATTCCTTCACTTTTGACAGGCAGATTATAGAGATGACTGTCTTTCTCCAGGACTTCTTAAATGCCTCCAGTCATGATTTAATTACCTTTGTTCCTCCTCTTCTCTTTTGGTTCATAGCCTAAAACAGCAGCCTTGGCAATCAATGATCAGTGCTTTAGAATAAGCCATCAGCCTCCATTATGAGAAATTCTTATAACTCCACCAGAGTTAACATATTCTCAAACACTAATTTGCAAGAAAATGCCCCAGCAGATACAAGAAATGAATATGCCTTTGGTATCCCATTAAGAAGCGTGAAACTGAAATATCATATTTCACCTGTTTGTATTCAGGAAATGAGAAGCATCAGTGTATCTCACCAACGTGATTTCTGGACAGCATCCATTATAATTCCCCCCCCCAGACAAATGTCAATAAAACACATACTATCATCCAAGAGTTGCCATGTCATCTGTCCACAATGTTTCTAGAATTCAGCCACCCTTGCCACATTATATTCCCATTACCAAGACAACTTAATTCCAGTTCGATATATTAGAAAAAAAAAAAAAATCAGTTTACAAATAAGCCCCTACTAAAAAAATCTGGTTGAAGTTCTTTCCTTCTAACCAGTGCAGAAAAGCAGTTCTTTCAAAAATAGACTAGATTACATATAATAGGCTTTTTGCTGCCTGTTAGTGCCCATCAGCCAAAGAGGGACTGCAGTTTGTTAAAGTATGCTGGTAAATGTTTTGCTATCATTAAAAGAAACATAAAAGTATGATTGTACATTTGGAAAAAAACACAGGCATCTTTCCTATCATTTTCAAAATAGAAGCTCTGTAACTGCTAGATTCCACCATTACTACAGCTACGAACATTGAAAATTTATTTAATTTGCATATGAGGATGAATTCATCCAGCATCAAGTTTGAATAATTCATGTTGCAGTACCTGCTGCTAATACTGAACCATTTCAACTGCCCAAAAGAGCCATTCAGATTCTAGGAAAGATCTGAAGCATTTTCAAAGTTTTATTCCTTGGCAAGAGTAAATTTTCATGTCAGTCAGGACTGACAGCTATCATTCTTTTTCCTCAAAGGCACGGGCAGTGCTATAGTCTTCCTGAAGCAAGGAGGAAGTGAAATGGAAGACATTAGCACATGCGTGCACTTTATAAGAAACTTTGTATGGGAAACAATGGCTTTGTCTTTTTGTGAAAGCGGATCAAATGTTGGAGGGGGTGGTCATGTTTGGTGCCCTCAGCAGCAGAGGTAATAGCAAGCAGTAGTCCAGATGATCTGAAAGCCCAAGATAATAATCAGCTGTGGCAAAGTTTATCAGATCTGACACTCCTCTTATCAAGCGTGAAACATACAAGTGTATTTGTCCTGGGATACACAGATGAGTTTATACATACTGATGAACTCATAAAGGTACCAGCTGTATGCATCAGCAATCATAAATGGGCCAGCATAGTAAAATGCTTAGTATTGCCAGGGCAACATCACTATGATGCAATATCCAAGTACATTGCAATTATACTAAAATATCCTACCTCACACTTTTTTCCACTGTTCCACAGGAAATGTTGAAGGGAAAGAAAACGCACAACAGTATATATTTTTCATAAAAACTGGGTAGCAACTTTAACATTTCTTTTCTTCAATGTATAATGTTGTATAGAGAAAAAACAAGTACCATGGAATAATATTATGACTCTGACATATTCAGTAAGCTTTATTGCTTTTCTATACTTAAACCCATTTTCAGTTGTGATAATCATACATTCTTCCCCTCATTCTTTACTGTAGTTTCACTGTAGAACTTATAGTCACTGATATACTCAATGGCAAAAAAGAGCTGTAGCTGCCATTTGACTTATTTTGCTTGATTTCAGAATTGTTAAATGCTCATCTAATCTATTGAATATACTGTAATAGCCCTTAAAAGCTTGCCACTCTTCCTTAAAAAAAATAGATATGAGTAGCTGTTCAGTTTTTTATCTACATTTACACAAAAGTGCAGATTCTGCAGTATATTTATTCAAAGGCAAATCAATACAATTCACAACTGAGGAACTATTAAACAGCAGGTATTTTAGTGCAAATATATTATAAAAAATAATTTTGGCAGCTGCCACTAAAAATATATCTTTTTTAGATAATATTTTTTGAGAACACTAGCAAACAAATTCAGATGAAGACTGAGGTGAGTTCTAAGCCAAACTTTTTCAGACTATGAAGAAAGACTGCCTAAAGCCAGAGAAAAAAAACATGGTTTGAATCATGCTCAAGAAGAGTAATTGCGTTATAGTGAAGGCACCAAACTACATTAAAAGTCCAAATTCAGTCACAACCCCTGCCACTGTTGAGTTGTTTGCCTCAGTTTTTCATCTTGGTGTTCATTTAAGAATTAGAAGCGTTTTTCAGAGGGGTTTTTTTTATTGTTTTGTATTCAAAAATATCCAGTTTATTTTGGTTTCCTGTATGCCTATATGGGTTCTTCATGGACCATAGCCTCATTTTGCACTGCACAGACATTAAAGACCAAAAGCATTATCTGGGAGACCCTCGAGGCACTGTTATAACACAAATAATGTACATGACCTTGTTCTAAGTTTTTGTCACTTTTTTTCTAACAATGAACACTGAAATTGTTTACAATTATCACATGTCAATTCAGCAATACATTTTCTCCACAGGAGAAAAGGAGAAAAGAAAATACGTCTACCTTTTTTTCTCGTCTTTCCTGGCTTTGTTTTTTTTCATTTAGTTCTTAAATTGACAGGTACTAGTAAACAGCACCTCCACTTTAAGCTGATGGTTCTCGTTCACTGTTTCTATGTGACTATTCTGAAGTTTTGGGTGTTGGGATTTTCTTTGCCATTTCATAAGGCAACCCATATATTTACACAGCAATCCAGATACCAAATACACAAATGAATCTAGTTATCAGCAGCCCATTTTCAGAACAAGACCTTTGAGTTAACCATATCTCACATTAAATTTTAAGGCGTCAAGAATATTGTCAATTGTCTTCCCTTTCACTCAGAAGTATAATTTCAATACTCTTTCAAATACTAAGGTAAAAAAAAAGTCACTGTTGGTTTTGGTTTGGTTTTTTCCTTTAGGCATCTGAGGTTATTTCTAGTTATGGCAAATATGTTATAAACCTTTAGAGAAAATGGGATTTAATGTTGTATAGTTCAAGAATTCTGGTCTAATAAGGCTATTCCATAGTTTTAAAACTGTACACACCTCACCACTAAAAATAACTGCCATTAAAAATGTCAACAACAGTATCATCTGACTCACAATGTTCTTTGCTGTACAGAGGACAATGATGAGTACACTGTCAGAAAATGCTTATCCTTCTCTGGTTTCCACAAGAAAGACTCTTGAGATCATAACTTCTGTCTTTCCATCTTCAACTTAAAACTTCATCCTACTCAAATTTTCATCCCATCTCCCCAGTTCAAAGGCAGAATATATTCTCAAAAAGAATTATTTTCTCACAAGTTTTCATGAAAATTCTGTGAATAGGAAGGTAGAGATCAAATTAATGTTTTCACAGAGAAAAAGACAGATAAAACTGTTTGATATTATATACACTGTTTAGCATCAGCTGGCTGGCCAAATAGTATGAACCCAGTTGCCAGACATTTAACATGTACATAGCTCAAGATTAGCTACCATATGTGCTACCTCTTGCCCACAAATCTTAGCATTACTGCAGTGAGGATGGAAAGTACTCAGATCTATAAAAAGAGGCCATCATCAGTTGTACTGTTCTTGTCCTATACTTTTTAAAAAAACAACTAATATTTAACGTCCTGTCAGAACTGTAGATTTAATATAAAAAATATCAAGTCATTTACTGATACCTTGATATTTTTATGCTGCAGGCAACTGAGAGTTTGCTGATACAGCTAAAGGTATCAATTACCCTGTAATGGCATGAGGTAATAAATGCAATACATTATACTGGAAGCAGAAGGTGGTTGATAATTATTTGCCATCATGTTGTATAAGTTTCCAAATCAGTGGCTTTGAGCTGGATACATAAGTGATTCAGCCTTCATATTCAGGTACCATGAAATCTCTGTAGCCCTCAAAGTTCGAAGAGCCTCAGGTTTTCAATAATACTGTTATTTATTTTGTTTGGAAGTTATTTTGTAGTAGCTAGGGGAAATATTTAAGTTCTAACTTTCCTAAGAATACTAGGACACACCTGTTTCCTGAGCACCTTTGAATTTCACAGTTCATCACACTGGTTGCTGCAATTCTCACTCAAACTCTCTTCATTTATTTGATAGTCATCAAAGTCAATTGATTCCATTGAGAGATATGCAAAGAAGGATCTGATTTTAGACATATTATCCTAGTAAAATAGTCTTAGAAAAAAGGATAGAAGTAGGAAAACAACTATATAAACATCATTACAGATAATGGTTCCACCAACCTGTCTGTCAACATTAATATTAGCCTCTTTGTTACACAAGTCATTTTCCTGTAGCAGTGAACTTGGTGTTTGCAGCCATTCATGTATCTGGGGAGTACCTGTCTTCTATTTTCTCTCAGCAAGTCTGCACTGACGTAACCTGTGCAATGTATGAAAAGAAAGCCAAAATCATGGAAAACCTGAGCTCTTCATAATGTTTCCTTGCATTAATTGCTGTTAACAGAGACAAGGAAAATTCAGTTCAACTGAATAGGAAAAGATGGTGAATTTTGACTTTCCCTTGGTAGCCAACCAAAAAAGTTATACAGGTCAACTTGAGTGATTACTTACATCAGAGTCTTTATATGATCAGTAAGTAAATTGTAGTCTTAATTCTTTTCACAGAACCACTGAGGTTGGAAGGGACCTCTGGAGATCATCTAGTCTTACTCTCCCTGCTCAGAGCAAGGTCAACTACAGCTGGCTGCTCAGGACCATGGGCAGTCAGTTTTCAAGTATCTCCAAAGATGGAGACTCCACCACCTCTCTCATCAACCTGTTCCAGTGTTTGATCACCCTCAGATTTAAAAAGTTGTTTCTTAGATTAAAACAGAATATTCTATATTTAAATTTGTGCCTATTGCTTCTTGTCCTGTCCCTCAGCACCGCTGAGAAAAGTCTGGGTCTGTCTTCTTTATTCGTTCCCATTAGGTATTTGTACATATTGATAAGGCCTGCCTCAATCCTTCTCTTCTCCAGGCTATATAGCCTCATCTCTCTCAGCTTCTCTTTGTTTCACAGATGCTAGAAGCCCCTATTCATCTTCAGTGACCCTTCACTGAACTTGATTCAGGATGCCCATGTCTCTTGTACTGCAGAGTCTGGAACTGAACACAGCAGTTCATGTGTGATCTCACTAATCCTGAGGAGAGGGGACAAAATCACCTCCCTTGACCTGCTGGTAACAATCTTCCTAATGCAGCCCTGGATGCTGTTGATGCATGGGTGCGTTGCTGGCTCATGGTCAACTCATCATTCAAGAAGATGCCCAGGTCCTTTTCTGTGAAGTTGTTTTCCAGACAGTCATGTCAGCCACCACCCTGTACTGATGTATGGGATTGTTCCTCGCCAGGTGCAGGACTTTGACCCTTTCCCTTTGTTGAACTTCATGAGGTTCCTGTCAGCTCATTTCCTTCCCAGTTTCAACTAGAGTTGGACTTTGGCTTTCCTAACCTCAACTCCACACATTCAGACACACAGTTGTCCTGGGTCACCTAACTCTACTTCCACTGCTTGTACAGTTCATTTTTATGTCTGAGTTTTGTCAGGAGCTCCTTGTTTAACCATACAGGCTCTCTGACACTTTTGCTCGACTTCCTACACATAGGCAAGGATTATTCTTGAGGTCAGAGAAAGTAATCCTTGAAAATCATCGGCTCTCTGGGACCATCTTCTCTCCAGGAGCATATCCTATGGTTCCCAAGCAAGTCCCTTAACAGGGCAAAGTCTGTTCTCCTAAACTCCAGGGTTGTGATCCTGTTATTTGCCTTGTTCGCTCCTCTCAGGATCCTGAACTCCACCATCTCATGGTCACTGTAGCCAAGGCTGCTCTGAGACTCCACATCCCCTTCCCAACCCCCTTATTTTAGCTTACAGAAGCTGTATCTTCAACTATCACTTATTGAATGTTAACAGACTTTCTATCCGCTATTCTATCCATCTCAGAACCAGCTCATCAGTTAAATGGCATTGGTCCTAAAGTGATTTGTGTGTGTGTGCATTCTCTGATAATATTAAGGAAACAAAACCAGAAAGATAATAAAGGCTTCTTATCTCATTATTAACTTGAGACTACATAGCCTCGAGGAGTGAAACTACAGGAGTAGATATGGTCACTAATTTTGTAATGTATGCTTTTAATCAAGAATTTCACCATCATCCTTCAATTTAGTAACCTATGACATTTGGCTAAAATTATATTTCAATTAAAAGAAAACTCAGTTTATAAATATTCAAGAAGATAAACTTCCTCATATTGCTTTGCAATATAATGACACTATTCCTCAAATAGCTCGTCAAGTGCAGGTCTGTTTTTCTAAACCTAGCATAAGGAACATGTTAAGTCTGCATCAGGATGCAAATTCACATGCAAGCATTCTGATATTAATAACTGCAGTCATTCCGAGACAATCTATAATGTAACATGGTTAATATCCTGCCTGACTCCAATACTGTGTGCACTCAATGAATAAATACAGTGCATATTTGTGAGCTTCCTCTTAGTCATACCTTATAAACCAATCACCCAAGTGAATATGTGGATCTAGCATCTAAATTTCTCTTTAAAAATACTTCATTGGAGTATAAAATAAAACTAAAATTAGCTTGTAATTAATATGCAAGCAGGTTTTTTCACCTACAATAAATTTTCATTACATGGAGTTGAAGCATGACATAGAAAAATACCTGAGCATTAGAAACTAATAAAATATCTTCACTAGTCATTTGCATACTCCTGTGACGTTTCATGAAAGGCTGGCTACAAGAGACACAAACAGGTAGATGCCCAAAAAAAACATGCAGAAGTAATAGTTCCAGAAACCTTTCTTGTAAATGAATTTTAAAAGGTAGATAACACATTTCCTTGACTTAATAAATCTGAATATTACTACAGTCATTTAACATTCAGCCCTGAAACTTCAAAAATTTACTTGTTCTGCAGAGATGGGCTGATATATTAAATTTACAATATTGAAACTGTTTGAAGTCCCCAAACTGTATAAAAACTAGCTTCCTGATTAAAGCTTTATTCTTGCTCATCCTATATTCTATAATAGTACCAGTACTAAATCACTGTACGTCATCTCAGCTGACACCCAGACCTCAAGGTGACTTCAGGCAGAACCAAAATAAACAGTTGCCTAGAGCACAAACTGATGAATATTTAAAATTCAAAACCTTAAGTAAAATACAGTGTCTTGGAAATGCAGTTGCAGTTTAGAAATGCGGAGTCCAGCCTGCACTGGCATAGTGACAAACTTGTTCCCTTCTTCCCTCAGTGCTTCAATGCACTGAATCCACACATCGCGATGTACTAGGGGTGAGCAGCCACGGCACCATCCCTGCACTCTCTGCTCTGGTTTGTGTCTGTCTCCAACCAGGAGACACATTCAAAAGGTCACCCCTGCAAAGGAAGAGAGCTGAGGCTACGAGATCAGTGTATTTCCCGTATCTTCCTTTTATGCCAGTAGCAATGCCACATTGGGTTACTACGCTTGGGAACCCATATTCAGTAGTGCTATTTTGACGGGAGTGGAATAAGATACGAACAGAGACGGATACACAGTTAAGGCAGGGATCAGGATCACCCATTATTGGTGCTGCAATGCTTGTCTCATCCCCATGACCCCTTAGAGAAGATATTTTTCAACTGTTTCCACAACATGGAGTTCTACCATCACAAAGAATAAATAAATAAATAAATTTTTGCAGACTTCATATATGATAGAAAAAATTCTTTCTGTTTATAACATTAGGAAGTATAGACAGTTCTGATATGTCCCGTGGACATTTCTTTTCACATTACTTTTCATTCTGAAAGCTTTCTTGTCTACATACATTGGAAGACAATTACATATAGCCATTTTGTGTTCTAGGTCACATTTACTTACAGCAAATCATATATAGATGTAGTATATAAGGTACACGCAGAGCACACGGGTTGGTCTCAGGCTGGTGGTTCACATTTAAGTTGGTTAATTCCTGCCAAACAGATGTCACAAAATTCATTAGTTCTAATTTACAAATGTGAATTAAACATTAACATTGCAGACACATAACTTTAAATACCTGGGCTTCTTAGAGATACTACTGCTGATATGTAAGACACCACAGGTGGTTGGATGATTGAATGACCAAAAACAAGCCTCCATCTTCTCTCTTGCTCCTTTTTGCCTCTCCAATACATCAACATACCTAGAAATGGAAGCAAGAATCAAAATGCTAGGACTAGAAGAAAGTTCCAAAGTTTAGTCTAGATTTTTATACTCTGCAAGTAAAAGTCATGTGAGAACACTGTTCAGGAAGGACTGGTCGATTTTGGCTCAGACAGCCATCAAAAAAGGTAGGCAACCGGTGAATATTTTTTGATGGTACTTTACTTTTGCCTTCTGGATTAATATCGTAGACTATGAATACCAAAGATGACAGAAATATTATGTTTAAAGAATAACAATGGAAAGTATGATCAGTATATAAAAACTCTATTCTCATACTCTAACATTTCTCTAAATACTTCAAAGTAAAAGCAGACTAGGAAAGCCATTTTAAAACAGGCCCTTATCTGCCAGAAGCAGCAAAACAAGCCTGAAACGACATGTAACAGATGCTTTGCCAGAGTCAAAAATCACATTTGAACCTCAGATGGTGATTTTTGTTTCGTCTGCTATCCCTCATACACCTGAGTGAGCTCTAAGTGGGTGAAATGAAATCTTCTGCTTTCATATGTATCAGTCAGGGTCATCTCTTATCCCTGGCAACCACAACTTGCTCTTTGAAGTTCATTAAGCTTTAATTAACTGGCATTCTGTAAATGCCAGTTTATAGAAACTGCATATGGAAACCCTGTGCCTAGAGTTTTCAAAGTATTCCCAGATCAGACCCCATTAGGCTAACCTGGTATACTCAAATGAAGCCTTCTGCAATATATTTCCATGTACTGCATCACTGTACTTCATTTTGCTTAACACTGATAAACATAAAGATAGCTAAACACAAATCCAAGATCCTTCTGCCAGTCTTTCTGTTAATGAAGTGCCTGGACTAAGAATGAAACACATTTGACATTTCAACATCTTGCTATCAAACTTTCCTTCCCTCCCCCTTCATAAAAAACCATGAATAAAATAAAGAAAAACTAAAAATTTTAATATGGCGGGTGGGAACTGTAACGTTTTGTAATGCCATTTGCTATCCTGCCAACTCCAATCAGCTGGTTGCTATTTTTGGATTGGGCAGCAACAGGTTAATTGATTGTAGCTATAAATCCACCTTGTTCAACTCTCTTCTCCTGTTCCTCACTTATGAGTGCATACACATACATCTGGCAGGTAAAAGAAAGCAGACTGAAATCTAAAGAACAAAGAAAAAATGGGGAAAGGGCTGTGATAGCAATTTAATCAAGAATGGGTTCAAATTTCAGGAAAAAAATAAAGCAATATTAGGATTAAAAATGAATTAAAAATTTATTTCAGCATACTTTTAGTTGTGTACTTTTAATGTTATCCTTTTGATGCAGAGATCAATAAATCTTTTCATTGACTATCATATTAATTAAAATGGATTCTTTCCAACTTTATATATAAAATTTTACCTTCCTGGTAGAGATGAAAACCACAATGAAAAAAAGAAACTTGCAGATAGAAGGCTAGATGTTGTTCATAAAGTAGGTCCAAGGGCTATCCTCCACTCCTACATCAGTAATTTCTGCACTGTTAACTAATTATTAAGTAAGAATTGGGCGGGTTTTTTCCATTTGTTTTAGAACTAGCTATATTTTATATGTAATGTCAAAGGGACGTATTTTCAGTACCAAAATACAAAATAGATGTGAAAAAAGAGCTCAGGTAGTTTTCCAGGCCCTAAACCCAGTGATGCAGGGCTGAAAACCCCTGCTGAACTCGAATTCATAAACTCTCTAGATACTGCAGGTTCTGATTTAAGCGCTTGAAAGGCCCAAAAGAAATAAGAATCAGGTGGGTGTTTTAAGTAAATTGTGAGACCTTAGGGTCTTATTAAAAGACAGTGAGTGTAAATTTGAGAGCAAGGAGCAGTGACTTTAGAATTACTAAGGAAAAAGAAAACAGCTCTAAGAAAGGAAAGCTTTGGGGATTGCTTCTCTTACTCTGGAAGCACTGAGTCTCTGCAGCAATACAACTGGAAAATGTGTGATTTCGCTTATCTAGAGAAAATGAAGTGAATTGTCATTTTGTTAGTCTTGAATAGGTGAGATCAATACATGACATTTTCTTACATGGTCATTTTTTATTTGAATACAGGGCATTCCACTCCCCCTTTGTCCTTCCAGTAGCAGAGATACCTTCTTTTCTCATGTTGTTATTGGAAACATGCAAACCCACATCTTCCACAAGAATGCCAAAGCCATCACGGTATCCTGGTTTGAGTAGAAGCAGGAAGTCTTTATCTTTTCTGTTGAAGCTGTTCAAACTTTTCTAGTCTGCAGAAAAGCTCAGAGATTCCCTGAGCCAGCAAGAACAGGTGTGACTCTGTGCTTAAAGGGTTCTATAGAGATGAACAGAAACAGCAGAGATGGTGTCTGTTTTCTTCCAGTTACTTCAATATTTTATTGAACATCTTTTTCATGTAAAATGTGTAAACAGGCCTGGGAACATGGAAATCGGCTCCCCTCGCTTATATTCATAGCCATTAGGCTCTAAGTCAGGCAGTGCATACTAAATGTCTGCTTGCCTGATCAGTGCATCAGCAGTTACTACATTTCCTTCTGAAGCACTTAGCTACCTGTAGAAAACTTAGAAACTTAACTCTGTAATGAATGTAATTTTGCAAATTTTGGCTTAGTGGGATCTAACATTTAAGTGCCTATTAGATCTGTTCTTAAAATATTAAGTTCTGAAATACCCTGGGCTGGAAGAAATTTGCAGCTTTGTAAAGTTAATTTGTAAAATCCATTCTAATGTTTTTAATTAACTACAGAACTACTAGTTTAGTAGTTTAGGCAGTTTACGCATCGCATGTGAAAAATATTAAACTTCATTTTTTTTTTCCATGTGTGAGAAATACATAGCAAATGTAAACATAACAGCTTGATAATGTTAAGCATCTGAAGATCATTCAGTAATGTTTTCATTCTAATTTCAGGCACATTTGTACAAATCTCGGTCTTCTACTTGCAATGTCCTATTCCATTCTTTCCCTATTGTTATTAACTAAATAGTATTTTAAATAATGTCAGTGATATTCACTGGATGTAGCATAAAAGTGGCTTGGATACTTGTCCTCTTCTTTTAAAAAAATGTGTATTTCCTGGGGGAAGCTGCTAGCATGATCTCTGAAGTAAACCGTGGCAATATGAATCATAAAATTATTTTCAAACATTTATTTTAACAGCTTGGCAGAGAAGAGCACACCACAATCACATTGTAGCAAACAAACACAAATACATACCATGGATTAACAATATATGGAAATAGTAAATAAATCATAGAATCGTAGAATCATAGAATGGTTTAGGTTGGAAGGACCTTAAAGATCATTTCGTTCCAACCCCACTGCCATGAGCAAGGACATATCCCACTAGACTTGGTTGCTCAAAGCCTCATCCAACCTGGCCTTGAACACCTCCAGGATTGGGGCTTCCACAGCTTCCCTGGGCAACTTGTTCCAGCGCCTCACCACCCTCATAGTGAAAAATTTCTTCCTAATATCTATTCTAAATCTATCCTCTTCCAGTTTGAAGCCATTACTCCCCATCCTGTCACTACATGCCCTTGTACAAAGTCGCTCTCCGGCTTTCTTGTAGGTCCCTTTTAGATACTGGAAGGCAACTATAAGTTCTCCCCGGAGCCTTCTCTTCTCCAGGCTGAACAACCCCAACTCTCTCAGACTGTCTTCACAGCAGACCTCTGATCATCTTCATGGCCCTCCTCTGGACCCACTCCAACAGGTCCATGTCCTTCTTATGCTGGGGGCTCCAGAGCTGGATGCAGTACTCCAGATGGGGTCTCATGAGAGCAGAGTAGAGGGGCAGAATCACCTCCCTCAGCCTGTTTGCCACGCTTCTTTTGATGCAGCCCAGGATGTGGTTGGCCTTCTGGGCTGCGAGCGCACATTGCCAGCTCACGTTGAGCTTCTCATCCACCAACACCCCCAAGTCTGTCTCCTCAGGGGTGTTCTCAGTCCATTCTCTGCCCAGCCTATATTTGTGCATGGGATTGCCCCGATCCACGTGCAGGACCTTGCACTTGGCTTTGTTGAACTTCAAGCCTGTCCAGGTCCCTCTGGATGGCATCCCTTCCCTCCAGTGTGTTGACCACTCCACATAGCTTGGTGTCATCGGTAAACTTGCTGAGGATGCATTCAATCCCAACATCCGTGTCGCTGACAAAGATGTTAAATAGTACCAGTCCCAGTACCGACCCCTGATGGAACATCACTCATCACTGCTCACCACTTGGACATCGAGCTGTTGACTGCAACTCTTTGAGTGCGACCATCCAGCCAGTTCCTTATCCACCAAGTGATCCATCAGTAAAATCCATGTCTCTATAATTTAGAGATCAGGATGTCATGCAGGTCAGTGTCAAATGCCTTGCACAAGTCCAGGTAGATGACATCTGTTGCTCTCCCTTTATCCACCAACGCTGTAATCTGATCATAGAAGGCCACCAAATTTTTCAGACGTAATTTGCCCTTAGTGAAGCCATGTCGGTTGCCACCAATCACCTCCTTATTTTCCATGTCCCTTAACAGAGTTTCCAGGAGGATCTGCTCCATGATCTTGCTGGGCGCAGAGGTGAGACTGACTGGCCTGTAGTTCCCTGGGTCTTCATTTTTACCCTTTTTAAAAATGGGGGTTATGTTCCCCCTTTTCCAGTCTGCAGGAACTTCACCAAACCACCACGACTTCTCAAATATTATGGATAGTGTCTTGGCAACTTCATCTGCCAGTTCCCTCAGGACCCACGGATGAATCTCATCAGATCCCATGGACTTGTGCACCTTCAGGTTCCTCAGCTGGTCTTGGACCTGGTCTTCCCCTACAGTGGGCAGTACCTCATTCTTCCAGTCCCTGCCTTTACCTTCTGCAACTTGGGTGGTGTGGTTAGAGCCTTTACCGGTGAAGACCGAGGCAAAGAAGTTGTTGAATACCTCAGCCTTCTCCATGTCCTGGGTAGCCAGGTCTCCCATTTCCTTCCTGAGTGGGCCCACATCTTCCCTAGTCTTCCTTTTGTCACTGATATACCTATAAAATGTTTTATTGTTGCCCTTGATGCCCCTGGCCAGATTTAACTCTATCTGGGCTTTAGCTTTCCTAACCTGATCCCTGGCTGCCCAACCAGTTTCTCTGTATTCCTCCCAGGCTACCTGTCCTTGCTTCCACCCTCTGTAGGCTTCCTTTTTCTGTTTGAGATTGTCCAGGAACTCCTTGTTCATCCACGCAGGCCTCCTGGCTTTTTTGCCTGACTTCCTCTTTGTTGGGATGCATCACTCCCGAGCTTGGAGGAGGTGGTCCTTGAATATTAACCAGCTTTCTTGGACCCCTCTTCCTTTCAGGGTTTTATCCCACTGTACTCCATCAAGCAGATCCCTGAAGAGGCCAAAGTCTGCTCTCCTGAAGTCCAGGGTAGCGAGCTTAGATTTGCCAGATTCACCTGGCCCTATCAACCCCCTTCCCTTTGACTGGGATGATTGATGAAAAAACTACCTGTGCTCCAGAGTCCCTGACCGTTGCTTTATAATCTTTCTTGATAGTCTTCAGGCTGCTCTCAGCTGCATCACTGGTGCCCACATGGAACAGCCACAGTGAATAATAGTCTGAGGACTGCACAAGGCTTGGCAGTCTCTCAGTTACATCCCTGATACGAGCCCCCTAGCAAGCAGCACACCTCCCTAGAAAGTGCATCAGGCAGGCAAATGGGTGCCTCTGTACCTCCCAGAAGAGAGTCACCTACAACAATCACCCATCACTTTTTCTTAGTTGCACTGGTTGTTATACATGGGGCAGATCGGGTCGTCTCACTCAGCTCCAGCCCCTCTCCTGATACAGTAGGTTTTGCCTCTTCGCTCTGCAGAGCAGTGAAGCAGTTCTGCAAGGACACCTCTGGTTTTGGGGGAATTCTCTTCCTCCTGTGGGTCTTTGCAGTTACAACCTTCCTTCTGTGTGTGCCAGCATAAGCACTCTTGACTGTTTGGCTATGGGTGGTGGTTCCGCTGGAGGCTGCGCTTATAACCAGCTGTCTGTCTCTTTCTCAGTCTCCCTGATGCTATACAGTCTCCTCACTGCCTCCTGCAGCTCAGCCACCTGCTGCAGGAGGTCCTTCACTTAGTTGTGACTCCTATCCCTGCCCCGGGAGAAAGGTCCAGGCACCTCCTGTAGTCCGAGGTCTGCACTGCAGCCTCTCCCTTCAGCAGTTCTGTCTGGGTGGAGGCATCGATCACTGATGGGGTGGATGGTGCAAACCCCCGAGCCCGAGTTGCAGCCTTTGTTGTCTGGCGAGTGCCCACCATTGTACCTTGAGTGCCCTTGGCCCGTGCAGATGGTCACAGAATAGTGCTCGACCAGTGGAATGCTCCTCCTTTGAAGAGGTGCCCTTCCTGCGCACCCTTCAATGGTCAAGAATGTATTTGATGTACACTGCAAGTGTATAATTTGAGCATGAAAGACAAATTTAGGATATAGATATTATAGGAGTAACTAAAAAGGAACCTATATAGATTGCCTGGCTTAATTTAAAATATATAAGATATATATGAGGGAGAAAGAATAGCCAGACATATCACTTTCTATTTCACCCAGCAACATGGAATGTTTTTTCTTTCAAACAGTCCTTATTATAAAAGACACATTCATTTGGTTCTAACACCAACATTGCACATAAATCAACTCATTTTTATTGCTGTCAATTATGTAAATTGAAAATGAAGAATCATTATGTTGAAGTTATAGAAAGACTTACTGGTAGTTAGAGGTGGAATTTCTAGAATATTAAGTGTTCTGCATCTTTTTCCCCAAAATTTAAATGTTAGGTTAAATATATATGTTCCATACTTTGGCATTTGGCAATTTGAGATGTATTTTCACAAAAGTGTATTTGGCCTTGCAAGGAAATTTGGAGCAGAATGTTGATTGATAAGAACATTTCATACATGGAAAAAGGAGCTCCATGATTTTTTCTGAGGAAAGAAGAATTTCTCCTCTACTGCATATAGCATCTGAAGACATTTCAACTGACCATCTAGTCTATCCCTAAGCATCAGAAGAGACTTGGATGAGCATACACTACCACTGATGATTATCCATTCCAAAAATGGCCTCACAAGTGCCAAAAATAATATCCTCTACTGCTTTACAAGTGTCACATTTTTCACACACAGCAAAGAGAAATTTGCTTCTGCACCCCTCCCACGCCCCCTCCCTTACGAGCATCACACTCTCAATCTGTATTCAACTTTGGGTGTCCTGAAGTCTAAGAATCTTTCAAGCTGTAGAGCTACATATCCATCTACCTCCTATTTTGGATCAGTGAATTTATTTCTCTTTCCTAAATATATGATTGTACTTGTCACAATGAAATTTCTTCTACTTGACTCTGGACCATTTATTGTTTAATCACTTTCCTTTTTAATTTTAAGCCTTTTCCCTTAAGTGTTTACAATACTTTCCAATGTGATGTCATCTACGGATTGAATGGGGAAAGTCTAGTCCTTACCTTGGATTTCTCATGAAAACATTACTGTTAGTGTATGCCAGACTCAAGACAAAATCCTCAGGGTTGCACCTTCAAACATCCTCCAGTGATGAAGGATATTTAAATGAATGAAAACAGGGACATCCTTCCTCCTAGGTAAGTACTCTAATCACTGTGCTATTATGCTGGTCATGAACCATTACATATTCTGTCTCTCTAGTCCAATAAATCTTGTAACTATTTCATGCGAGGCAGAAAACTACCAACTGAAGAAATTAAGCATGAGCCACATAGAGATAACCTCTGTTGAAAAAAGTTTTAGAGAATTTATCTGTGTATTTTATAGCAGAAATTGTTAATTCCTGCTGATTTGGAATGCTTGCAAACCTGCCATGTAACTATTTCAATGCTTTTAAACCAAGCTGCTGTTGGAACTTTCACTGATGCAATGATATTTGCCTGATTATTGTCGTCTTCTGTTTCCATTTTTGTTAGAACTTTAAGCCAAATGGTCCATCTGGCATTCTCTGTCGCTTGTCATTTTACAAGGTATAAAAATAAAGTATATTTTAAAATTCTAAATCATCAGTTTTGTTTTCTCACATAGGAACTGAACATAAGAACACAAAGGCTTTTACAGAATATTTTATGAAAAAAAAAACCCACCACCCTTTTTAACTAAGTCTGAGATCTGCATCTGTACCCTATTTCAGTATCTCACTCACTGCCTACTGACAACAACGGCCAGGGAGGAGGAGTGTACCGGGCTAGAACATAAATGGATGTTTTAAAAGACGGTCTCTTGAAATTTTCAAATAGTACAGGAGATTTAACCACGTCTTCTGTTGGAATGAACATGTGTATTGTGTGTAGGAGAGAAAGAGATTCAGAAACAGACAAAATGCTTAAGTCTTTCTTTGTATGGTCTTCTGCTTACATTCTGCCTGTTTAAAAAAAAGATAATAACTGCACAATGTGTTCAACAGACTGGCGAACACCTCCACGAGCACAATCAACATGAGCTGAGAGGGACTCACTTTACTTCACGAATACATTTACATTATGTCATGTGAAATTACTGAGCAGCTGTTAGAGAAAAAAGAAAACATGATCGGTATTCTTGCAGAGGGACTTACTGAGGACCAATCATCAAATACACATGGCAAATAGAAATGGCAGTCTGAAAAGGTGATAAGCAATCAAGTAGAGACAAAAGTGAGACACTATGACCTTACATTCAGCATGAGTACTAAATTAACATATCTGTGCAGTGTACTAGAAAATTAAGAGGACAATAAGGACAAAGTAGATTTAAACCCAGCCATGGGCTGCACAAATCTGAAATATCTAATCTAGTTTAATTACAGTCTATTTTACATCCCACATCCCAAACCTTGGCCACCTAATCTTTTCACCAGCAGCCAGCAGTTCACAGATACATTTATGGACTTGACCTATACTGATTAAGCAAGGCATATTTTGTATTTATGGGACATGGCCTAGTCATGAAGTAGGGTGAGCTGAAGACAGACAAGTGACTCAGAAAATGGGCTCAATTAGCTTGTCTTTGTCCATTATGCAATGTTCATTTTTTTTCTCAGCAGAAGTCATTCCCCTCCGACCTGTAAGAGGTGCCTGTTAGGCATGTCGAAGCACAACATACAAAAGAGAAAGTTATTCGGAGACATTTGAGGTGATCTTCCTTGTTTTAGAGGAAGTTTAGCACCTTCCAAAATTGTATTAATTTGTCCCAGACACTAGGGCTCATAAAATAACATTTGAAGAGCAAACTTTTTGCTTTGCATCTAGCACATTGTCCCAGGTATCAACTAATCAAAATAGAACAGCCCTTGGGGATACTTCCTTCACAGATCTTTATCCCTTACTAGTCTAAATAACATGCCGGTCTGGTTTAGACTACTAGTATATTTGATATGCATTGCAAAAACAGGAAGTTAATATTTCCTACAGGTAAACTTTATAATTTTACTTGCCCAGGAGCATTGCCTTATTCTTTAGAGGAGGTCAGGAGAGAAACTTCTTTTGAAAAGGGAATATCAAATTAGTAGATTCAGTAGCCTTTCACCTGTTCCTCTGGAAATACATATGCCTCTGAGACACAAGGCTTATTAAGGGTATATTTTTAATTCAATAAACATTTTTTTTTTAACTGAGGAAAGGACATTAGGATCATCTGAAGTCTTTAGGTAAATACAAAGAAATCTTGAGATTATATAAAATACAGCTGTAAATTCCATCAAAATCTTATAAAAATATATATGTAATTGTAATATTTATTATTGTTAGCATTGTTCAGGAATATGATATAAAATATAAACATTTACCTACCAGAAAGACTATTATGCATTTCCAGACATAAATAATCACAGATTTCCATAAAGACATTGAATATAAGGAGAAAAAAGACAACGGGCATTTCTCTAGATTTCTGTATGTTCTAGACATGTCCACATACATACTGGCTGATCATCGCTGCAGATTATGCCAATATAAAGCATGCATGACAGGCTTAGGATGTTTCACACTCGTGGCACATATGCTACATCATACATTCCTACGTATTTGTCTGGGAACACTTAAACTAGTGGGAACTCTAATCCCCTCTCTGCCAAAATGATATTAAGAGTCAGCAACAAATCACGTAATTTGTGGTTTGTTAGGAAATTCCTATAAGCCTATTTAGATAATTTAGAGACTTCATGCTGTGCTTATTAAAGCAAGGTAAAAAGTGAGTAGGAGGTCAAAAAAGGAAATGGAAAGGAAACTGTTCCTACAATTATTAGAGCTTGTCAAAGTCTTTGGTATCAGCAGATATCAGTACAGGCTAATCGAGGTAACTTCATTTACTGTATGGGCCTACACCAACTCATTCAAGCGAAAATCTGACCTTATGTTACCATTTTTGACTTGTAATAATTTGCATCTACATGTCTTTTATTTGTCCATAATGGTATTTTTTTTAATACATTCTTAAGAATAAGGAACAAATGCACAACAGCCTTGATGCTTCTGCTCAGGATGCAGGTGCCTAATTTAATGTGTGCTAACAGGTACTATTTGTCCACATTTGCACTGGAGTGCTAAGGAAAAGATGAAGCTATTAGAGATAATGCAATGATTTACATGATTAAAGCCCTAGATAGAAACACTTTGCTGTAGCAACAACCAGACTCCTCCCAAACACTTTCTTCTCCACAGTTTACAATAAATATACAAGTTGCAAATATTACTGCTTCTTTCTAGAACTGAAAGCTATAGCCATAAGATACCCATTTCTTTCATTTCTTTTCATATGCTTCCAATTATATTTTGGTTTACACTATAATGAAATATATTTGGCTAAGAGCAGATTCCATCCACCCACCCACCCCTCATTAGTACATAGTGCATGCAGTTCATACAATTCAAGGTTTTCCACAAAGACCTTTGAACAAGTTATGAAAATTATGCTGGTGCCAAGTGTAGGAATATTACTGGTACATGCATCCATTCTCAAGTCACACTATAGAAATATGATTTAATATTTTTAATAGTAGTAGTATCTTATTGATAATGGTCAACAAGTAGAAATCAGAAAAAGTTTACAGAGGGAGGAAGTTTATTCTACTGGGCTAACTATATCAGCTGGAGAAACAAAATCAAATCAACTTCTGAGCATGCCAGCTCTTCTTCTGGTCTGCTTAAAACATAGTACATTTCAAGCTTACTTCTTCAGAATCTCATTAACTGCTGGGGCAAGCGAGCAACCTCTTTCTCACAGGGGTTAGAAACTAGTCCTCATGTTTCACAGAAATCTCGGGGTGAGAACTGAATACCAGAATTTCTATTTTCCATTAGTGAACTACTACAGAAAGATAAAAATCCAGTGAGGGAAAAAGAACTTCATCCATTTTTTCTGTGCTTGAATTTTGTTCTCACACAACTTGCTGTGCTTCACTGCTTTAATAAAACGGCAAACAGAAGCATCGCTACACGTGCACACACACACCCCTACAGACATTTTCACCATTTATTGTGACCGTGTACATTGCTCTCAGGCTAAGTAATAAGCAGGACGCGCCTTGCCTTCATAATATAAGGGATATAATGAAAGAGCTTTTAGAATAATGAACTGTCGTATACCAGAAAAATGGTTCATTCTTTTAGTTGCATTACCTTCCACACTAGTATCTAATGAACAAAATTTTTCGAGTGGGTGGAAGTCAAATTGCATGGACAAGAGGTCTTTTTATAGATATGCCTGGCAAACAAATACTCTGTCATGGATTTGTAATCACTCTATGATCATATGACTATAATGCATCCCTGGAATAGTATTCTAGAGATGCATTATAGTTTAAGTGTTCCGTCCAAAATGTTGTGCAAATGGCTTATTAACCTTTTTTTTTTCCCCAGAAGTAGTAAATTATTCTTTATCTGATTGGAAATAAATAGATAGCATAGAGCTCTCCATAACTGATTTGATTTCTAAGCTATTTATCATATAAGCTGTAATAAATTATTGCTTGTGACAGAAAGTGCATCATATATTGCCTGTGAATCTGCTGGAAAATGCGAATGCACCATTACTTCAGCCACGTTCTCTTTGCAAATAAACACTGAACCAGAAAGTTAGTAGTTTTCATCAGAGCTAGAAAAAAGCCACAGTTACCTCAGAAGGTGCCTAAAATTTAGGAGCTTAAAGTTATAGTAACCAAACAATACAGATTTGGATTTTAAAAACGCAATTTATATGATTTTTTTTTTTTCGGGGATAAACCCTTGTATTTTAAATTGAAATTTAAAAGTTTCATTTCAGCATTTACAAAATTAACAACTTTGCTGTTCCTTACTTGTTCAGACATGTTCAGCAAAGTCTGTGTGCAAAGTGTTGAACTCTGTCTGAAACGTGCCATACGTTAGAAAGATCCAGTCTGCTACTTCAAATGTAGTCTTTGGTTTGACCTAGAGTTCCCACTAAAGCATCAGTGTCACTATCAATAGTATCAAATTGTCCTTTATTGAGTTCCCACATAAAAACATACCACTGAGAGTTTCTGAGATCCTTGAAAGGCTATAGCTACCTGAACTGCCATCTCTCGTGTTGGAAGAGGGGCAGTATGTTTGGTGTACGGCCTCTTTTCCCAAACTGCACACTGCTGAAGTTTCCTCAGTTGGTGCAAGAACAAAAGACAGTTTTTCCCAGTTCCCGTCTAAGTTTAAGCAATTAAGTATTTGCTGTTACATATGGGATGGAAAGTCCAGAAGGAACATTATCTGAAACATAAATAACAAGGAAATAAACATAGGAAACAATGTTTCCAGGATGAATATACTTCAATTTAGTTTCAAAATTAAGTTATAACCCTTCATTTATAACTTTCGTTGCTCATCCTGGTTTTTTTCCTCAAATGTTCTTGCTTGGCAAGCAACCAAATCATTTACAAGGATCTGATGGATCTGAGAAGTAGTGTTTTAATGATGTGTGTATCTGGAGGACCAGCTGTTGTTAAGAACCAATGTTTTCCATTTGGCTGTTAATGGCTAAAACCAGTTCTCTGTGAACAACTCACATTGTATTTTTACCCAAGAAAATCTGACGATATAGAAGTCTAAAACTGTAAGCGACATCCAAATTGTAGAAATTGATCATGGAAGTTCAAAGTATCTTCAGACAGTAAAAAAAAAAAAAATAGTGAAAGATTATCAAATAATCATGTTAGCTATTAGCTATTTTACTCCTGTTAATAACACTTCAGTTTAGAAAGGAATCTGAGTTGGTTTTGGTTTGGGGTTTTTTTTTCCCCCATTACGTTTTCCCAAGGGAAAGTATCCATTTTTGTTGAAAAAAAGAATTCACACTTGAAAATTTTCTGTTAAAAACTACATGTAAAACAAAAACTTGTCCTTTTACAACTTCCAACTAAAACTCAGAACATTTCAAGAAAACTGGAACATTTCTGATAAAATTTTTTTTTGTGATAAAATTTAATCACAAATCTATTGTTCTGGCAACATGTTTTCTCAATCAGTATGAGTTACAATTTAGCTATTTTTACTTCTATGAAAGATTTTTTTTTACTTAGGCTAGGGCATTAATAAAAATGACATCTGTTTAAGAATGCCACAAGATAATCTTGTAGTACGTGGTGCTACACAATCTGAAAATAAACACACTGAAAAACACACTGAAATAAACAGCTTGATTGAAGTCTCTCATTTTTTTAAGTGCAACTACAGCTGGAAGGCAGTAGGAGTCTTCTGACTGCTGGCAGGACAATTTCAAGGCTTTGCCTGTTACCTAATAACATTTATAGAACATTTATAGAATTCTGAAGCTGCACGATAATTCCTATTGTTACTTTTTAAAGTAACTATTGTATAAAATTTCCATCTAGCTTACTTTTCTCAGGATTAATATTTTGAAATATGGATCACTTAATGTTTGTTTCAAGTATCTCGTCTCTGTTGATCTAAAGTAGGAATCACTTCTCTTTCATTATTATTTCAGAAGTTTTCTCATCCCCCGGCACATTCTCTGAACATATGTTTAGATATGGTAACTCAGAGCAGTGACAGACAATTCCACAACTATATAATGAGAGTAGATACAAGGATGGTCTACGTATGAGAGCAAAAAGATAAAGCTGCTTTAAAGTAAGGCTGCTTGTTCCTCATGAGTGCCTCCAGATTTCAAGGCAATTTAGTTTGTATGTATTGACTTCACACCTTGACAGTCTGCGTGCAGACCTGATCTCAGACAGGAATAACCATAAAATGTTAAACTACCAGTTCTGAGAACAGTGGCACTTTATGAAGCCTTTTTCCCAATGAATTTGTGTCTCAGTGGTGCTCCTGGGTGGATTTTTTGATACCTGATAACAGATGAATTTACCCCATTGTATTCACATCCTCACAAGGATGCTACTAAACACCTTTTTCTATTTAGCTACTTATTCTCACAAAACATATAGAAACTCACTATCTTTTCAGGTACTTGATGTATTTGTCTGAAACCATGCATAAGGCTAAAATCTTTATTAAACAAATTGCTGACATAGACACAAGCCTACATGTGTTTATACAGAGAAAAAAAACCTGTTAGTTTACTCCCTTAACAAAGCCGACTGAAAATGAGAAGAACATCTCCAAACTGCGTAGTGGACTAACAAAAAAACCCTTTCTCTTCACTGCTAGACTCGTTGTACAACCAGCTTCTTTTCTTATTTCATTTACACCTCTTTAAAACTGACAAAATATCTCCTTCATCCTACTCTTGGCATGTCCCAAATATTTAGTTCTTAAGTTTTTCAGGGCATGGATTATTTTTTACAACAAAAGTCATAGTTTGGATCCCCATGGTTTCAATAACTCCAATGTAAATCATTAGTGTCTATAAGAAAACTTTGCATACCATAATCCCCTAAAATAAGAAACTAAAATTTCTACTGTAAGAGTATTTGAATGGAAAACAAAAAAGAAACTATACAAGCAAACAAGGAAAATAGCACATTGGTGTGGGGAGGAAAATAATACATGCACAGAAATGGATCTGGAATAAGTAATTATATCTAGAGCTTCATAACTCATTAATGTGTGGACAAGCATTTGACTTTTTTACCTCCCCAGGCCCAAAATGGGAAGAAATAATAAAGAGAAGACATGGATTTTAGTTGAAATTAGCTATGCATCTGTTTCTATGCAGAGTAAAAGTCTAGCAATTCTGGAAAGGATCAGAAACATTGAGAAATAGGATGCGGCAGATAAATACCTTTTCTATTTTTGTGCTTCATAGATTGGGTTTTTAGGCTGCATTAGAGGGGTTTCACTACAGACAGTTTTCTGTCGGACATATCCAGGCAAGACCTAAGAACTTAAACTAACCAGTATGGAAGAGGGGGGGATGTTGTAAATGTAGGCTTTAAAGACCACTTATAAACGAAAAGAATTTATTATTATGTCCCAAACCCTCATCACTTGCATGCAAGTAAATCTGTTTTAGCTTTGCTACCAGCAAATTTCTCTAAGGTTTGACACAATGCAAGATGGGTTATGCAAAGACTGTGTGGGGACAGTAGCTATTATCAGCTTTAGAAGCTGTGTTATAGATTGAACAAGGTGATAACCAACCACATTGAACCGAGATTCCCACTTTTTACAAAACAGCAGGAATTAGGTAAATTGAGGGGTTTTAATGTTCATACAGAACTTATTTAGACTTACAGGGAGAGGGCGGTATCCCAGGGAGCAAGCACCTCCCAGAGATGCAGAGCGTATGTTTTATGTGCTGATTCACAAACGTGTACTAGGTTTGAGCCAGGTTACAGATTTTTGATTCAGCAGTAACTGAAGATCAGAAACTAAAAGTCTGCTAGAAGTAAAATTTCTATAGATTGTTTGTTGCCAGGCTGGGTAATACAGCATTTTGAAAGGACTGAAATGCTTCCCTTTTTTTCACACATTCTCAATAGAGGGTGACAACGCATTATATATCCTGACAACACTATAGACTGCATCTAAATGGCAAGACATTTTCATTCTGCCTTGCTCCCTGAAATGCTATCCCTGCCCAGGCTTAAAGACAGAGGTTTACTGGTATAGAGTATCACAATTTAGAGATAGTCTCATTTCATCCCACTTCTCGCCAAATTTTTTCAAAGCAACTTCACAACAGCACTAATGTAAGTCTTTTAAATAAAAACAGTCAAAAAGGGGTGGTTTTATCAGAATATGAGCATTTGTAATTATCTGAAATAGGGTTTAACTGTTTTGTTTTCCAGATAGCTAAAATCTATGTGTACCCAAAAAGCTACCATCTGAAAGCCACTAATCTGTATATTGTCCCTATGGTTAAGTAAAAATGATTTTGAGAAAAACTGCTTGTATTTCTCTTCATATATTACTCTAGTTAAAAGAGTACGGTTAATAGTGGGATTGAAATGTTCTGTTACTTATACAGTTGATAGAGCCTGCTTTTGTTGTCCTCTGTGGGCTCTGATCATTAAAGTAATGACCACAATTAATTTTCACCCAGAAGGGAAATATTTTTGTCAGCGCTGTGCTGCAAGTCCAACTTTTACAGGCTCTGTGGGTACAGCTTACATATTAGACAGTCAGCAATAGAGGGCATGCTCTTAGCTCTATTGCTTCTTTTGTGTCAAGTGTTATTGACATAATGTCTATCAAAAAAATTTAAAATTCCTGAAGAATTAAATAATGGCAGTATAGGAGACTACCTTGAACTCCCTGCCCTCTCCTCCCAGTATTTCATGATACTCCATGTCAATGAAGTTCAGAGCTGGGTTAGTGGTGCCATATATTACCTACTCTAAAAAAAGAGGGTCAAGGCAAACTGCTGTTTTGACTTTCACAGCTGGGAGCAACACTTTCCATAGGCGTGTACATCTGCTGCACATAGAATGAAAATATCCTTGGCTAGTTGCATTCATGCCCATCTGTTGGGATGGCGTGCTGCCTGCTCACAGGTCAGTCACATCATTGCCACGTGGCACAAATGCCAGAATAGGGACAGCTTATTTGGCCAGCCTGCTTCTCAGTAAAAGTGAACAGTTCTTCTGCAGGACATCGTTACAAATGCTAGCAGTACCGCTTTGATAACAAGTGCTATTCAAACTTGGTTGCTGCTCAATACTTTTTCATATTGTAGCATCTAATCAGTAGACATTTCCACAAGTTCTTTCATAGATGTAGCAGTCGGTCTTTTGGTGAAGATTGGCCTAACTAAAGTATCCTATGAGAAATTTGCCCTCTCCTTTTAGGACAAAAAACTTGTAAAAATAGTAAGTATTGTGTATGGTCACTTCATATCATTAACCTCTAACTAGCAGTGAAGATATTAAGTTGAACCTCTCAATCTGAAGCTCATTTACTGCCTTCTCAGACTCTGAAGAGATCTCTATCTTGTCATTTACCAAAATTTCTGCTTTTCTTTCTGAACAGCAGAAACAGCTATTTTGTTACATTTCTCAAAATAGAAATATTTCTTTGATCTCTTATTATTGAGAAATGCTGACTTTTTCTGAGCATAAACGCAGATGATCTTATTTTGTTGACTTCATTTGAACCAATAGTTAGATAAATGGAAAAATCCTTTCCAAACAAATTTGTGGCTCCTCCTTTCAAATTAAGTAGATGCAACATCAAATTTCCTATTTTCAGGAAGTTACTTAAGGAATACAACTATTTCATCTACAAATAAGCTAACTTAAGTGTCTGGAGCACATATCTTTTTTATTGTTTAAGTTCTTTCTGACACTTCCTGAAAAAACTCTAGAGTGTGTATGCAACATATGGCTCCTACTAAAGATGAGGTATGTATTAGAAATAATTGAAAATGGCAAAACGTGAATGATTTACAAAGATAGGAATCTTTTTTATTAAGTTTCAGTACAAAGCAATGTGAAAAAGGTCAAAATTTTCACTTAAACTTGAAAAATTTATTGCTTAACTCAAACTCATAAATACAGAATTTCTCAGGAATATTATGTCATTATTCATCATAACAAGTATAAGGAACTACATCTAGGACTAAAATTCTGCAGTGCCCTTTCGACTAATATAAAGCTAAGCTACTGTATTATTTTTATTAGTATCATGTGCCTTTTTATATTACTTCTTTATCAATAATGGTTTGTTTTATGAAGCCTCATATTTTAAAAAAAAAAGTAAAGGACAGACCATTTAAAGTCAGCACCAGAAAGCATAAATCTGCATTATTAGAGTCCTAAATACACAAATAACTAATCACATAGAACCACAAACAGTGATATGAGAAGTTTGAGGGCAGGGGACAAGGTCTGGCTATCTCCACTGGCTGATGAGTGGCTCATACTCCTAGGTCACATACTATGCTTATGCTGTGAAGCATGTCCACGAAGGTTAGTCTGTGAAGCACCTCTGGCAGGTCAAGGGAGGTGATTCTCTCCCTCTACTCTGCCCTCTACTGCGTCCAGTTCTGGGTCCCCAGTGCAAGAAAGACATGGACCTGTTGGAGTGGGTCCAGAGGAGGGCCAAAAAAATCATCAGAGGGCTGGAACACCTCTCCTATGAAGAAAGGCTGAGAGTTGGGGTTGGTCAGCCTGGAGAAGAGAAGGCTCCAGGAAGACCTTATTGTGGCCTTTCAGTACTTAAAGGGGGCTTATAAGAAACACAGAGAGACTTTTTATCAAGGCCCAAAGTGACAGGAGAAGGGGCAATGGTTTTAATCTGAAAGAGAGTAGACTTAGATTGGACATAAGGAAGAATTCTTTTACAAGGGTGTTGAGACACTGGAAAAGGTTGCCCAGAGAAGCTGTGGATGCCCCATCACTGGAAATGTTCAGGGTCAAATTGCATGGGGTTTTCACCTCATCGAGTGAAAGTTGTCGCTGCTCATATCAAGGAGGGTTGGACTAGATGATCTAAAGGTCCCTTCCAACCCAAACCATTCTATGATTCTACGATTCTGTGATTCCATGATTCTATGATTCTATGAAAACTGGGTGTGTGTCCTCAGATCATATGTTTTATTTTAATAATCACAGTATGTATCAGCAAGTAATTTAAAATATTTTAAATATAATTTTAAAATTCAGATCTTTTTGTTTAAATTTACATATTACTTACTAATAAGCAAAACAATATGTTGAACAGGGCAAACTTTGCTAAAGTTACTCAAATATTCACCTTTGCAAACCCACACATTTGCACTGGCAGTATCTGTAGTATCATCTCTTCAATTTCTACTGAAAATTAACAGTCATTAGCAAAAGTATTGGTACAAAACAAGAATACTATGAGTATTGTGGTAAATGTTCAGAAGAGAATTGAATACCTTAGGTCCCTATCTTGATAATGAAATGTTCAGATATACAATCAAAAGTGAAGTGCAATAGTATGTGAACAAACTACATAATGCAAACTCAAATAATTGAAGAGTCATATTTAGTTTATAATGCATGACTCATCAGTATGCTGAAATCTTCTCAGTGGAATTTTGGTTTGAAGCTGCTTCTTGATGGAACATTAGTTTGGTTTTGGGTTTGTGAAACAACACAGTAACTGCTTTCTTTCAGTTTAAAAAATCATTAGAAATTTTAACATGTAAACCCTTTTCCCAAGAAAAACATTGGAAGTTGAATCAGAATCCAGAACAGTGTCATGTTAACAGTGCTATTATGTCATATTTTAGATATCTAATCAAACCCAGTTGTCTGTTGGGTCAAGATCTGTATGTCCCACTCCCCATCAATGTAGAAGCTACTAGTACATCATGAGAAACACAAACCTAGGTAAAGAGGGGCTACTCCGACAGATAAGTGGTAGTACAGGGGATTGCAGAAAAAAATTACCATGAAACTACAGTGTCTTTTCAAGTACGGTATTTTTATTTTTATCAGGAAGCTTGCCTTGATTTCATCCAGCAATACATAACCAAAACCTCAAATTTTTATGTAGAAACTGTAATTGAAAATTAGGACAGGACACTTTTAGACACTGTTCCCACAGGCATGCCTTTATTCTTTTAATTTCTCTAATGTTCACATAATGTTATTTTTTTTAATAATGACTGGTTTTATAAATATCATGGCCTATTTGCAAACACAGTCACCTCTACCAGTAGGCAGATGACAAGCAATTAGGAACATTTGTAACTGCAGGAAATTATAACATGGCAAGAAATGTAGCTTCTCAGATAAGTATGATGAGTTAAATAGAAATTTATTTTAAAACACACACTTAGCAGGATCCCGTCGTTTAATATTTTATTGTAAGAAGAATTAAATCATTAAGATTTCATTTTAAGGGCTTATTTATCAGTTTCGTTAATAGCAACTAAGTTTATAGGGGATCTCAGCAAGGGACTTTGAAGTTTTTCAGATCAGATTATGAAAGATAAAACATAAAGCCTTCCAGTAATTAAAAATAAAATTAGTGACAAAATAACTGATGCCAGTTCATATGAAAACTGAGTAAAATATGTTTTCATACTACTGAAATAAGTGATAGAAATGTAATGATACTCAATTAATTGAAAAGCTTACTTCTGAGCTGTTCCAGTCTTCTAACAGGAAAGATGTTTCTCCAAGCACCTGTGTTATGCAAGAGGTACTACTAACAGATTTTAAGTAATATGAGCAAAGTTGGTGAATAGACTTGGGTATCACAAGCAGATGTCTCTAAGGTGGCACTGGAGAAAGTTTGCTTGAAACTCAAGATAAGATCAAAGCATGCCAGCTGTAGAAAATGAAAATGTACCAACCAATTGAACTTTACTAATGCTTTCATTCTTTATCATTTTTTACAGTGAAAGTAACAGTTATGCAGGTTTTCAAAAACACCTGTATAATTTTAATTCCACTAAAAGCTGAGAGAATTTGTACTCTTAATGTTCAAAAAACACAAAACCAAGATTTTGTACAAGTATAGCTATTTTGGTAGAGAGGGAATTTTTTAGCAAAAACCCTACAGCACAGACACAATTATATTGCTATAAGGTTGCCTAAGCCCACATAATTTCTATTCTGTCTCCACATACATGTTAGAGAAAGGCTATCAGTATTCATACATAAAGTATATGACTAGTGTAGAATATAACAAAATGCTCACCTATGAATTATCATGGATAAGGCAGTATGATTTTCCAAGTGGTTGTTTTACTCAACAGTTTCACCTGTAGCGAAAAATAACAAACTAAGGATGCTTCATCTGTCTATGCTATCCATTTCTTTCCTAGCAATGAAATAGTCTCCTCAAAGAACCAAAATCTCACATGGTTGTTTTGGAGGGGAAAAAAAATGTATTTTTAGCTATGGGCAGGGAACCAATAAGAAACAGAAAAGTAACACAACAATTTTAGCATGTTATTGCGGTGAATTAGAGTATTTAATTTCTGGAAGCCAATGAATGGACTTGTTTCTCTAAGAAACAAAAAACAGAGCAGAATGTTGACAAAGCAAGGGTGTCACTTCCAGCCAACAGGCTAAGATGAACAGAAGGAAAATAGTTTTTTAGCATTGTACCCATTGTCCTTTATATTTCATAGTAACACATTGAAAATACTTATTAGAATTGGTTAAAAAAGAAAAGAAGACAGTCAGTAAGAATAGCAGTTGTTACAATATTGCAGGATTTCACTTCAAAAAATTTTCTTCAGTTTGTTTTGTATGGCATATTTTCATTAAAATTAATTAATCAAAAAGCCTTGCTACAGTTTTTCTTATTACCTGTGAGATATTCCAACAGTTACCTCATCCAGTGAAATATTCTATTAATTCATTTTAGAAGTTCATCATTTCTGGAAAAAAAAATTTGAAATACAGGTTGTGCTGATCATTTCAAGCAGTTATCACATAAATGCTGGAGCAGAAATAGAATGATACTGCAAAAAAACTAAAACCCCAAGACTACCTCAGGTCATGAGGTCTTCCTACATGGGATAATTAGTACTAATCAGTAGGAGAAAAAGTAGCATGATTGAGCCAAAGTCAGAATTAAAAGCTAGTGACATTTTGTCAAAATGTGCTGGAAACATTTTTCACCTCTCAGAGTTCTCTCCCAGCCACCTTAGACAATGCAGGTACCACATTGATCTACAGCAATGCCTATCTGGTTTGGGGGAATACAAGATTGTACACATTCGCTAGCCAACCATCAGGCTGATTTTATTTCCTTCACAAGAGACTCTTTGTTCAAGTCAGAGTTACCATTCTCGCTTCCATCCCACACACCTTTCTTCTACTTGCTGGGTAAGATGTACTCCTCTTACTAGCAAGGCAGCCTCCAGTGAGCTCACTGAATCATGCTCACTTAGGTATATGCCGAATTACCTCCGAACTCCCTTTTTATACCATAGACTGAAATCAAAGCAAGACTGAACTTGGAGAACCATGAGCTAACACTTCCAGTGAAATTAAGGATTAAAAACCTTTTCATTGGGAAGAAAAAAACAGTGATAAAAGGAGGCTTAAAGTGTGACCAGGGAAAACAAATTCAGCTACAGGATGAAACACCACATTGGAAGCGGTCAGTGAAAGTTGCCTATAGATATCAGAACTTATGGATGGTAAGGTTTGTCTCAGCCTGGAATTGTACTCCAGTCTGGAGCACCATGGCACATCATTAATATGCACAGATTATCTAAAGAAAAGACAAAAGCAAACACTATTGTTAGGTAATGGAAGAAACTGACTTCTGAGAAGAGAGGAAAGGAGATAAATTCATATCATTTTGCTAAGTGATTACTGAGGAAAAAAGGTAAAATACAGTGGCACAACGGACTGTAACTGCCTGAAGAAGTAATAGCTGACATTAAGAAAAGGATAAGTTTGGATGTATATTAGAAAATACTTTCTGATCCATTAGACTCTAATATACTCTTCTGAGGAAAGTACTGAACTCCTGGTTATTTGAGAAATTTAACAATTAGAGTGGAAGAAGTAACAGACAATATGCTGAGAGGAACAGTACAGCACCTGCAAGAAAATTGAAAAAAGTTCTATCAGGTCATCTAATTCACCTTAATTTCTATGAAAATTAATGTTTGCTCTTTTCACTTGGTTTAAGTTTTGCTCATCCAGTCATGAAACCTCTTAAATCTCTGGACCCAAAAAATGTGTTTCATTCAGGCAGCAGTGCCTCAAAGCCATTCACACTAATTAGCCAAGGTCATTTAAATACATTTTGCATGAAGCACCTTAAACTCAGTGTGCCTTTTTATATATTTATCAAATTACTAATCAATATGCTGTACCACAGTTACTACTGGGTCTTGAGCTACACACAGAATGCTGCTTGAATTCAAATTGTGCAAGCTGCTGTCTGCATAAATGAAATTAAAGTGTATGCAGTGATCATTATTCACAATACAAAAGAAATTAAGAAGTGACCTAAATGCAGTACATACCACAAATCTGTATTTTAAGTAAATCTTAACTGTGTTGTTGGTTTCTTTTTTTTTCTTTAACAAACCTTGTATTAAACTAGCTTCGATTTCACTTTCTTTCTCCAGCATATTACCTCCACTGTATTGGTAAAGTAATTTATTCCATCCTCTGTGGAGAGCTTGGATCTCATTTGCCAGCATATTTATCTTTCCTGCCACTGCACTGTCATTCATCTGCAATCTCCACAGAATACCAGACCTGTGCAGAATTTCAATTAGGATTGATTCAACTAAATCCAGGGCACAGAATTGAGGCTGACAGGGTGACCCCCTGAGAATTTAATATGCTGAAACTAAAAAAAAAAAAGAGGTAAAAATACAAAACAGAAAACAGCTCAAGTTTAACACCATAATTCATTAACTCCCCTATACACTCAGTTTAATCTGGCTCACAATAGGTTTTTTTCAGACTCTTTGTATTGTGTGGGTAAACTGTTTTACAGTCGTTTTGATAAGTACAGGAAAGAAATTTCCATGAAAGTCTCTACTCTTCCTTTGTGGTCTAATCAACTTAAACCCAGACAGCTTGTAATGAACAGAAAAATTATTCCCACAGAGGCAGAGCTACCTGAAGCTTTTTATTCTATATAAGTATACATTCAAAAACCACTACAGTGTAGGTATACAGGTAAAATAGCTCTTTTATTGGATACTAGATTTGACAGACTTCCGGTGGTTTTCACTGTAATCATTGACAGACTTCATCTGCTTGTCAGTTAAATGTCCTAAAAGAATTTCTTAAATAATTTGTGGTTACCAGAACAGTTTTGCGGGCTTAAAGGCAGCTACACTACAGAAGAACAGTAACCTGAGAGGTCTTTTTACCTGCAATATATAAATATGTACTATTTGAGTCCTAATTTTATATTAGCGGCTGTACGTAACGTGTGGTTTATGTGATTATACACCAGAAACGGGTGTAAGCGGATACTCAGTTTTACTCTAAAGCATTACAGCAGTAGAAAAGAGAAAAAATAACAATTCCACATTTAATTTGGTGAAGTTTTTTGTCACTAAAGATTTCCCTTTAATACATTTTCCCTAAAGATTAAATTTTGACCACAGAAAAACATACAGCTATAAAACCCACCTGATTTAACATAGAAGGTAAAACAAGAACATACGTATAAAACATTTACCACATAAAACCAAGTACAAGAGTAAAAGAATACAAATGGAGTGGGGAAATATTGGCACACACACATATTAATGTTAAATAAAACAAGAATCATCTGGAACTGGATGAAATAATTGAAAGATATATTGATTTGTTTGTGTACACAGATACCACATCAATGAGTGTGGCATAAGCAAGGAAATTAATTATTATTTTGGGGTTTTTTCTTATTATTTTAACTTAACATGACTAAACCAGAAAATACTTCACATATGACAAATATTTTGTAAACCTTTATCAGCCACAGTTAGAAATTTCTCAGTGTATCATGATTATTATGAAGAAGAGGCACAACCATCACCAATTAAAAATTAAAATCTATACAGTGCCCAGAATGAACTCGTTATAAGGTAGATTTCTTTCTGAAATTTGGCCACAAGATGCTACACATAACTGCAGTAAAGAGGAAAACCTCATTAATATATAGTTTATTGCATTAGTATAATAGATCTGCATCTTGAGTCTGTAAGTGTAGTGTAGGGTAGTGGGGGTACATAAGAAATCATATTCCCAATATATTCTTTGATCATTAGCTCTTTCCATGATTCTTCTGAGGTACCAGTTTATGACTGTAATCAATTAAAATTTGTCTCAGGTACGATATATGTATGGAAATACTACAATAAGCACATTCCAAAGTATAAATATTTTTCTTTGTTCTTTCATTGGGGAGTGGCTGAAGTAACACAGGTGTATTACTGCACTGTTTATGGATGTCATTCAGATATGACAGAGAATAGTACGGTATGAGAATATAATAATAAGTATCAAATTAAATTGAAGATGACATAGGGGAATTTCGCCATCTTCCTTCCTTCATTTGTCTAGGTTTGATCTCAATCTTCACTGACCATAAACCAGACTTTTCATCCTCTGGGCATTTATCTGACTAATAGTCCATTATTCCCCAGTTCATAACCTGAAACTAAAATCCAGTTGTCCTATTCAGAGGTTTATTCCACTTCGTTACCATGTGTTATAGTCAAAAGGAATAATAAACCAAAATATTGAAAGGAAACTACTGCTGGTGGAAATTTTTGCATCTCATCTACTAAGTCATGTTTCTTGTCTTGTGACATAGCACCAGATATGAAAAGATGAAGTCTTTATTTTCCCACTCGTGGTCAGCTTAGAAACAACCTGACCCAAAGTCCGATTACTGATAATAACCCTCGGTAGTGTTTCATAAACTGCCTAATCATTTGTCTCCATGGAAGACCCAGACACCTAGGTCAGAAGTAACCTGTTGTTCCTCGGATCCGACGCTTACCCACCTTTAAAAACAAGTGATTTATTTGACCCAATATAGTTCTTAGATAACACCCATTCTGGAATCCATATAGAAAAACAGTTGTGGTTCCAAAATTGCTTCATGTAATTTTTAAGTACTGTAGGTGGACTTCTGTGAAACACTGATGAGAGAAAGGTTTTACCTTAGCTTTTACCTTCATTTGACTTACCTATATTTTATTTAACCTACTCTTTTTCTATTATACTTCCTACGCCCTTCAAAAGTACCATTTTAAGAATCAATCACCATGGATTGTTTTACAAATACTTAAGAAAAAGAACTTCGTACATCTGTCTTCCTTGTGTCATCCACTATTTTCTCTCCTTTCTGATGAGTAATGTATTTTGTTCTTTCAAGTTATTTATACAATTTTTCTTATTACTTTTTATTGCTTCAAACTATTTCTTGTGACTTCTCCTGTCTGATTGGTCTATTATTCCTGTTCTGCTACCTTACATTCAGTTCATTTCCATTCTTGAGTAATATATTTTTGTTTTTCCAAGTCCTAAAAGTGATCTGATATAGTCACATAGATCTTTTATTGTATTTTCTATCTATACTTCTCACCAGTAAAGTTCACTGTTATGCTTTTAATAAGGTTGCTTACTTTGACTGACACCTCTACTGTACTATTTTACCCTAGATCATGTTTTCAACAGACCTTGTTTCATTTTCAGTGATTTTATTGAGGGGTTTTTTGTTTTATAACTTTAGTGACATCACTTTATTTCAAATATTCAGAAAACGCACTTCTATCTTTACAAGCTGAAGTAAATAAGCAAAGAAGGAAAAAGTGAGCCTATACCTTTTCACTTGTATCTGTATAGACATACCTAGTTCTGATCAGCTTCGTGTTATATTTCTATTACTTTTGCTATTTTAATCAGTTTTTGATAACACATTTTATTCACAATAAATGTCATTTATATAAGTCATTTTTAGTTATTTTTTGCAGTTACTGTTTGCTCAGAATGGGATTTTCAAAGGCACATTGACCCAGTTTACTTTTCCAATTGAAACTCCCTTTCTCTATTGCTGAGTGCCTTTTTCCTGTATTAAATATAATCTTTTCAATATAAAGGAAATCCTTCTCTTATTAATGTCCATGGCAATTTTATATTGACTTCAGTGGGCCCTGGATTAGGTAGCAGACTCAGGGAAGTTATGAAGAGATAAGTATGAAACAAGGGTAATGGCTGAGGCTGTAAAGTTTCTAAGTATTTTGTCTAGTAGAAGCTCTGCTCAGTCCCCACTGTGGTAATCCTATTCATGTACTACTCTTCTTTTGCCTTTTAAATAGATAGACCGGTGATTCCACCAAATGTGCTAGAACACTTCCATGAATTCAGGATACGCTGAATAATATAGTCACTGCAATAGGGTATTCCTGGAATGTATGTACAGCACAAAGACAATGTTTCCTAGTTTTTGTCTCATTGCTTTTTTATAATTGTGTAGCTTGATTTCACTCTGCCGTTTTACTTACCTGTGACAATATAAAAAAAAAAATGTAGGCACATTATTCAAGGATGTTCCCACTCCTACAGTGAGAGCAGTAGAGGGGAGAGAGGAGCCAGAAATGTTGCAGTGAGAGACAATTAAGGACATTGGACATGCATTGATTCAAACTAGGCTTTATTATTTCTGCAGTTTACTGAATGAATTGGTGGGGATTGCTTTCTTTGGAGATATGTTTTAAAAAGGCAAACACAATTGCAGAACTAGCTGTATGATGACATGGCACCACCAGTCATTCATTCCCTACCCAATACAGACAGCATCAGAGTTTCACCATTCTGTGGTTTAGTAAGATTTTATTCCCCACAGAGTGTACTCCAGAGTACGGATTCTTTATTTCAGAGGAGCTCTGGAAACAAGCTTTGTATATTATCATCTAGCAATCCCTTGCCAATGCAGCCAGCAACGGGGAAATTCAAAAATGTCTAGTCAATTAGACTAGATTATCGAGGACGTATCAGTTATCAGGCCTCCACTCCACTTGTCAATATACTCACACATGAGGAAAATACATTCTCCAGTCTCAAATCCTTATAATCTTTATACATCTTAATAGGCAGGAGGAAATGCTGCCTGAATTATAAAAAGTATAAATAGTCGAAGTTCCTCATTAAACCTACATTGATCACATGGTAGGTCATATAACTATATATCCATAAAACACCCATATCAAGATGTATATTTTTAAAAGCTGTATTCTTCAGTAACATATTAATTTTTTATTGGAGACTACCAGCTAGTATATATTGTGAGTTGATATAATAAAATAGTAAGACAAAAAAATTAATAGATCCAGCCTAGTGAACTCCATAGTCAGCTTTCCATTCCAATTGTACCTAAGTTGACAGTTAAACTAAAGGATAACTCTAATGAAAACCAGCTATTTTGAACAGCCAAAGGAACCAGAAAGAATATCCATGGTTTGAATTTAAAACTTCTGCAAACAAACATATGTACTTCCTGGGTTTTTTCCTCAGTCACATTACTGTAAGTTAAGCTCAGGTGTGAATTTATAGCACACTAACTACACTACCATGATTTCCCGTGTGGATATTAGGAATGCATAATAACAGTATAATAAGAACAAATTGAACTGAATCCTTCCTTTGGTAAAACAAAACTTAGTAGGAGTTGTCTTAGCTAAGGGAAAAACCATGGACAAAAGGAAAAAAATCTAGATTAATGTATTTACATAATATTATTTGAACTTCCAAAAAGTTAATTGAATAATATGTGTTCATTAATAATGCATTTGATGAGTCACTGAGAAAAATTATCTCATATATTATTCACAAATATTATTCCAACATGTCTAAAAAATATCTTGCACAAAAGTTACGGCTTCAAGTCTCCAGTGTGGTCTGCAGTACCACATTCATATCTCTGTGAATCCTTACTGCTGCAGCTCCCTCAGCTCTTTACAAGATGACGCTTGAGAGTCAGACAGGTTCTAATTAGTGAGGCTCCATTGTAATATTACATTCTGTCAAAAAAACTCAGGGTTTGGTCCTGAGTCTTTGGTCTTTCAGTATTTTACACTCAGAAAAGCGGTATTCTTAATACATTTCAGACAGTTCAATATATCTTCCATTTGGTTGCTGAAAGTACATTGATTTTTTTTTTCCACAGCGCTATACCAAAGCAGAGGAAACTCCTCCAATAATTAGTAATAGTGGTCACATATTACTAACAAGAAAACTTGATTTCAAATACTTTACACTTTTGACAGAGCGCAAATGCAAAATGCGGGTTGTAGACAAATATTTTCATGTTTATTGTTCCCACTTCATTTCATGCAAGTGGAACTCATACATTTAAACATGCTGATATCTCTTTAATCATTTATCTTCAGGCAAAGGTAGCTAGAACTTATGCTGCGTCAAGTGTATCCCTCCTAAGCATACATTTTCATGGCTTATGTCAGCTCTAGGTAATGAGTGTCCTTGTTACAGCCATGTGCACACAGACAGATTTTCACTCTGAGGACTGCAGAGACTATTCTTCATATTATTCTGACTTCAAAATCAAAGGGAGACCTTTGAGGTTGCACTGTAAAGTGAGATTATGCATAACTTGTCCCATACACACACTGACCCAGGTAAAGGTGCAGTCTTTCACAAGTTTAAGTGAAGCTTGTGGTCCTGTTCAAGACAGCTGAAGTCAGCTCCTCTTCTAGCTAAAAATAATATATAATGGAAACTTCGCATGTCAAACTTTGTCAAACATAAATCAAACATGTAATTTATATATATACATATATGTATTGTCCAGAGAATGGTGATCTCTGCTTATAAGACAAGGCTTCCATTCAAAGGGGTTTTCTAACCTTGGTCCTAGAAAGAACTACATGCATGCCAGTCTTCCCAAACAGGAATAATGCCTTTGTATTCCTTGGCATCACTCACACGCACTCACTTATTTTTAGGCAGAATATTTTAGAGGCTAGGTAACCACAAGCAGATGGCAGATATAACGAACAGGTGAATAAGCTAGCAGTAATGTTCAACACAGATCTGATCCAGCTCTTTTGAACCCCACGGAAGTCAGCGTTAGCTAAACCAAATCCTTCTCCTTCTGAATGTCCATGTGGTGAATAATGTTTTGATTCGTTCTCTCATTCTGATTTTAAGAAGCTCTCATTGTAAAGTGCTAAGGAAGGAAAACAACAAGAAACTGAGGAAGCTGATGAAAATTAATTTTTGAATGATTGCTTGATCAGAGAGAAGAAAAGTTATAACCAGCATAATTAATAGTCTTATATTTAAAAACTTTTAATTAATAGTTACATATGTTCTCCTTGAATATAGGAAATAAATATTAACAAGGTCAGTTATGGTGTATACAGGTGCAACATCACAAATTCACACTCATTCACATCATTTCTGAATTTGTCCCCAGCAATGTAAGATTGTTTTGATGTTCCAAATATTTGTGGAAGAAAATACCTAACGAATGATTCTGAGAAGCCAAAGATGACAAAAAGCATATTGCAGAAGGCTCAAACTCTGATAGGAAATGTTGGGAGTTTTTTTCTTTGACTGATTGGATAGCTTCCACATGGATGAAATACATGCTAAATTATTTACAGATAATTACATTGCTGTGCTGTTGCTAAAATATTAAGACACCATTGTCCCACAGGAGAAATTGTGACAGACATTGGCACATCAGCTAATGAATAGCTGTGGGGTAATGGAAAAAAAGAGCTACCACAAGACCCTGGTATTAGGAAACAGAATGTCTGTAAGTAATCCACACTCCGAGAAAAATGTCACTTTCTTTTTCCCCCTCCCTCCTACTAATTACGTATAGAACAAATGTTCAACATTTGGTAGATGTTGCTCGAAGGCAATTTTTTCTGGAAACAGTCTCAAGGCCTCCTCCAATCCCTTCTCATTATAGGCAACTATGACCTAGAAATACTGAATAATAACCTTCAACCAAAAATGTTCTCAAATACTCACAAAAGACTGGGCAGCCTTTTTGGAGAAACGATGCATCACTACCAACACAGGGATACAGTTCTCATGCAGTTTTTGAAGTTATGGGGGGTTGTTGTTTCACATCACAGAGTGAAACAATGAGAACACTCCCAGGATATACAGCCAATATATAAGCATTACAGAATTGAACAGCTAGTCTGCATTTTAAACAAATATTTAAACATTAAAATCTGCTACCATCTGCCAAATTTCACCTTTTATTTAAGTCAATTGAAAGAATAGTACCTGGAATATTTATGCTGAAAAAATACTTGGAAATTACTGAAAAGTAAAGATTTGCATAACCTGTTTTCTCAACCATTATTTTCTTTTTTAGAAAAGAAAAAATTCCTTTAACTTAGAATTACGGGATTGAACGCAGCCCAAAGGTATCCTTTAAAGTAAGTACCTACTTTTATAGGACATGCTGTGGTACCTGGAAGGGGGAAAGGCTCATCATTGATAAAAACATAATCCTCATAAACTTTGGCTGTAATTCTGCAGAACCATGTATATTAGTGCTAATCCCAAGGATCTACATGGCCTCAACCTACCATAAGTGTTAGGAATCTGTCTTTAAGACACCATATTGTGCCATTTATCTAACATGCATGTTATCTAACACCTGCATGTTTGTAGTATTAGTATAAAAACAGTTCATAAAGAGGTCATCTGTTCAGCAGGCAGATTAAGCAGAGTCTCAACCAACAGTAAAGCAAACGAGACATAAGCACATCCTTGACATATATGCTTATGTTCTTTTCTGAATAGAAATTAAAGACTTAAAAAGTTTACATTTCTGATTTGGGGATATAAGTAATATTTTTAGAAAAAAGAATATACCAAAGTATAAATGTGCAATGAGATTTATAATTCCCCCTGGGAATCAGAGTAAACTATTTACCTAACATTCACCTATTCCTTTGAAAACATCCTTCTAACAAAGCACATTTTTCTGGTATGGAGCTATACTAATGTGAAAGGCGTCGCTTACTGCTCTGAGTAAAGATTCGTATGTTTGGACTAAATTGTATTATATCATAAAGTTAATACAACTTATTATGGCAAAACACTCAGTATAAGTAAAAAGCCAAAATATAGTAGCAGAAAGTCATACAACTTCCAATATGATTCAAATGTTGGAGTAAGGTATTTCTTACAGAAGAAAATTTGAAGACAGTGGTGCATTTTGTTCCTCCATTCAAAGCCAAACAACATCTCCTTACATTTATTGTTGTGTATGGCATGTTACTTTGAACTGGGTTTTATAATTGTCATGTGTATGTCATGATAAAATGTGACATGACAGTTTTGCTAAGTCAACAGGAATTAATAAATATTCACATGACTTTTTCTATTATTGGTTCCTGGTGAATGTTATCTTACTGGCATATCCCTACATGAGCAGCACAAAAGAGTAGTTCATGCTTCACAGGGCACTCAAAAAAACCTGTTTGGAAACAATTCTGCTCAAATTCACAACTTGAAATTTTTTGTCCCTTGCCTAAGTTTGAAAGAATGATACTATAATTTTATCCTCAACTAACAATTGTGATGCATCTCAGTGGTTTATGATTTCAGTTGAGCATAAAACAGCAAGATCAGATTTGTTCTGAAGAAAAGAAGATTCTTGCCTGAAAATATTTCCATAACAGAAACAGCAAGCTATATAGCTAGAATAATTTCTCATTACAGAGCCAGATTCACTGCAAGAGAGAGCTTGTTCACTAGCTAAAAAGTAACTTCCTGGCAGCCTTTACCATAGGATTCTAAACACTGGCAACAAAATGAACGATCCTCTACTTTAGCAAAAACTCCTAGAAATGACAGAAGTTCAAATGTCTTTTACTCTCTTAAATAAATACATTCCGAGCTTCGTCTCTGCTGTCAAAAAAAAAAAAAAGGGACATTATACTATAATACATGCATTAGGTACCTTGCCGCAAGTCCTCAGGGAGGCCAGGCACTGCAGTTTTAAATGAGATAAACCAGCGGTGAGCAGAAGCGTTGACATCAGCTATATCACAGAGAAGACTGCAGACGTGTGACCTTCACTGTGATTTCACAGTGAGGTGACAATGGCCAGTTACCTTGTCACATCTCTACCATTTCCATCGCTGTGGAAGAGGAGACACAGCATGAGTCATAGCCTGAGACAGGACAGATTTTAAGCCAGACAGCCTGCACCCTGGCAGACAGGGGTCTAAGGCCCATGAAAGTGGGAGAAGCCAGGCTGTAGCTTAGTACCAAAGCAATTATCCAATACGAGAAGAGAGCTACGCCCAGGCCTTGCTTTCCTTCCGCCTCTTCTAAGCCTTCCATTAACTCCCTGAAATGCCGTTGCTCCCGCTGGCTGAAGGTAGCACAGTCCAGCCTTTATTTCACTTTTGTGAGCGAAAAAGATATCTAGATAGTCTTGTTCCTGCTGTTTATTTGCAGACTTTTAGCTAGCTCAAGCAATCTTTTAGAAGGAACATTTCCAGATACATTGAAAACTGGAAACTTAGATCCTGCCTGAAAGTTAGTTTGTACTTTTGAAGAATCTCCCTCCAAAAGTTAAGAGTCAGGGCAGACAATTTGTTTATAGCTTCATGTGTGTTCCATTTTCACTGCTCTGAAAAAATGACTTAGTATGTACATGCTCTATATCTTCTCTGTCATCTTCTAACATGTCAGCATACTAAAATGGAAAAAGTATGCAGTCACTCTGTAAATTTCATTACCACAAATGTAGAGGAATAGTAAAATGTAGCCTGATTTAATAAGTGTGAAAGAGAGAAGAGAATACACAGGTAGGAACATAATCAGGACTCTTTTCAAGTGGATACTAAAGTCTAGCCTGAGATTTACTTGTCATTGTCACAGATAAAAGGGATAATTAACAATTCCTGAACTTAAGAGATAAAAGATACTGTTGGATTATGTTAATTTTCTTGTAATAAGGCACAATAATAGACTAGCCTAGCCTGAAGTTTCTGCTTCCTTGAAATTCTTTCCAGCTATTTCCTTGCATGAAAATACACAAAAACTACAAGCAAAATATATCGTGTGCAATTTGGCACAAAGAATTGCGTCTGGCAGTAATCTTTTTTCTGTATTTGCACTGATTTATCATAAACATCTTACTCAACACATTCATCCAAAGTACGTGATTATTCTTCCTGTATATCAATAGATATTGTGCAGAAACCAGTACAAAATTTGCCCGTAAATTTGAAAGATATTCAGTGTAGGATGTGAAGGTTTGGTAGTATGGAGGCTGCCGGGTGGTGTCTGTGGGAGGTCAGGGGCTGCCCTGTGCCACTCACGGTCAGCTTCAAATGGGGGAAGTGAGCAAGTGGCTGGGTGGGAGTTTGTTAGCCAAGACCAACCCACCACATTTAGGAATAAGCCATTGCAGTGCATTATTTAAAATATAGACAAAAAAGTAAGGATTGAAAATAATGAGAGTAAAGGGAATTCAAATCACCTCCTGTCCAAAACAAAGCTTTCTTGATCGTAAAATGTGAAAAACTCAAAAGTATAATATCTGTGTATATTTTTAAAAAGTTATGTAAGAAACAAAATAGCAACTTCCTTCCTGTCAGGAATGATGAAATAGTTCCCTTAAAGCTAAAACAAAATTTCAATCATTTGGCTGTGTTGTTCTGACTTAATTGCATCAGCAGAATGCAGATCCTTACTTGAATCAACTAACTTTTTAAAAATAAGAAATAATAATTATTCCTTTAAAAATATTTCCCTTTACAGTAAAAAAAGTTTTGTGGGTTAAGAAAAGCATACTCCCACCATTTTCTAATTCTTCTAATAACTATTATTATACATATATCTATTTTTTTGTTTCAAAAAGGCAATATTTAGAAAACATTTTTCCCCTTTTCCCAAATTCCTCTGCTTGTCAACACATTCTAGTAGTTATTAAATCAGTACCTTAATTATTCATATAAAGCCTTGTTTCCAGAAGTATACCTCCGAAGCAGTTGAAAAGGCTTGTCATTTTTATTCATTTGTAATGCTGCTTCTAGTTTTAATTCTTGTAAACAACATTACAACAAACAATCCCTGTCCCTGCATATAGAAAGAAGCAGCATCAGGTTCATCTCAGGTATTAATACTTAATTTCCTGAGGTGTGTATGTGGACGCACAGTCAGCTGCAGTTTCCACAAGGGCTGGGTGGATGTAACTTGGCAGCGGTCCCTCCATTAGCAGCGCAGAGCACATGCAGCGCCAAGCGGTGGGGAGGAGGTTACTGGCCACGAACCTGTTCTCCTTCCCGCTCCCCCCAAGCTGGCTGTGTCTGATCCTTCCAAAGGTTGGCTTGATTTGTTTTCCTCCCCCTGTCTGCAGCACTAAACCACTACCAAATAAACACAGTGTGAATGGGATGTTTACACATAGCCACTAAAACTGGACGGCTGTAGACAGTGTATGATGGTCATTGCACTGAATAAAGCAGAATAAGGTCTTGGGTTTGGCAGTTATCTGACCAACAGGCAACAATGGCATGGGTATGCCTCAAATATTTTTACAAGAAATTTCATCCTTGGCATGAGATTCAAATTCCACCAAAATTTTTATAGAAACGAGAATGTACACATGTGGAAAAAAACTACAAATTTAACTTTTCTAATGCCAATATACTTTGTCATAAATTGTAGTGCGGTTCTAGTTTTGTCAGTATAATGAAGAATGAAAATTTGGCTTTTTCCTCAAATATAAGCTCTCCTACTGATCTTTTCTTACTGTCTTGTACTGCATTAACAAGATCTTTCCCTGACAAAAATAGGGGATCTACACAAAAATCTTGGTCGCTTTAAAAAAAACAATTTTTTATTAGAACAATTGCTTGAAAGTGTTAAAGTCTGTGGATGAAAAGAAACAAAGACAACAGGCTAAAGTGGTTATTCACTATTTATGCAATGACAAAGATTGTTTCCACTTCATAAGTTCCAGATAATTTCTCACACAAATAATATAGTAAATCTTCCATTTTTCTTTCATTATAATCAATAGGAACCATAATCACTTCAAGTAAATGATAAGTGACTCTGTCAAATCACATTTGTTTTGATCAGCTGGTATTTTAGGAGATTTCTTGATCCTGACCATTATTTTGCAGGTAATAATCTTTTTTAATTTGCACTTCACTGCTTTCATACTTGATGGCTTCTCAGTTAACGCTCACTAAAACAGATAAATTGATTCTGCCCCACTGTCCCAGTGGTGACAGTTTATCCTTGTTCTACACTCATAAGTATTTTGTCTTGATTTTATACATTAGTTGATCATGGGAGCACTTGCACGGCCCAACCCGATCTTGTATGGCCCGGATAAGACCAGGCAAAAACATGTGTGTGAGTAGAGTACACAAATGGAGCACCCCAAACTGTCTGAGAAGCCATTTCTCCAATACTGATCAAGCTAAAGAGCCATCAGCTGGGTTAAACCATAACAGGAACTTCAAGGAGACTTTTGAAACGTATTTCAAAAGAAGTGTGAAGTATGAAAATTTTTAACAGTGGGAAGAGACCTTGGAGCAGGAACTGGAGGAGTGATGCTGCACTGCTCACAGTCACCCCGCAGAGCCAGGTCAAGCAGCCTCCCCATGGGGCGCTGGCAGCAGCCAGCACCCAGCTAGGGGAGTGATGGAGCAGGGGCAGCAGGCAAGGATCCATGTCCAGGTGTGTCGGGGGCGGGCGGTGGTGGGGAACAGAGAGCAGGAGCACCCACTTCTCCAAGAGCTGGGGTGTGCAAGCCAGGGAAGGCACCCACTCTGGAGGGCTGGGGTGCTGGTAGCCCACCCTGCCAGCGATGGAGGGAGGCAGGGGCTGGTTAGAACTGTTTGGTGTTAGTTTACAAGATTGCTTCGAAATCTGTAGTGTTTATTAATAACTTGTAAGTGCCTCGTATTTTCATTTATCTGCTGTATTGCTGATACTGAACCTGAATATATAGTTCACTGGTTGCTGGTTAATTACATGTCATTGATAAATCAATAAACCACTTTGGTCAAGATTCGATTTAAACTGCATGAACTGAGCAGTGTTTTCCTGCAACAGCTGGTGTCTTCTGTCTGTTTTGAACAAGCAAGGAAATGCTGATGGTAACTCTTATTAAGCAGAATACTGATATTTAAAATTTGATATTTAAAATTTGAAAAGGTCTTCCATTAATTATGAAAAATACATTAATTTTGCTTTAACAATACTGAAATACTGAAACAATAACAAGTGTAGCTTTAACATCCTTACTAAAGGACAGAAGTTCAAGGAACTAATTAGATTAGTAATTTTCTCATAAATTCTGAACTATATCAATCCCATTTATAATCCCTCATCAACTTCTAATCAATGAATGATTCTCAAAGGCAGTAATAAATCCACATCAGTGAGATGTTGCAAGTCAGCTATGTTTGTGCTTTGGGGTTTTTGCACCAACACTCATTGACTGTTACGGCAACTTCCTCAGCCTTCTGAACAATGAAGTGGCCAATTACTACTATTCTCCTTACACAAGCAGCCACGGATCATGTAGAATGTGCACGAACACGCTGGACATATTTTGGAACCATACTAGGCAGAGAACTGAATTTTTAATTTGACAACCACTTAAAAATCAATTAATTATTGATTTAGGTAGATTAGACACTTGTTTATCTTTTTCCAATAAAAAACATTTATTTTGTTCATGGCTAAATGTAAACAAAGAACTATAGGTACATGAAACCTGAGATGAAAAGCAGTACCTCACTTTTCTACTTTAGGATGAACCATAAGACATATGTTGAGACCTGTATTAATATCTCTTCTCTGTCTAATTTGGAGTGGAAAAAATCAAATTAATGTTGTTCACTTCTCCAGAAAGTGATTCTGCCAAGGTGATTTTAGTTAAATGTTCTCCTTATAAAGTTGTTCAATGCAACTGGTTGAATATTCATTGGACCAGACCAAAAGAAGAGTGTGGTCCAGACATTGGAGTACAGCTATTAGGGGACTCACCCAGGGGGTAGAACCCCAAGTTTGAACTCATTCTGGTCATGCTTCTTCATCACTTATATAGAGATCACTAGAAAACCAACGTTCATTCATAGATCCCCTATCACCTAAACTAATGTGTTGACAGTATAGCTGCAAAATATTGCCACTTTACAGTTTACAGAGCCTCCATTGTGATGTTTATATAAAATTTACTTCAATTCTGTTGTAGGCACTGTGAATACCTGATATGTCATTTGAAAGTATTGAGGCAGCAATATTGTTCTGTGAAGAAAATATATTTATTCTCCAAACCTACATTTAAGGGTGTTCTTTGTAAACTGCAATGATAGGCCAGCCATCGTGCTTCAGGCAGTTTGTCATAATCTCTTAAATTTTAACAGAACTGAAAACTAAGCCACAAAGCTTAATTGCAAAGGCAATGGGTTCAGAACTATAATCTCTTTCAGTCCCTCAGCTCTGCTGAGTTATTGCATTGTTTCTTGCAAGACCACCTGTACAAGAAGAAAAGTAAAATTAATGAAGGCTCTTAAGTTCATGAGGCATCAACCTCCTTTTATAATTCCACCGTTAGCAGAAAATGTAAATAAAATGAAGATATTGAACACTTCAGGTAGTTCTCCTCTGTGCATCCACAGTTACACACTTGTTCAGCCAAATCTGCCACCATGTAAAGTCAGCAGAGTGCAAGCATATTAAAGGAACTACTCACAATGTGCAAAAATTTAGCCTAGTTGCACATTTTTGGAAGATCAGGCTACAAACAGTCAGGGAAAATGAACAAATATAGGATAGTTCTAAAACATGAAATGAAAAAATTGTGCTGCTCCAGTAAGATGTGCAGTAAAATGAAATCTCGGAGGATGCCAAGGTCCTAAACTAGCCCACCAAACCTTATAAAGGATTGAAGAAAAATGACTAATGAGCTAGTCACAAAGGACATTTCCTCTGCCTGGTATTTCCTAGTTGCCTGATATTACACTGATACCGTCCCGGAGTAAGACATTAATTAATATACCTTAAGACACCGAAAAATTGACTTCATAAATGAACTGCATGTGGATACTGGAGACTGAAATAGAAAACTATGTGGATACATGGTAGATGTAATTATACACTAAAGGCCATGTCAAGGTCAAAAACCTCCTTGCAGAGAACTGAAGTTGTACAGGTAGGAACAGATGGATTCTGTCCTGGTGAAGCAGTTCCAGAATTTGGAGTTTGTGGTGAATAACTAGGTGTGACCTCCAATTGTGATGTTGCAACCAAGGGCTTAACACAAGCCACCAGTAAATAAATAAGAAACTAGTTAGCAGCCAAATAGATGAGACTTTTCTTCCATGTATGGAGCTGGTGAGATAGATACTGGAATATTGTGTCCTGTCTGTCATGATTTTAAAAATATTGAAAAGCTGGGAAGAATTCAGAAAAAAATGAAAAGTGTATGTGAGGGCTTTGCAAACTTTACAGCAAAAGACATTTTGTTCTCTTATCAAACAGATGCTTAAGAGTCCTTCTTGATTAAAAAAAAAAAGTTTTTTAGTGCAGTATATAGACACACAAATGTCTCATGTCAGAAAGACAAGACCAGATAAATTCAAGCTAGAAGTGAGCCTTTTTATTTCAGTGGTATACAGGATTCACCATTAACGTAAGCAACAGCAGTAGATTTTCATCTAGTCAAGACACTGAAAACAACTTTTTTTTCCTAAATTTCCTAAAAGAAATTTTTGAGTCTTTGTTTAAAAAAAGTTTTCTAGTTCATTTTCAAAAGAAACATTTTTCCTTATTTCTCTGTACAATACTTTCTAAAAACTTCTGAACAAAACCATTTTCAAAACTGAATTATTTAATTTATTAAAATCTTAGAACATTATATTTTTATTTTCCTAGATATTTTTCCATTTCCTATGCAGATCTCTAGCTATTACATACATAATTTTATAAAATGTATTTTTCTACCAAGTATTTTTCTACCAAGGTTTTGTAAATTGTGAATACGTGTGTTAATTCTAACCACGACACAGAGATTTTCGTATGGGACAGACAGGCGATAGATTTCTGCAAATATAAAATGCAGGTGTTCTCCATACCCAGAGTTCAATGGGTTTCTTTCCATAATACTCTCAAATGCTCATGAAACCTGAGGATGCCACATTGTGTGGTACCATAAATAGCTTACATTTCTTCCCTTCAAATTAATAAAACGTAACAAATTTAAGACCTTGGCAGCTTGGTGACACCCCTGTTTTGTATTTCTGCACATATTTATTCATACATATGCAGAAAGACAGATGTCTTTTTACAGTTTGGTTATCCATGCTAGTGACCTTAAGGTTGGTTTATGCAGGCTTTATCTAAGCTTTATTAATTGCTGATTGTAAGAGGCAGGGAGGTAAATAAGAGTGATTGCTGTTGTAACAGCAAGAGATAATCATTACTATTCAGAAAAGTTGGCAGGATAACAGAGAAAACTTCTAATGAAAAATCAATCTAGCAAGACGTAGATTTCTTTAGGTTTGCTCACCCCACCACTAACTCCCAAAGCCATCGAATTTAAATATATCTATTAAAGAGTACACTAGCATGAATTAAATTTGGGAATCAAGTTTGTAAGTACAAGTTTAGGAAACTAAGCAGAAGGAAACTTAACAAGATGGTCCTGATACACAGCCATCACATCTTCTCAGTAAAAGGATAAAATAATTTATTTTGTTGGGACCAAGCCTGTGGCAAAAGTGCTTTGTATTAGCATTTTGCATCTCTTTAATGCAGATCTCAAAGAATTCAACTTTCTTAAGTCTTTTGTTAAACTCAATATCCTGTTATGGATAAAAAGTCAAGCAAAGAATTTACCATTACTCTAATTAAAGAATACTTGAAATATAACCAAAATACAACAAATAACTATTACTATTAGTCTAGTTATAGAGATAGTAACACACTTTAAATACAAAACAAACTGATTAACATTACTATAGTTGAAAGTTGTTATCCAGCAAAATCTCCCATTATATACCAGTTTTTTCTGGTATTATCCCCGTCTTTCCACTGCTCCTTTGGTCCTAAGGCCAACAGATTTGGTCAGGTGGGAAAACATTTGGAAAGCTAGCAGAACCCTGAGGTCTTCAGCAGAAGGAGTGTGATGTCAATGACAGAGGCACAGGATGTTGCTATTGACAGTTTTCCCTTCCTCCTCACTCTTGTGCCCACTTGGGCACATATGTCTAAGGGGTTTTAACGTATTTTAGAGCTTGCTCTTTTTTTACTGGTCTATAATTTCATGTAACAGCCAACTTTGCTTTATATGGCACATTGTACATATTAGACAACTATTATTCATCCTTTTTGTTACCTAAGAAATGGCTTTGTCCAGCTCCTAAGTTTGTATTTCTTTTAGTAAGTGACCACTGGTAGATATTCATAGAGTCTCTGTTTATCAGCCTATGTCCACACCTACAAGGTCTCTGATGTTAGCCCAAATCTGTAGTCCTTTCCACTGCATCATAGTTATACTGCAGAAATAACTCACCCTTACAGAGCACAATTACTTGTTATGCCTGCTACCATCAGAATTATTAATGATGGGAATCATTACACACAGTTACACAAAGGTAAACAGAACTGAAGCAAACTAGACACCTAGTTATTAAGCAATTATTGGTCCAACTAAGCAAGCTAAACCAAAACTCCAATCATGCCAAATCAGACCAGACAAAGGAAGCCTGACAGCCGCAGCCCTGCTGATGCCTGTGCTGTTCATTTAATAGAGAGCTCTGACAGTAGGGATGTCAGTTCTGTATTTACTGGACTACAAGCATACTCATTATGCTTTTAAATTTTTTCCTGCAAGAAGCGGATTTGTTACAAGAGCATAAGAGCATTTTGTGCATCCTGTATATCTGAATATCCTAATCAGATATCTAGATCAACAAAACGTCAGTTTATGCAAATCTTTCCAGTTGTAGGCTAATCCTTCACCATGGTCCAAGCTCCTTCATCTGCTTTCATAAATGTGAGAGCTAATCCTTGATCTTCCTAAACCATTGGGAATCACTATATAGAATCACAGAATCATAGAATAGTTTGGGTTGGAAGGGACCTTTAAAGGTCATTGAGTCCAACCTCCCCTGCAGTAAGTCAGGACATCTTCAACTAGATTAGGTTGCTCAGAGCCCTGTTTAACCCAGCCTTGAATGTTTCCAAGGATGGGGCATCTACCACCTCTCCAGGAAACCTGTTCCAGTGTTTCACCACCGTCACTGTAAAAAATTTTAGTGTCATCCACAAAGCTGAGCGGTGTGGTTGCGCGCCTGAGGGATGGGATGCCATCCAGAGGGACCTTGACAGGCTCAAGAAGTGGGCCTGTGTGAACCTCATGAGGTTCAATAAGACCAAGCGCAGTGCTCTGCAACCCTCAGTATCAATACAGGCTGGGGCCTAAAGGGATTGATATTCACTGTTGACATGAATATTGCCCGTGAGTTGCAAAAAACTTATCTGATAGATTTTTCAGAGGTCTCCTTTTCATTGGCCAATGCTAGATAGAAGGCAAAACCCCTGACTTGGCCAATTTTTCCTCTCCAAGGAAAATCCCATTTTGATCTGGGATCTTGAAATACTGGCAACAGAATGCTGCTCACAGCACAGACTCCCGCCTATCCCTATGTGCTTCCTGCAGTCTTGAGATTAAAAAGTAGAAAAGAGTTTTACCCATTTCTGCTTCCCTGAGGAAACAGCAGATTTTCTACTCTGTAGACAATGAGGGAACTGGGATTTTGACTTTCAGCTTAAATTTAGACATGTTAAACCCTGAGTTCTGGTGCAGACACAATATGCAATGGGAACAAGCCACTCATAGGCCAGAAGAAAAAAAAATGTGTTCTGCAAACGCTCTGCTGTGGAGCACTGTCTCCTGGGAACTAGCAGAATCTGACTGCTTTAAAACTTTATGAAGTGAGCTTGTAAGAATATTTGGGAAGTGCATGTAATCAATTGAATGCTGCTTAGGTAAAGATCTGGGCAGAACGTCCTGCAACTAACAGGGCTTTTCCATTACTAACAACATTTTCAAGTGATGACAAGAGAAACTTGCAGAATCAGAAATTCAATAACCTCCTCCATATGTCTGAACAGAAAAGAACTAGAACCAGAAGGAAATTAAAATTCATAGTGTTTCCTGCCTTTACTTCAATATTTGCAACCAGAAAAAGGCATTACAAAACAGGGTACAAAACTTTTCCTACAGGCTGTTCTTGACATCTACAAAGTTTACATGATACTGTGCAGGATGAGCCAAAAGACTGCAGATCGGTAAGTTCAAGGCAGATGCTAACTTAAGTATGGCAGCCATGTATTGCCATATTGGGTCTTTTTTGCAGAAATCTCTACATGCGGCAGGTTCATTAAGGGCAAAGTATGGAATGAATATGGGTCTATAAGAAACTGTAAGAAAAGTTGTGGTGGGGCTTGGGGTTATCAGCCAGGATGGCGTACATTATGCTAGATAGATAAGATACAACACCATGGAAAAATAATTTATTTCCTGATAATACAAAAAACTTAGCTGTAGCCTTTTTAATACAGTGCCAAATAAAGAATGAATTTTAGTTAGTCAGGACAGGGACTTTTTGCGTCTTTTTAAAATTTAGACTAATGAGTGGAAGAACTGGTATACTTTTAGTAAACACTGACAGAATAATACCCAACCACCATTGCTTCATTGTTGAGATAGTCTGAGCATGTTTAACAGAGTTGTCTGGTTTGTAAGATATCAGTAAAATCTTATCACATATATTCCCAACCTTGAATGACATTTTAAAAATACATTGAGAATTATCCACAAGCAAACACACTTTATATTCTCATTAAAAAGGATGGATTTTAGAAGGTAGCCTCTGATTCAACTGCTCTCAGTCATACATAAACACATACATATCAGTCACACACATACGTATTCATAACAAAGGTATATCTTAAGGGAAAAATTGCATGCAGCTATTCTTCATAAAAATATACTTAATCTATGTAATATTAAAGGCATTCTAACACTCTATCCAAAGCCATGATTTAAGATTGTTTATTAAAAAATAAAATAGAAAATAAACATCATTGTTGTGTTCAAAAACCTTTATTTGATCTAAGGATCATGCCAACATTCTAATTAAACAGTTCTGAAGCTACTAATAATAGCTCATTAAAACGATGCTATAAAAGTTGAGTCTGCTGGGGATTAAGATACAGTTGGATTATGTATAATCACATTTTTCTGTCTGTTTGCCAAGGCTTTAGAAAAGATTTTGTAGCATTCGTGAAGCAAGAAAACAAGTTTCTGTACTTGACGTTAAACAGATGTCATTGTTTTGTAACAGCACGAAAAGTTCAAGGTAAATCTTTCACAGTGATGACTTCCTTGATAACACTTATTAAAAATCTTACTATATCTAAGAAGAATTGGTAACATTTTCAAATTACTCAATCTTATCAGAATCCTTGGGTTTTGTTCAGCTGTCTTGAAAGTAATCAATTGCGTCAATTTCCTCAACTGAGATTTCTGGAAGATCATTAATAAGTTTAAATTCAAATTAAACAAGACTATTTCCTTTTAAAAAATCTCAGTAAAGCAAAGCACATGCATCCCCATAGTTTATTCAGTTGGTTTCCATCTCATTTTGCCCTTATTCGGAAATTTCAGGGCCTAGTTTCGGTACACTGTGCTCAGCTATGTTAGTATAAATATGGGATGTGTTTTTACTCATTACAAAGCCAACAAAACTATACCAATTTGGATAATCTTAGGATATACCTCAAAGTAATCTGCAAATAAAGACTCAACTGATGGAACATATTGGCTATTCATGACAAATTTTGTGGGTTTAGAATAAAAATACAGTGCTCGGTATGTATTTTTATTCTAAACTGAATTTGCAAAAAAACCCAGTCCTTTCCAAGTAAGTCACAAGTAAGTAACAGAGTATACATGTTTTGATAGAACTGGTTCTTCTTTTTTTTTTTCTTTTTTTTCTTTTTTTTTAGTAAGTGCTTATAGGGGGAAACAGGCATTAAAGTTCCTTCACACATCAGTTAAATCACAGGTTGAGTTAAAGGGAGCACAGCTCTATTACACAAGCTGGAGAAAGCATTCGATGTCTGTCACCTTTGACATAAGGCATCAGAAATGCCCTTCAAAGATCAGTACATTCTTAGGCTGACAATTGGCTGAAACAGTTCTTAAAATCAGAAAGAAATCCTTTATTTCACAGTAGAGGGACATAAATCCTAGTGGCTTGAACTTTTAACTACTTCCTTTTAATAACCTCCTTCACTGTTCTCCAGTCAGGTTTTAAATTAACTGAGAAAAATAATGCCAATCTCAGCCCTTAAATTAGAGCTGTGGTTTAAGAATTGTTTTCCTTTAACCCTGAAATACAGTCTACCTAATTATTGTCATCGCTGTCCTTTTTTCTTTAAAAGAAAATATTGACCCTTCCTGTAGCCGACACTGGAAGACCTTGGGTGCCTGTAGTGGCAGCTCTGTGGCACCTAGCATTCAAAGAACCACAGGTTAGAATTCACAGAGAGGGAAAAAAAGAGAGAGCAAAATTAAACATGAAAAGCCGAGATCTGCCCCAAGACTTGGCAATGTTGTTTTCACGCGGTGATGTGGGAGACCCAGCCACAGGTGATGGAAGCTAACCTTGGTCCCCAACAGTAGCTGGTTTATAATAGGGGTGATGCCCTCAATCTCTGAGGAAGGGATTTGTGTGGCATCACTCACAAGCACTCTCTGGAAGCAAGTGTACTCCGGTCTTAAAGAAAACTAAAAACTCCTGCAAAAGTAAAGCTAGCTTGAACAATCCAGTTAAATGGATGTAAGAATAGGAAGCAGAATTAAATAAGAGAGGATGGCAGCTTGGAAGGTAGAGGTCAGGAAGTTTATGACGCTAGGGAGATCAGTGAAATGCTCCATGCTTTGAAAAGAAACTTGCCCAGATACCCCTTCCAAAATCCACCTATTGCCAGAAACATCATTGTCAGAAAAAAATAAGGAGACAGCAATACTTACAAATGTGCTTCTCTGTTTCATTTATTTTAATGTTGCCTATGCTCTGCTGGAGGCTTTTTCTAAATCAAGTTCACAGAGGAGAAAAACACACAGATATTAATTTAACTAAAGCAATTCTCGCATCTTCTTCCTTCCAAAACAAAGAAGTTTAAGGCATTCTGTTAGAGGAAAAGATCTTTCTGTACTGGATCAATAGTCCCTGAATTTTTTAGGTGACTTCACTTCTCACTTTGTGGTGGGCTCTTAGCCATTGCAGTATCTGCAGAAAATAAATACAAAAGCCTAATGGTGAGAATATTAACAGACTTAGGTAGCCAGAGATGAATTCAAATCTTTAAAGAGGAAACCGATTCTAAAATTGTTTTTACTCCACAAAGTATTTGTGGGTGTGAATATTTCACAAACGCAGGACAAACAGGTATGAAGGCCATGACTGCATTGTACAAGACTTTGGAAGCAGTGCCACTGAAGATATTCTCACCCATGTTTGTTTGCTTTTTTTACATCCAATCAGTTCTTTTGTCCACACCCTGATCAATATGTATCTGTACAGTCACAAACAAAGACATGATATTCCACAATACAGGAACAGGGATGAGCAGCAGGATACAGTGAAATATAGTCTTAAGCTAATATTAGTGCCGATGGGTTTGTATAATGAAATCTATAAAGCAGTCATGAAACCTAGGAGACAATTTACAACATACAACAGCTTCTTCAGTTGATGTAAATCACCCTAGCCTCTGAGTCATGAAAGATTTCAAATAATTTTGCATCAGATGTTAAACTGATAGAGCTTATTCTGATATATAAACTGACAGAGCTTATTTTGAGAGTTTACTGCAATAGAGCCGAATTCTGACAGAAGGTGGGAAAATACCACTGGACTGGGAGCTTGATCACCTCTGATCTTGTCAAGTGATAGTGCATGCCCAAATATAGGACATACAGAAGTATCCTGAAGTTTTAACATTCTAAAATAAATTCTCCAATCCCTAATTTTTTTCAGAGAATTTGCATGTAGAAAATTTTGATGCATTTTAATAATGATGTCAAATCAATAGTACCTCCATTATTAATTACAGTACAAAATAAGGACCACAGTTGTGCTGTTTATTCCACATCTATTCCTCTTTTTCATATTTCCCCTAGAACTGAATGTGTATTCATGGGGTTTTTTTAAGATTAACACAATATTTTCTTTAAGTAAATAAAAAGAAATCACAAGATACCCAAACCTTGTATTCAACTCTTGTCTTCTTTTCAATCTCAGAACCTCTAATCCATTTTTACTATTTTCATTGGTTATGCTTGCTTTACTTCAGGACAGGCTTTAATTAAATACTCACAATATTTGCTGTAAAAACATTCCATAATTTCTGTGGTGGCTAAAATAAGATCATAGTCATCCAACCTGTACTTCATTGAAATGTTTAATTATATCTCTACAAAACAGGTGAAATCATAAAACATACCTTCTAAAGGAGATAACAAGCTTTAATTCAGGATGTTTACAACCAAGGGGAATCATATTAACCGCAGATGTTAATTTACCGTAACAAGACAGGTCTACTGCTAACTACTCCTTCTTTTAAAAAGAAAAACATTTGAAATAATTATTTTAACTGCAGGTGTTGGTAATGGCTCAGCAGGAACAAAAGTATTTAAAACCCATCCTGTCTTTTGGCTGTGTTTACAACCACAGCTTTATTCATTCCAACAATAGATAAAACATTACTAAAAGCAGCTTGTTTACGTACTTGTCAACAGCAGAAAGGCATCATTTGGGAGCCACAGTCCTGCAGTGTGTTTATTGTTCTGACTAAAAAGCTTTTCAACTGTTCTGATTGAAAAAACCGTAGCCAAAATCTATGGGCAGAGAAAAACATACTTTTTTTTCTTTCCTTTTCTAGCTCTTTATATGATCCAGTCTTTTACCTTCTACTCTGAAACTAAAAATTATTAGTTCTAATTCATTGATTTTTTTTCTCAGGGATTTGGGTTTGGTTTCATTCTGGTTAACGTGAGAATGAGTTTGGTAGTCTTGTGCTTCTGCCACCTGAATGTTAGCTGAAAATACACAGAACCACTTGATCCAGATATTACAGCTGCAAGTTTCTTCTGAGGAGAGGCAAAGAACTTGAAACATTACTTTTTTTTCCCAGTTTACAATTACTATCAGAAGAACAATATGAACCCTTAATAACATTCTTAAAATTATCTACTATAGAATGTTTACCATTAGTAATGTAAAGATTAATTGTAATATGAAACAAAATATTCAATCTGGAGGGTGGTTTCTAACTAAGAAATGTATTTCTGTGCAACTTCATATTGTCATGCCAATCAAAATAGCAATCTATTGCTACTTAACCATTACATCTCAATGTAAATCTAAATTTAAACTATTAGGAAGGTTTGGAAATGTACTGTGAACATTATTTGCATATTGCCTTACTTCATCTTCCCAAGAAAATGGATTATTCCTTAAAGTAAGACCCGAGATTCAAGAACCGTGCAATAATTGTATAAAAGTTTGAGATTAAAAGCAATTTTTCTTTATCAGATCACTCTTGATTATGAAAGCCTTCAGAAAATTGGGCTAATTGCTCATACGTGCAGATCCCTCCTGAGAAAGTATGTAGTTTATCTGAGCATACTATAAACCATGCTAAAAAGTGGACACAATGGGACAATTTGAAATAAAAAATTTTAATGCAGGAACTTTTCCTGACTTCAGTTTACCACAAAATCTCTAGAAAGCTGAGCAAATTCTCTGTGAACTAGAAGATAAAAAAACAGCTCAAGCCAACTGATACCAACTGATGGTTACATTGTGATGGTGACAGAACTGTGCAAGTTAAAGACCGGCCTCTGATAACACACTATTTATCAGCTATCAAAAACAGAGGTACAAAAATACAATCTCATGATATATAATGTATTGAAAATTGACAAAAAATTCCTCTGAAAAGATCTATATAGAAAAAGTTTGGGTTTTTATAGCTCCAGCTAAAGAAAGATGATCTTAGAGGATTTCTCTCATATGGATTCTTTCTTTTTCTTTGTGTACTTCCACATCCTGGTCTGACCTCTTTCTGTGCTCTTTTAGTCCCGAAGTAACAAATACAATAGGTCAGAATGGAACAATTGCTGTAACGTTGAGAATGTAGAGAATTACTTATATTTCTGATCCTTCAATTCCAGGTCTGCCACAGCCACACAGGATTTCAAAGTACTTTTCTCATAATGCATAAAAGTCTACAAGTCTTGTCTAAACTTTGAGGGCTTCCAGTGTTATGGATGATTCACAGTTAACTTCCTTTGACTGTTCATAGATAAATTAATTGTTTGATACCTGAAAGCATTCAAATTTCATGTGTCAGTTAGTCTGGGCTTTTGCAGATGAATAGCACACATCATAGATAGCAATCTTAATAAATAAATAAATATTTAAATAATAACAACAATAGAATTAAAAATAATGCATTGCCACATGCATTCTTCTTCCCTTGTATCTACATGAAATTTATTTCAACTTAGAAAATCAAAATTGGACTTTTCATTATAAACATTTATATCCCTAAGCATTTGGAAGTAAAGCCATGTCTTTTCTGCTTCACACTTCATCATCAACAATGACACCAAATTACATCTCAATTTGAAAACCCAAAAGTTGAGAAAATCTGTAGATTATTTTTCTGCAGATATGTTGATCTGCAATGAAGATGGTATTAAAGGCATGAAGTAGTGAGGAGTACACAGGAGATATGAGCTAGCAAACAGAAGTGGTAAGAATATACAGAGCTGTTTTTTGGTGAAAAAAAAGTGTAAACATTATTTTCTCAAGAAAATACAAACCCACCACAATACCGGTTTCATTCTCTTTGCATTTTGCAGCCTGTAATCTGACTTTGATCTGTATCTCTTCTATGTTATGCTCCTGTTCTTTATTAATAAATACATGGAAACAGAAGTAATTTCCAATCCTGGATGAATAAAATTCATATTAAAATGAATGTGATACGCTGTGCATTGGGTATGCTTTTGGATGATTATTCTCACGGCTTATTGAAGTGGCTCAAAGAGAAATTAATCAGTTACTAACATTGCTATGGTAGTTGAATCAATAATTTTGCTTGCTTTTCAGGATGTCAAATTTAAACAGAATAAATAAAGATTGTCAGAGTCCACTGTATTCTGCAGCCCCTGTGGAACCTCCTGCTCTCTCTTTCTTTCATCATTACTGAAAAACAGGTATAATTTCTGCACTGTTTTCACATAATGTAGGACATTCATCCCCCTTTCAGTGGTCCTGGGTGTACTATTCCGTTTGCCGAATTCAACTCATTGATCACTTTGGGGAAAAGCGGAATGATACAGTAATCAGAATCTCTGCTACCTCCTGCTAACCTGGATGCATTCCTAAATAGCTCCCATTATGGACTTCAATCACATCTTGGATCCCCAGTGCTGATAGCCTAGTCTCTTAACAGGTGGACACATCTGTTCTACTCTGCCAGATTCAACTTATAGTGATTGTACTTTGAAATATTTGCATAGTTTGTTCCAAACACTATGCACATCTGTTCAGATTTAATGTTACCTTGAAGTTATGGTTCAGTTAAATAAAAAGAGACATTTGTAAATTTTTCAAGGTTTGTATAAATACACATGTTTTTAAATATTAGAATATTTTAAAAGACCTTTAAGTTTCATGACTTTTGGTTTTGTTTTAGCCACTGAGTTCATTATCTTCTTTATTTTAAGAAACTAGCAAGTACAGATAGAAATAACACCTGTGAAATACTCACCTGCTAACAAACAGAAAAATCACTCAACATATGAGAAGGTTCATACTGTAAACAGAATACCTAGTATGCTCCATTACTGTGACTGCTAGAAAGCAAAACTTAAAAAAAAAAAAAAAAGTTATACCTGATACAATGAAAAAGCATTTGTCCCATATATTCTAATATTTTCTGGAATCATGGAAGTACGTGACAGGGAAAGAAACATGGCTAGATAAAGAAACAAGGGATGGACAGGAGTAGAATAGAAACATTAGAGAATATGAAGAGTAACTTGGAGGGTTCCTATCATGGTCTTGAGTGAGAACAGACTTTTTTTCCTAGAAATATTTTGAGAGATATAGCTGTGTTTATTGTGGGGGTTTTATTTATAATAACTGGGGAGGACTTAACATTAGGGCGGTCATTTGGTAATTCCACAGTTCTGCCCATTTAAAGATACCAAAACCAGTTTCTGAAAAGAATGTGAAGAGTCTATATAAACTCCTATCTGTGGGCTTTATCAGGTAGCTGTTTTAAGGTTATTAAGTGCATAAGTCTGATTCACCAAGACAGCTCTCAGAAGTGAATACCTGGGAGATCAGATAGCATTAAATCCAGAGAACAATTTGTGTGTTATACCAATCTTACATTTTTGGTGCACAAATAAAGAACTGAAAACCTGAAACAACAGGTTGCTCTACTCTGAAGGCACTTAAAATCTCTGGATACTTAAGTCTTCAGCAATGAAATTTATATTTGCTCAAGACTGCCTTCATTTTGACAAGGTTGGGTGTCTGCTACTTAAATTCTATTCAACTCTGCAAATTAAAATTTCCTCCAATTATCTTATTGGGAGGGCCTCATATAAATTAAGTCTAGAAGATTGTGTCTGGCATAAAATGTCATGTATTTTAGGAAGCTCATTCCTTTTAATCCAAAATTTTGAGGATTTATCCAAAATTATTTCTTAGGCTCTTGAGGGACAGAGAGTCAATTTCTCTTGTTGAGACGCTGCATGAAATAATCATAATAACATACATATAATATTACTATATAACAGAATGTGTATAGTATAGCTATATAACTATAATATTACCTAAATAAATGTGTTGCACTCGAGGAAAACAGCAAGCATGAATCAGTATGACTCTATGCCAGGTGCGAGGACCCTTGCCTGGGAAGAAAAAAATCTAGGTACTGACCTGTGCTTTAATGGATATGTGAACTTTGTTCTCTGCATAACAAGAAACAGATATAGGGTTTTTTCTCCATAAGTTGAGTGATCTCAACTTGATGTTACAAATGTATTCTATCCAAGAAGAAACTGCTTCAACGGAATAGTCTTCAAAGGTGTTCTTGTGATGAGTGCACCAAAAGTATGAGTTTGAATCCTGTCACACTAGGATAGACTTCATGTTACACTTCTCACCTCTTAAGTGTCCTCTTAAGTGGCGTATACTAGGCACTGCCTAGGAGGCAGGCAGGCAGAATTACTGATGGACCGAGGAGGCTGATATCACTCTTCTTTATGAAAATAAAGAACTCTCACATCCACCTTCAAAAGCCACCGCTCAGAGTGGTGGATTTCAGACCAAAGGAGAAAACTTGAAACTTCTTTACATCGTGAGAGAGGCAAGCTATGCAAGACTGCTCACTCTTCAGCCATTTCCTAACAACTGTACTCAGCAAGTTGGCCTTCCTGTTAGGCAACCCATCAAGCCATATATTTTGTATGGAGTCAGAGACCTTATTCAGGTAGATCTGTCTCAGTAGCAAGGTGCTAGAAAAGATCAGGAATAACAAGGAGATCTTGTGTTCCTGTTGGCAAGAGCCATTTTCAACCAGTTTCTTTATGACAAATTTCTCTAATCAAATAGTTAAACATATTTTTATCTTTGAAGCATGTCAGAATCTATACATTTAGATCTCATATATCTCTAGCTTTAAAGAAATATCTCCTCATTAAATCTCAGTGTTAGAAAACAAATTAATTTTTAATAGGATCAGAGCCTTGTGGATGTAGCTCCCGTCCAATTCCATTTCCAGTTCTGAACTACTGAACTTTTGTATATAGAAATCAATTCAAACCATACCCATGGGTCTGCAATAACCTCACCATGAAAGCAGATTCATTCAAGTGTGAATCTTTTTCACTCCTCAGTGCAACATGAATTACATATGGCACAAAATTCTCAAGGTCCTCCTAACCTAACTTGGAAACCAAACTATCTGGGAAACAACATTCCAGGCAAATAAAAGCAAAAAAGATTTCAGAATGTCTATGTTTGGATTTACAGCAAAATCAGTCTTCGAACAACTAGTTTTTCATGAACTATGAGAATTGACTCCTATCAAGGTCAATATCCAGAAAGGGTGGATTTTATTTATACTGGAGTAAAGCAATGCTCAGTGCTCCCTCAAATTCTGAGAAGAGATATGAAGCAGAATTCCAGGCAAATTTTTTTTTTTTTTTAAGATAAATAGAAATCTTGGGAGGGTGAAGGGAGAAAAAAAGGGAGGCTGATGGCACCCATTTCCTCTTTTTACTAGATTTGAGCATCTCTGGTTTGTTTTTTGCCAAAATCATTATGTTTCCTCAAAAAGTTTCGGTATTCAGAATGCTTCAGTCCTCTAAATCTGAAGCCTATTTAGAAGAGCTTGTATGACTCAACAGTTTCCTGTAGATCTCCAGAAGTTGTCTCATGATTGCTTCACAGAGGTAGCTAAATAACTAGCTTAAAATCATCTATACCATTCTCTTCAAGCCACCTGGACTTTCATCTGCTACTTCAGCCAAGTTAATCCATTACACTATCTACTTTAAAGACCTACATTCCAGAATTATAATTTTCTAATGAAAAAATAGAGCCAAATCAATGTCTGCGTACACAGAAAGAATCATGGCCAGGCTGCCATATTAGCGCAAGAGCCCCTAGAAAACTGTCTGGCTGAACCAGTTGGCTCCAGGTGGTTGCAAAGGTGTGCCTGACTTCCTCACAATCAACTGGTTTCATGTGCCAGTGCAAGGATCATAATCCCACATCCAGGCAGCTGTTTCCTCCCGTGTTTTAGTTTTGGCTGCTTGAAAGCTCTCCTCAACCTCAAAATGAAAATTCCATGCAAGGAAATTACAACAAACTGTTACTATATATTGCATTACATATTGCATGAAGAAAACACATCCTTTAAAAAGCAAAGTTTTTAAAATTAAATTGCATAAAAACAACATTCTGAAAAAGGAACTCTTTAAGAAAAAAAACTATACAAAAAAAAATTAAATGTATGAATAAAACACTTTTCATTCTAGGTCTGAAAAGCTGTATATAAAGCATGCTGTATTACAAGTGAAAAGGAAATCTAACAGAAGGATTCTCTCCCAAAGTCCCAATCTCATTTCCCCCACAAACCTTTCCACTTAGACAGAAAGAAAAATACATATTAATAATTACGACTGGAGAGAGTTACAGGAGCCCTCACATATTCTAGATTTGTGCTGGATGTCTGTCAGTATGTCATATGGTATGAATGATTCACTACAAAGATTACTTGAGAAAGTACTTGAGGAATATGATATAAAAGAAAATTTAGCATGTATTTAATTTTACTTTTTTTAGTACATAGCATATGCTGGTTTTATATATATATTAACATACAATACACTAGATGTTATACTTACATCCCTGATTTCTTTGGCTTGGTGGAAACATGTCTTTAATATGCAATAATATTTTTAAAAGGTCCCAAATTCACAAGGTACCAATATTACATGGCAAAGCAAAGAAATCATGTTTCAGACAAGGATTTTATCTTCCATGAAAAGTATTTGCAATTACTGTTTTAAGACATCACTTAAAATTAGAGCTGTGAAAATCCAGTGCACATTCACTATCACAGACCATTATTTTACAGTGAGTATGTCACTCCTATCTAATTCATATCTTCAATTTTCTGAAAACCTAATAAATCTCAAACTGTTCCTTCATACTGATAGCATATTTTGTTGATATACAAAAGAAAGAAAGAAAAATCTTTCTAGTTTCAGAAACTAATCCAGATCCTTCTCTCTGCATTGTCCATCTGTATCCAGGGATTTTCCAATACATACTAAACTTGTTCGCTCTTCCTGCCAAAATCATGCCAAAGATTAAAGGGTATGTTTCCATACATAAGATATAAAAGAAGAAATGTGGTTAAAATTGGGCTTATATCCAGTTTATAGATAAAACAAATTTTTTTCCTCTGTACATAGACGCTCTCACACACATACCTGCCATCACAGGTACTAAATACATTCAGTAATGGTTAAGTGATTCCTTTCTCTTTTAAAAAGATCTTTCCATTTTTTGTGGAGACAGAAACTCTGCTGGAACTAATACACACAGTTGCATTAACTCAAGTTTCCCATTGTATTTTTTCACTTTAGCTTAATATCAAAAATGTTGAACTCCCACTGACATGTCTGGCATAGAGTACGTGACACGTTTCATGTCACCAAATGGTTGCGAAGGTTAGAAGAAAGTCCATGACTTTGCTGTAGGCTCTCCAAAAACCAACAGAAGCCTCCAGTTTATCCACTGCCATTTGCCTTGCCTGCCAAGGTCAAGCATCCACTGTGCCTTAAATTCCCAAGAAATGTCTACAGCGGTGCACAAAGCCTGCATCTCAGCAGCTCTGGAACCACAACACTTTTTCCCACTGTGATTTCTTTAATGCCTTACTTTGTTATGGGACCTGCTGCAGCCTGAAACACATCAGATAAACTGAGAGAAGGAGGTAGCCTACCTCTGCAAAGAGTTTCCTACAAGAATTCTAGATGAAAGTAAAAATGATTAAAGAGAATTTATCTTCTGGTGCAAACGCAATTACAGATCTAATTCACCTCTCCACCTTTGCAGCCTTAAAATTTTGTCATTCCATTGAATTCACTGGAATGATGATGAAATAAAATTGGACTAATAATACACTGGGGGTGTTGGCATCAGTGGGATCCCTCAGTAGCAGTGAAAGGAAGCAGGCAATTATTGTCTATCTTCAGTTTCTTTCAAGAAGGAGGGAGGCAGAGAGAATATTTAGAATGGACTCATAATGCTGGAATTAAACTGTAAAAAGTTAAGTTCAGGTTTAATTTAGGGGAGAATGTTATGAATATGAGATTTTTTTTTTATTGTGGTGTACTCTGCCAAGGGAAATTAAACTTTATCTTGTGAGAGACTCTGGCCGAAACTGGTACTGACTGCATGTCCATTGCTGAAGATCAGATTTTAAAGATGTTCAGAAGCACATTTCTGGGACCGGCTTAGAAAAGCCTGATTATCCTTCTTACACTAGAGTTGTTCTTGGTACTTGTGCCATGAGTGGCTTTTACTGATAAATGAAGAATGAGGTTCACAGTGGAGTTGAGCACTCTCATCTGCAGACACTTTTTTAAACTCAGACTGACGATTAGTCAGTATTATGATGGCTTTTTCTTTTCAGTACCAGAATACTATTTTCCAATTCAGAATCCCTCTATATTTGTCTTTTATCCAGCTGGGAACTAGACAACAAGTGAGTAGAACTGAAAGGCTTAGCTGGCCACTGCTTACTCACACGCATCTTCAGACCTTAGATCTCAAACACAGCAGGGAATAACCTCGGATGTGCAGAAACCTAAACTGGCTCTTTGTGCTGTATCTTTTCTATCTTTACTGTCTCAGAATCTGGGAAACTATTTGCTAATTTAATTTGTTGTGATTAATACATTGTTCCAGTGTTTCCTGCTGTTACAGTCTGCAAGAGAATTTAGTTATAATGATGGCTAAACTCAACAGCAAATTTTAACAACAGGAATTATAGCACCATTATGCAGAAATGTCTAGCAAATTATGCAATTGTATGTACCACAATATAAATCTCAAATATATTAAACCTCTCTTTGTTTCTTTGAAGCTGCTAGCCTGGGTGTCAGCCAAAATGTAAAATTCACAAAGGCAATTTATTTATTTATTTTTTAATCCTATGTTTATCCTGTGTTTTTAATCCTAATTTTATTTTTAATCTTTTCAGAAGACTGTTAGCTGAAGCTCTAGGTCTGTATTAGCCCTGTTGATAGAAAAATTGTATTTACTTACACAAACTGGATGCTTATTGCAGGTTATAAGTAACATCCCAAATATGATTCAAATGTCCTAGAAACCAGTGCTAATAAGCATACGTTCCAAAGTGATTTATAAATGCATAGAAATGTCAGGTTAGCAAATCTGAGGACATTTACAAAATGAGCAAAAGAAGTAGTAAATGCTTGTCAGACACTGAAAGGCACAAACAGAGGTATTTTTGCTCTAACAAACTTTCATTAGAAATGCACATGAAGGCAAGAAGGTAAGAAAATAAAGGAGTTTGTGGCTGTAATTTGAGAACGCTGCAAACGTTTTATAGTGTTCTAAATAATTTGCCAAGCAAGTGACGCATGTTGCAAATAGCAAGAGACAAACTTCAAAAGCTTTTCCAGCCTTCTGCATACAAAGCAACCAAGTCTTTAATCAACTCCCTTCTCCCCACTTTCCCTAATTCCCTGATCCTAAACTATTTCACACTTTACTAATCCCTACAACTTGAATTGCCTGGGGGTTTTTTCAACCCCAAGTTCCTTCCACTGCCCTGTTCCCATTCCAGCTCCAGCATGCCTTTCGTCTTTTCTAATATTCGTACTCTAGGTCTTTAGCAGAGTCTGTAATGGCATTTCACAGGCTGGAAGTGGCAGCTGTTACAAAGTTAAACTCTATGGGGTTCTCAGACTGCCAGCCTCAAAATGCACTACATGGCCCAGAGCATGAGAGAGAATGAGTCTGGAGGAAGCAAGAATGGCTGCCTTCTTTCAATCAGATCCACTGAGCCAGCTTTTTTTCCTCTTCTACTTCGTATTTTATCACCATCTGCTGGCAGAACCTCAAAACACTGCTCTGAGACTTCTCCCTGGATCCTCCAGAGCTCTCAGATCTGTGAATTGGTTGGGAAGCCACCAACCGCATATCATCCCTGTCTTACTCATGGTTCTGCTGCTGGCATGTATTGCGAACGCAAGCAATGTCACCTTGCAGAAGAACCATCAACACCTAATTCTGTATTGTATCTAATCTATCTAACCCCAGTGAGGACCAGTTCTCTTCTTTTCAAAACAAAGAATTAAATGAATACAACCATAGACCATACACCACAACCTTCACTCCGCCCTCCCAGGTTTTCCAGATTTCCAGTACACACTTGATCACCTGCTGAACATGACTTGACTGCTCTGTGGTCTCTTCTTCAAACCCAATCTTTATCCTTTACCAGCAGTATAGAAAGAGGTACATGCAGAGAGATAAAAATAAGATAAACAAAGGAAAGTATGTTGTTTGCAGGATGCGACACCTCTGATAAAATGTATATTGTTGAGAGGAGGTACATGAAGAATAGGTAAATTGTAAGTATAAAGTAAAGATAGCTTGAATGTCTTATTTTTATGCGTTTGTGCCAGATGTGATGCATGCATGAGTAGCCCCTCAAATTACCTATTTCAAAAAAATGCTATGTGTTTCAGCACTGTGTGTCTTTGATTTCAACCACATTTCAGATCGCTTTCCAATGTGGGGATCAAGGGTAGGTTGCTAATTTCAGCTCACTTCCGTGGTGGCATTTTGACACAATGTTCTTGTGCTTACATCAGCTAGAAAATAACAAGTACAACAGTTCTCTGGATAGTTGAAATTTAAACCTGTGAAACTATTTCTTCACAAATTTATGCAATCAATTTTTGGAGGAAAAAAACAGCTGATTTTACTCATTTCTTCACTAAGTCACACATTAGTACTATCTCCAAGGATTCATTATGGGCTCTTGTGGGCATATGTCTGCACTCAAAATAAAAACAAACACATTTTTTACAAAAATGTCATACTTTACAGTCTCCTGCAGAGACAATTATAAACTACCATAATGACTTATTGTAAAAATTGTAATTTCTAATTTAGATTATAACTACTGTAATTTATTATAAATGTTATAACAATTATAAAGATAATTCAAACTCCTGAAGTGGCAAAGATTCTGTTGCCTGAATTTATGAATTAAGACCAGTCATTAGGAGCAAGCCTTAGAGACACGGGGTTTTGTCTGTGTCTGTATATCTGCCTTTTAAAGAACTTTAACTCTCTGGAAATGAATAGGGCTTGGCAACAGCTATACAAGCCATGACATTCTCATTTCAAGAAACTTCATTTAGATCTATATACAGAGTGTGCTAGACACTTTATAGCCTATCTATGGCCATAAAGACTTGGTTCATGTCCCAGAGAGTTTCTGCTCTCACTTGAAGACTTGATGAATTGAGTGAGTGAAGAGAATGAAGAATAAAGAAAACTGAGTTTTATAGGATAGCAACTGTACAGTTAACAATATGAATAAAGAATAATATTTATTATAAATTTGGAAGATGTATTTGGAAAGGAAATCCACATGACTCAACATGAAAATGACTCCTAATATGCTAGCTGCAAGTTGAATTAAAATTGAAACTTATGTAAGGTCTTGATTAGATGAGAGACTTATTAAAATTGTAATACCCTGTTTTTTCTTGGCTGTTGCTGGATTACTGCTTGTTTTTTTTCCAAAGGGAAGGTCATGTAATTATTGTACATGGCTTTTCCTTGCCCCTTTGAGATTTCCTGGATATGAATAAATTATTATTATTTAAAATTTCACATTATTGACACATTACTTCTGAGGAATCATATCAGCTCTCCACCCATTTTGAATTCTGTCATTTGTCTTTTTTTAAATCACAAAAATCAGCATTTGTACTGCATTATTATTTAGCTATTTTTATATTTTAACCAGAGGAAAATAAATATATTTCCTAAGGTAAGAAAAAAACATTTTCATTAGTTTGATGAATCTAGCACCTCCTGAAGACCTCTTACAGATAACATAAAGACAGGAAAATAAAACAATATGAAAGACCCAACAAGACAGCATAATTTTATATAGTGTTGAAAAGCAAAGGCCTTCAAACAAGGAAGGGTAAGACCACAGTCTATAAATACTTTCAAGGCTTTCAAAATGAATGAAGGAAAGGAATTCGTTTATATAGCTGGAAAGTATAATTCTCCTCACTGAAGGAATCACTGGATGAAATTCTATGGTCTGTTTTACTCATGAAGTCAGACTAAAAGATTATCATAATGCCTTTCTGGCCATAAGCCTGTAAATCATACTACTCAACGATGGCAATTCAAAGAGACAATTATATCTATGGAAAAAACAGTTTAACTAAGATATTAAAAAAAATTCTTAACAGTAAAAGTCTGGATATCCATGTTTTTAATGATCCCTAACCTCCCTCCTTACCTTCATCCTCCCCCTTTCATCATGAAGAAAATAAAAATAGCCAAATATAAGTACTACTGTCACTCAGCACTGGGAGTAACATAGAATCTGATGATGTCCTAAGAACTAGAAAAAATTACAGCAACTCCCTTTTACACCAGAGAGAGAGATTTTTTATGTCACCGGCACCTTTTCATATCTATGCTATATTACATCACTTTTCAGGAGTCTTAATCAGTCCAGAGACTCCATACGATTTCTCTACCAACAAACAATATGTCTGGGCATACTGCATCCAAAGTAGTGCCCTCAGGTTTTTAAATTTTATAACTTTTGCATTGCTAATCAAAACCAAATGTCTAAAACAGCCCAGTGAGAACTGCTAAGTTGAAGTTGCAAACTCCTGCACTCTTTTCCGTACTTGTTTCTTCCCACTAAAATTCCAGTTGAAAGTAGTTGCATGTCCCACCTTCAGCAACTTGGAATTACAAACCATCAAAAGAAGGTTGGATTAAGAGGTTAGCGAGTATGTTGTATGAATGTTGCAGAATGCAAAGGCCAGACTAGGTGACCTAAAGGACTTTTTTCTCTGCATCTAATATCTGTGATTCACTGACCTGCTATTCTTCCAAAGACATTTCAATGATTCTTTCTTCTTTGCCTCCGTACATGTAACCCAAAGGGAAAGCAGTGATGTGAGAGTCCAAAATATAAGAAGGAGAAAATTCAGAAATATTGTACATGTAGAAAGTGACAATACGTGTTTCAGATATAAATCAGGGACCAGATTTACAAAAGTATTTATCTGCCAAAAATGCAAATATGTTCTTGCTAAGATTTACAAAAAAAAATAGATAATTGGATACTATTGAAAATCTGCATCTTAATGTTGATAAATACCCTTGTAAATCCACCATTGAGAATTTGGTTTTTTCCACTATATAAAGAGCTGAACCTCTCTGGATGGTTTTCAGGCAAAATAAAGTGAAAAACAAATGGATGGGTGCATGCATGCATATGTAACACTTGATTTGAGGAATTAGCAATATAGTGGGATTACATAAATAATAGTTGTCCTTGAAGTATTATTTTCAGCTCATGGATGTAACAGTGACAGTTAAGCAAGGAAACAAAATGTCGCTTTTATGTAGATATCATGCTTCACAATACCCACAGAAACACAGTCTAACTGATCCTAACACAGCAGTTTGCTGAAAGCAGAGAGGAGTGAGTTTGAGAGCTCCAACACTGAATGCAGTTGTGCAATGCAACTCACAAATACGCTTCCTTCATCCTGAGAAGTGCTGGTGTAGCGTAAAATACACCTGCTCAATTTTCAAGTGTTGCTCACCTTTGTCATGTTGTTGTCTCAGTCTTACAGTCTCATCTGAGGTACAAGGCCGTCATCTTTTTAGCTTTGGTTGAATACTTCATGTATGAAGCAGAAGAAATAATTAGAGACAGCTCCATATCTTCTCATTTTCAACAGGGTAATCTTATGTTTACCAAGATGCATTTTAAAGGCTTGTTTTCAGGTTTCTTAAGAAACATTCTCTACCCTTCACAGTTTCTTCTTAGCTCGATGTTCATTGTGCACTTGCGCTTTCCTGTACTGCCCTTACCAACTGCCACTACCCTTTCCCCTCAAAAAAAGAGCTTAATGGATGAATTTTTGCCCGAGGAAATAGTATGTGCTTCCCTTTGAGTAACCTGCAATGCAGTGGGACACACTGCAGCATGTACTTTCTCTGCTAGAACAGATTGTTTTATTCTAATTCTTTTCCCTTTCTTCATGTAACTCTACCCATACCAGAGAATAAAGATTGCTAGGAGGCATCTAGTTTCATAATTTGCTTTAGCCTGGCTGTTTGTAAGTCTGCCTCTGTTATAAATACGGGATACAGAATATTTTCTTTAAGGTTACTAGGTGTTTTGCATAGTGGGATATAATACTTTATTATGTAAACTCAGTCATCTTTGAGATTTCAGTCTTTAAAAACCTGCTCAATTACTGCAAAATGTCATGTTATTTTGAGTTTAAATTTCTTTAGACGCCAAGAACTACACTTCTATCTGGGAACAAAATTGCTATAATTTGACCAGCACATGTAAGTCCACGTAAAGATCAGTAACCAGGTTTCTTTCAGCTAAGTTCTGTAAAAGGTCTCATATTATACATGTTCCAAGAGCTTTCCTAACAAAAACTAACTCTAGACAAAACGCAGTTATCAGTTTATTTGGGATTTTGTTTAAAACACATCTGGGAATGATATCAACTTTTACAAAATAATAATGTTGTAGAGATCGTTGTAGAGAGATTGTTTAGAAAGCGGGAAAATGGCTCCATTGCTCCCTTGAGCGCTGGGGAAAAAGTCTTACAACCACATTTCTCACTTTCCATGGGAAGGCTCAGTCTCTAGCTTACAGAGTTCACCTTTGCGAAAACACTGACCATCCCCTGCCCTTCTTGGCTGAAGCTGTACCAAAAAAAAAAAAAAAACCAGAAAAAAATTGCAGGTATCATGGTGCTGGAAAGCACTAAGAGGAAGACAGACAGAATGCATGTTTCTGCAATGTAATATTTAGCATACTGATCAGTGGTGGAAAAATAAGAACTAAGATCTCAAGGTACATTTCCCATGTAAGACAAAACAGCTGTGCTAGGAGCAAGAATCAGAATAAAGGTCTCTGCTCCAGCATAAACAAGATCTTAGCTTATAGAGCCCTGGCTCTCCCTTTCTTGCTTTCCACTGCAGCTTTCTTTCCTCAAAGTGCAAAGGTAACATATAACCTTGTTATGCTTCCCCACAGGTCCTGAGCTGAGAGCAATAAAGCTGATCATGAGGATCAGACTTTATGGGAGACATATTAAAAAACAAAATGCTTCCAAATCAAAACAATAAGCATCTCCTTTGTCCCGATACCTGTGAATATCCAGTGTAAGTTAAACTGCAGAGAATTACCGGTCACTGCAGCTGATCTTTATGTCCCCAAGTGGAGGATACCAGCTTTGATTTTAATATTTTCCCCTGTGATTGAGTGGCTGTGGATGACTTCTACCACACCTGCTGTGGAGGTCTCTTCCTCATCACTGAACAGGAACACACCACCCAGTCATCCCGCGGAGTGTGAACGCACTATATGGAGACATCTTTTATCATTGTCGTTCTGCCACAACATTGTTTCCTGTATTATTTAAGTTCTGAGTGTATCAGGTCATCAGCTGTGCAGTCTTTTGTCAGAAAGTTGGCTTCAACTAATCAAACACAAAAGATTACAGCTCAGCATTAGGGAATATCAGTGCAGGGAACCTGCTCAGTGCCACCTGTTCTTCTACAACCACATACCCCTGTAACACACTATTATCATTGCTAGGAGAAAGCCGTAAGCTTTGTACCGAATTTGCGCAGCCTCAGGACTGAATTTGCCAGGCCTGCTCTGTCTGAGCTTTCCTGGCCTGCCTGCAGATTTCTTTTACCTGCTTTAGCTGTAACAGCAATATTTTTAATTGTCTAGGTGTCTATGGCTAATTTGTTTCAGTTTTGTTTATCTTTGTATGATATCACCAGAGTTTTACAAACCTAGCACAACAATGTAGCATAGAAAATAGAAGCCTGACATGTAAATAGAGCTCTGAAGAGGTGAAGATGGGTGATGTCGTGTGGGGGAGTACAGGCATGGGATGATGAAAGATGGGGCACAAACTGGCTTTGGAGGCCCCACAGCTGTAAATAACTCCTTGACAGTCCATTAAAGAAATGCAGACCAGGAGATGGCCAAAACTGGGCTTGGTGGTAACAAAGACTATAAAGAAACACTACCTGAAATACACAAAAGATACCAGGTATAGTAAATTGTGATTAACCTGGAGCTGCAGGCCTACAAAGACAGACCAAGATGTACAAGCGTGTTAGCTAGCACATGAAAAGATGCAAGTGGATCCTACAGTGGGGAAGAAGAAATCATCAACGTGAGCATCCTGTCCCTCTCAGTGAAGGACTTGGGTGCTGACAACTCATTGTAACACTCCCCCCCATCAGAATAAAAACACTGACAATAAAAACACTGACGTTAGGAGCAGAGGAGCGGGAGAAAGGTGAGTATAACATCAGGAACAGGGGTAGAAACTGAGTGCACGTATAACAGTTTTAACTGTCTTATTACTCCTGCTTTTGATGTAATAACTAGATCTGGACTAATAATTATTAGATTCTTAAATTTCAGTTATCTACCAATAAATTTTTTGCTTTATATATATGTATGCATATGTATATCTCAGGTGTGCTTCCTCTTGGCTCATGAAACAAGATTTTGAGCATAGCATGCTGGGTGCTGAGAGTTCGGTTCTCGCTGGGAGCGGTTCTATGGGTTATAGTAGTTCTCTGCTGTTAAGGGTCTGGAAATGAATTCAAGTAATACCAAGAAAACAAAACAAAAAAAATCAAAATCATTTCCTGCTGCATAAACACAAAGTACAGATAAGTATTAAAATTCAGGCACATCATTCTTACACTACTGAATTTGTATGGTAGCTATTTTACTTGCTATACTTTCTTAAGATCCTTTCATTTTCTTTTCAGCTTTAAAAAATTCTGCAGTAAAACAATGCCACCTAACCAGCTCAGCTTACTTTGCTGCACCAGAATATCCCTAACTGGATGGCAGTCCCACAAAACGTGTTTTTGATATAGAACCAAGAGAAACTGCAGTTCTGAGAATTCTTCTGCAAATGTCAATGAAATACTTTATTCTGGGCATAATGTTCTAGCAAAGAAAATCCCCCCAAAAGTACTCTGGTAACATTTATGTCACAGCATGTGTGGCAGGGCTGATGGAATGAAACAATCCATGGACTAGTTTTATCCTGCTGGGCAAATTTTTATCGCTGTGTGCTGAAATCCAAAAGTGATTAGCATACCAGAAAGACATGCGGTGCCATCCCTAGTTCTTTGTCAGAAAAGAGAAGCTTCATTTTAGGTAGCATTTCAAAAATTTTGGAACAAGGAAGGCTGATGAAAACCTTTGCAGCGGTTAAGTCCAACATCAACCCCAAAACTGGTGTGGGACCCCCAGATTTCTCAGTCTCTGCTTACCAGAGGAGAGAAAAAGAACATAAATCACTGCTTAAAAAAAGACTCACAATTGTAAAAGAAAATAAGCCAATTTTTTTTTTTTATCTTTGCACCTTCTGTAATCATTTGCATGAGCATAACATGCTGTAAAATAACCCTGACGGCTGAGGAAAAAGAGAATTTTGAATTGTAACCTTGTTTACTGATTTTGAATAAAATAAAAGTACGTGACTATATCTGGAGAAGAGGTCAAATGCTTCAAAAGCACACACATACATTCATATACATAGTGAGATGCTACCTATAACTTTAAGCTTCTAACTTAGGCCTTGAAGGAGTGCAGGTTCCCCATATAACCGGGAGGGTGGGGGGGAAACCAGGTGCTTCTAAAGAGTGATTCAGAACATTTAAATTAAGCCTTGCCTTATTTGGGTACCTTTGATCACCCACTTTGACGTACCCCATCCTCCACAGGGGACATGTGGAACTGAGGTGCCGAATGCAGGCACCTTAACAGGCTTCGACTGTAGGCACCGAAAATACTTCTCTCTTTCTCCCACCGTAGTGTAAACACACATTCAGCCCACTCTGAATGAGAAGAAATTGCATGTAGCACTTGCACTTTTTTCATCCTTTAACCACAGAAGCTGGAGATGGAAAATGTTTGTACATTCCATTTTGTAATATTTAATGAATATTTGGCTGTTTCAAGCAGTGAAAGTGTATTATTTCCTTTGGAAGTTGTTTTACAACAAAAAGGTTCTTGCAAAAAAGGAGATTTTATCTCTGATTTCCTTATTTAATGTAATTGCAAAAGATAATCCCTTCTACCATGAAAAATAATTCCAGCAATTTCTGTTGTGCTTACGAGCCTACATTTTCAGAAATGTATTTGCATGTATTCAATCACTTGTATCAGTTATCATTTAGAAAATTTAAGTTTTTTACAATTTTTCCTCATAAACCGGTTCCCTCTACCCACCAACCAAGCCTATTTCTTTTCTTTTCACCCCTCCTAATATAAGATTTTTTTTTTCTTCTGTTACGGCATGTCCATCATTTACCATTTGCTCAAAACACAGTGTTGCTATGAGCATTGCTTGGATTCCACCCCTTTAGTTTTCTTATAGAAAGAAAAGTTGACTGCCTGTAAAATGGAGGAGTACCTGTAAGCTGGAGTAGGCTGTACATGGTGTAGTGTCTGGTTATAGTCAATGTTTCTCATAAAGCTTTTCTGTGCCACCTTTTACAGATCATACCATATCTACATAATCACATGAAAATCCTTTCAACAGAGTAAAACAAAGTGCAAGAGTTGGCTTTGCCCTTAGTACTCACTTTAAGCCATCTCCCCCTACCTCAGCTACCTCAACATGCACGTTCACGTGAACCTCCAGGTCTCCTGCTCCACACTGGGAGCACTAGTTATCTTCCAAACATTCAGGGTTTCTATAGCTAGTGTAATAGTTCTCCCTTCATCTTCCATCCTATAGGACAAGGTGCTGATCCAGGTTACATTTAATTTCTCTCCCTAGTGAATCCTATTCATAAAGGCATGCCTATGCTACTCAGCTATGTACTAATATGTAACACATAGGGTACATCAGGACTGCAATGCTGTTAGAGGGTACCAGATGGACAGCATATCAAGAATTACGTTTAAGGATAATACAGAAAATCTAACATTCCCAGAGAAACCTTCTTACATAGTTACTACTGTCAGTATATCCAGGATATTAATTTAGCTTTCTTTTTCATCATTCCATCATTATGTTATGGATGATCAAATGCCTGCAGTGTGATACTGCATGAAATGATGCAGACTCATTTAAAGCAATATGGTGAGATTACTGACACAATTATTTCCAACACAGGATAGGAATCTTCCTTTCTCTGCTATTAATATTTGCCTTAAAAAAAAAAATCCAGGTCCTTTATCAGTAAAGAGTTTTCATATAACCGAAATTAGCAGCATTAATCTTCTCTTCTGCAATAAAAAAAAATGTATAAAAATTACACAGCAATAGCCTTAATACCATCCCTTTTCCAATTCAAATGCTAAACTAGACCCTCACACCGCTGCTTGGACACATTACTCTAGCGTGGCAGATTTGTCACTACAGCAGGAAAATGCTTTTCTTTTGTGCCTTGACTCCTTTTTAAGTCAGCTGAAGATCACGTTATTTCTTCCCATTTTAAACACAGAAAAAAAAGGAGAAATGTGGGGTACAGGGAAAACAGCCATTTTCTTTTTTCTAAAGAGTACATTAAAAGATTAGCAGCACACAGGAGGAAAAGCACAATGATGCTGTAAAATAACCCAGTGTCCTGTATTTAAAAACGAAAAAGATTAATACAAATCCATTCCGTTAGGTTAGCTTGCTTTTCTTTTCACAGATACCGGCAGCTAGGATTTGCATAAAGTAGAACTTCAGTTTTGCTTTGCCGTATTCTGACATTCTGAGCCTAACAAAGGCTGCCTACGATTTCCAGGTCTTTTTGCCCTTCAAGTAAACTGTAATAAGCAAAGGGAAGAAGCACACAAGGGCCCCTGCATTAAAACGCTGCTCTTCCTGCGACAGGAGGAGATTGCCATCTACTGGTCTCTGGCCTCTGCGTGAAGTCAGGCAAAGGGTCTTTGCGCGAGGATCTCTGCAGTGACTTTTCTTTAAAGCAGATTGTATTTTTCCTCTCCCCGTTCTTCATAAGCATATTCAAAGCATAGATTTGCATAAATAAGCATGTATTTGAAAATAAAGCCAGGCTATGTGGTCACCTGCTCCAATCTAGCTGTGCAGGGAGTTGATGTGATAGACGGCAAGCAGCATCCGTATGATGTAAAGTTCTGCCGTTTCAAAGGCAAGGCTAAATGACAGCGGTATAAGAGTATGGAGATACCGATACACATACGGACCACATCACACAGCTCTGCCGAAATGTGATTCTTCTGAATGGCAAGAGAGTGCTGTTTTGTCAGGAAAGTGTGAGCTGGGAAGCAGGACTGCGCAGACAGCCTGAGGACGTGCTGTGTCTGCGTGGCAGCGCGTGGAAGTCTCACAAATTTCTGCATCGCTTTGGTAGCCCCGCTACAGCAGTGCGGCTTTTGGCACAGGGTGTCATGCGTGCTGCGGAATACACGCAGCCCTGCCACTGCAGCTGCCAGGTAACCTCCCATTCTTGGGCAGCGATGCACAAAAATGCCCATGACATCATGCTTCTGCATAAGATATTCGTGCTCGCAACTGCTCAGCTCACCCCTCTTTTGGGTATTGTGACTTTCTCGCAGTGCCGACAGAAAGGCATGGAAGCCCATTCACTGTCTAGTAGGTTAAATTGCCCATGTAAATTAGGATAGTGCTAAAATACTGCGCTGCAAACAGAAGCAGCTGACACAGGCACAAACGCCATCTCACTAGCTGTGCTCAGGGCCACTGACCTCTCACGGGGCAGACAGAGAGCACAGCAGCACTTAAATTGTGAGATGGCAGTTGGCCGCCAGGTATTTTTCAGCGTCCTGGGAGAGAAGTGCGCAGCAGAACCGTGGCCCTGCTTCGTTCCCCGCGGAGCAGCACCTAGGCTGCACAAACACGGGCAAACACACACACTGCCCTGTGCCGACGCATCACACTTTTCCAACTGCCCATTTTCTAGTCCAATAGAAAAAAGGCTTGAGACAGCATAGAAAGCTTTTAGACGGGAATACAGGAATAGGGTAGGTATAGATGGCTACACTGGAAACACAGAAAAAATATTTTGTGTGGTAAGAGCCTAAGGGAGCAGGGCACGTGAATATCTCCACCCACACAGCAGCACTTGACTGTATTCTGCAGCATTACCAATAAATACATGAGTCTTGAAACGCCTAATACTCAGGAGTAGCCCATCACTCCAAGGTGCCCGAGATCTTAACTCGGCACCCCGTGCCATCCAGCCTGCCTTCCCTGGCACGTGTGATCTCAGGGAAGCAGCTGCTGGGCAGAGTAGCAGGCTGAGAAAAAAACATAAATGATTTCTTGACCATTCTGGTAGTTAATTTAGATGCAAGGCAGTTAATCACTAAATGCGGTACTCTCTGCATTACATTTCCGTTTCATAGGAGCATAAGCCTAAGATAGCATCAATACCCACGGGGGGGTGTGTGCAGACATGTGCATCTGTATAGCTTGGAATTTCTCGTTTGGTATTTGTTTTCTAACTAAAGCAGTACCTTTTGAGAGGGCAGACTCTCCAGAAGCAGGCATTTCCTCGCAAAAGGTAAAGGAAATATTTCAGTGATATGAAAAATGCTTTGAGTAATTATTTTGCTTTCAACCACTGAGGAAAAAAACCAAGAAACTGTAATCCTGTTTTAAATGAAATTTCCAGCCAGCTTCTATGATGGCTATGCTGCCTTCTCTTCCTTAATGTATTGTTCAAAATTCTTAATGCTACAGTGCACTGGAATTCGTGTTTGCAGTCATTTCTCTATAACTATTCCATCTCTTTCCTAATCAGTATGCTGGATGACTGCATATTTAGTACATATTCCTTAGACTGATTCCTTCCTCCCAGATGAATTGTTTAACATTTTTCTACATTAAACTGCATTTGCTACCTGGTAGTTCACTTACTTAAATGATCCAGAATCTTCTGCGTTTTGGTTTGTTTATTACCACCTGTTTTATTTCTTTTCAAAAACAAAAAAATACATAAGTAAATGTAATAAAACCAACAATAAATATTACAAAATTCAGTTTTTAAAAAGGGTTCCAATAACTTCTGTTTCTTATCCATCCTTTTCCCTAGGATAAGATCAGAATGCTCTTTTTCATTAGAAACTAAAATGAAGACTTTGGATTAAATGTCTGTAATAATTTCAAAGACAATTCTGGAATAATTAAATTAAGTGAGTGAATGTCTGTCTCTTGGTTTTGTAAGCATACATTTACAAACTATAAATAAAGAGTAAGATCATCAAGGACCCATCTTTATGCAAATGTTTTATAGTTTTAGACCTTGCTTAGAAGAGCAATGTAGCATTATTTTCAAAATGAACATCTGACCAGAACTTACATATTACAGCGCAATACCTTTATGACCAAACAGATACAGACATGATAAATCTAAGTCCTGCCCTTTGTTGATTCCATATGAGGTCTCTTTAAAACATGGTTGCATAGACATTTTTATTCCAGAGGAAAGTAATTTATATTGTGATACCTATTATCTGATTAGGCTGAGATTATTAATCCATCTACTGCACTGCTCCTCTATCTGCTCTTTCATTTGCAGCAGTGCAAGTCTTGTTTCCACTACCCTCTCAATTTTTCTTTTACTTAGGATTTATTAAAGGGCAGAAACAGAGAAAATTCTCTCTGCAACAGTCATCCAATAAATTAAGTAGTAAATTGCTTTATGGAACGTGTATAGCTCCATCAACCAGTCCAAGACCTCTGCTGCCCTATTTTCAAATGGCCCTCCAAATTTGTGTTCACCTGATTGTGTTGCAGCTTTTTTCAAGGTGGGTGACATTCGCTTCTGTGCAGCAAAGGGGTTATTGGCCTTTTTAAGACTTAATACAAACATTACATGAACGCTATTCTGGTCTTCCCCATGGCCCTAAAAAGCCTGGAGCGTGTTTTAATGACTCAATTTCCTTCGTGCCTTTACAAAGGCATCTGGTTTTCTTTGAATCTTGCTGTTTTGATTTCTTATCACAAAGCTTTCCCTATGGACATGTTATCACTGGCAAGTGTTGCAGGATGGAGCAGGTTGTAATTTCTTACGTTTGTGCTCCCTGCTTTAATCGGAATGGCATTTATACAAACCCCTCTGCTAGAATTTATCCTGGCTTTCCAGAGCTCTCAGATCTGTCGGCTGAATCACCCTGAATACGTGTGTGTGCAGCTCATCCCCTTCTCTCCTGCGCAGCCTTGCAAAAAGATCACGGTGTGAATCCCTGCCCCCTCTGTGGTCAGTGCAACCAGAGGGGACCCCACCGTGCACAGAAGCCCAACCACCCATGACCCTTCTTCGTGCAGCAGTCCAGCAGCTGAGCAGTTTGCAGGTTGCTGCTGCCCAGTTAGCTGCATTTTTCGGTTCATGCTAGTTCACAGAGGCGGTACTGGATACCCCTCTCTGACCATCGTCAGGTTTTTTTTGAGATGTTACCTACCAATCTATACTGCAGCTCCCGTTACTGCAGTGTCTTGGTATTCACTGGTTTTATCCCTACACTTCTGTAAGATTGGAAAATGAAAGGAGAATGGTGTGGGCACAAAGAGAGAAAGAATTGCGCTGCCACACAGAGGTCTCAGGCAGAACAAGGCAGGGGGCCAGGTGTCCGGCATTTTAAACCAGCATCCGTCTCACTTCGTCCTGTTTCTCAGTGCTGTTTGCAGCACAAATCACACAGTTCTACAAAGGACACACAAGGATTAGAAAAACAGAGGGAAATATATGCCTCTGTGTGAACGGCATGGAGATTAGGAGCTGACTTGCGTCTGAAGGGACAGAGTTTCAGCTGGTATAAACTGGCCTGATTTTATTGACATCAGTGAAGCTACATTATTTACACCAGCTTAGGATCTAGCTCAGAGGCTTCAACAACTGAGTATTTCCAGCCAAATAAAAAGGAGGCTGCCAGGAGACTTGTTTATGGCTTAAAAAATAATGAGCGGGATCCCACAAGGATCTAGGTAGCAATTTGTTAAGCTATGAGGGCAAGACCTAGGGGCAAATCTGGGCCTGAAAAGCATTTCCATCCAAAGGCTGCTACCACACCAAATAAGCTACCTAGCAACACAAACAGACACCCTGGTGCTAATGAATTTAAACATAGCATAGATACATTACCACCTATGGCTCCTTCCCTCCAAATCACCCAGATGAGCTCCAGCTCAGTAAAACGAAGACAACAAACGTTTCTGATTCTGAAGCTGCATCCAGTTTTCAGTGTTTTATCATTTTTACCCTGAAGTTCATTGCAAACTGTGCCTACTGACTCACTTACACAATGTCTTTCTCTCGGAACAGGATCCTCTTGTCAGTCTTCTCACCTCGCTCTTGCTCTGCTCTGCATCACCAGCTTTGACATGCGGTAGCATGTTGGTAGAAAGAGAGAAAAAGGAGGAGACCTAACAAGAAATCATTTCTCTTTTGACCTGAGATTGTAGAACTTAGGGAGCATTCTGGCACTGCGTAAGGTTAATATTACAGCAAATAGCGTATCACAGCAGCAAGTATAAAGCACTATCTTTTCTTCTGTCTGTGCACTGAGTGGGCTGAGAGTTTTTATTTCGTACTTCATTTACACCTTGCTGAGTGATGCCATAGAAATGGCAGAAGTTTCATCTCCTCCCACTTCTGCAGCAGCACAATATGTGTAACAGCAGCAGCTCCCACACTGCTCACTGGAAGCTCGGGCCTGATGCCGATCACAGGTTCATATCTACTTTTCCTGCGTGACATTCTGAGATGCTAGAAAATATCATTTATTTCCTTATTAGAGCTTGTTGCAGAACTAACAGCTGACTGAAAAGCAGCTTGAGAATTTTAATCACGTAAACTAAAAACACTGAGGTTTTCCTCAAAAGCTCTTCATAAGGAAAAATTAGAGAGCAAATTAACATAAAATCTGTTTCGGAAAATGCTGAAATGAAGAGGACAAGCATTTGGATGTAAGACAGAGAGTCTCAAGCAAACAGACAGGGGTAAAGTTGTACATCCTTTGTTTTTCAGTATCGGTTCACTGAAAATGTAGTAAACACCACATCTGAAAATCTAGAAAATTTCCTGAGGACTCGGAGAAAACTCATGCTATACAAGGTCAGAGGACTGTTAAGAACAGCCAGTGCCGCTCACAAAAAGTAAAGATAGAGGACTCCAGTCCTGAGCAAGCCCAAGAGTCCTGCAAGGTGCTCAAGGCCATCGCTTTGGTTGACAGTTTCAAAGGCAGCCGATAAATCAAACAGAGGTAATGAAAGGACTCTGCTCTTGGGCCGAACTGCTCTTCAGTCTGAAACCTTCAGAAAGCAGGCAAGATAGCCCACAAGGTTAGTAATGAGCTCAGAAATTTTTTCGTTTAAGATAATCAGTTTGAAACTGGTTGATGTTGGTCGTGAATGAGTACTGCTACTTCTGCCAGCTCCAAGGTGTTCCAGGTTTGCTCCCAGTCCAGTTTGTCCATCAGTACAGATGCATTTCTCACAAGCTACCCGAGCAAACTTCGTTAATTAAGACTCAACTAGCAGTTGCACTGAAATGACCAAGAGCTTCAGCTGTGTATTATTTGAATAACTCTTATTCCCATATCCTGTCTATGCGAAACATTGTTCAGCAAAACTTTCACGCTACCATTCTACTGCGGCAGAGGGAAGCAGAACAGGACCACCATTTCAAACATTATGTCAGTGAACCTTGTCTGCTGTGAGCGGGAGGGCTGACATATCAGCCTGTGTACATCACAGTGAAATGGATTTTGTAGAGATAAGTAGCAGAGATAGAAGCTCTGTGAACATTTGAGGGATTTTAAAAAAAAAGTGACGTCCATGAACAGAATAACAATAAAAATCTCAGTGTTTGCATGAGCGGATTATCTATCCACATAAAACGTATTCTTTAGACAAAATTGTTGCATTTTAGTTAGATATATTTTTAGTTTTAAACTTTTATTTATTCTAAATTCACAAAAAGGAAGTGTTTTGAATTCAAAACCCTGAAATTTCCACAATTAAAAACTGACAGGTATTTTGACTAAATCCTTTTTCTAACAATTCCTTATGTTGGGAAATTCATCAAAACTGGACATTAAGTTCTGATTTCAACAAATAGCAATTTGAGGCAAAAAAAATCAACTGTTTGTCGAAACATTACCAGCTCAGAATAGATATTAGCCACATAAGTAAATTTTGTTGCCTTTCCTAATTATAGTTGAAGTGTATTTGCAAGCTATTGCAAATAAGTGTATCTGATAAACAATAGAACGAAGAAGGTACAGAGAATTTGTTGCCAGGCAAACATGCTGCAGATTTAGGTGTCTTACATCCTAAAGGAGCCCTAAGTTTAGTTTTCAGAACAAAGCATTCTGAAGACTAATGATTCCATCTCATTCTTATCACTGTTTTTTCAGAATATAACTATATAGTTTGTCTGCAGCAGTCTTTTTTGCAGAGCGTCAGGACCCACACGTGCACAGCGATACTCCCACCCTCAGCATGCTGCAGGGGCAGCCACCTTGCTTTCATGTCTGCAGTGAGAGGTATCTTATTGATCTCATCGCTGTGGTCCAAAAAAGTGCAAGAGCTGCTTTGATATACAGAGTTTGAGTCTCCTGCCTGCAAAAGAGCCCTGCTGCACTTTAAGCCACATGCATGAAAATGCCCTGAAACTTGAACTGCCTAAATCAAAGCCTGACAGCTGACAAATCTAGCACAGAACCAGCAAAACTGGCTTGCATATTAGTGCAAATTTGAGAGGCAGGTATGTCCACGTCTGGATTAGTCCAGCTCTAAAGCCTAAAAAGAGTCATCAGAATTCCCAGGGCTGCAAACAGAGAAATGCTATGGATACATATCCCATGGATTTGGAAGCAGAAGCTGCTACTCAGATAACAGAGTCTTTGCCTCCAGGACAGTTAGGGATTCCACGTCACGTACTCACTGCCCCACCAAATCCTGCCTGCAATGGCTCTCACGTGAGCATGCAGAACATCTGACAATTAAAGAAGCAACTATCCTGTAAAAGTAAATGGCAGCTGCTCATGTTCCCACTGCCAGAACAAACCGGGCAAGGAATTGCACAGAAACTCACCAGACAGAAGAGCTCCAGGAGGCATCAGATGAGGAGGCTGGCAAGGACAGTAAACTTGGGCCACGAAGTGAATCAAAACAGAAAAACACATGTAAAGTGATAAAGGGAAAAATATCTATGGAGAACACCATAAAATATTTAAATAGTTAGCTGATGTGGAGAACCACTGTTCTACTCCTATGACTCTTCAGTCTTCATGGAAATATTGGTCACAGCAAGCCTTTTGGACTTTGATATTTTTATGCAAAAAGAGTTCATAAAAACCTTGGAAAATAGAGGCTTAAGCATCCTGAATTAGATGCGCTGAATGTACAGACCTGTAACTCTGTCAGATGTTAAGGGCATAGTCAAATGCAGAATGGCCAGAGGTTTAGGCTACTAAATTCACATAAAAATTGAAAGCGAGCATGCCAAAGTTGCTTTAACTTTCAAATCCTCCCATATCCATTAGTTGTAAAGAACAACTTGACTTTTCGGACATTTTCACACTACTGCTAAAGCATTTGGAAAGGTATTGGTTGATGTTCTTGATGTTCCGTGATCCAAAGCCTTCCAGAATTATTCTCCTTTTTCCTTTCAAGATGAGATCAATGGGAACACAGTGGGTGGGTTTACCTTACAACACACGCTAACAGCCACCAATTATTTTATTAGGCAAGGTGGCAGGGAAGGATGCTGCAAAGTCACTCAAAGGGCTGACATGATTTGACAAATTAAGAGCAAATACCTTGGGCAAGAGGGATCAGCTGAATTAGAAGTTATCACAGCACATGAGCTTTGACATCAGTTCCAACGTTTGGCCTTCTGATTTATTCCGTTTGTAATCCCTTTTGGTCTTCCTATGTGTCTGTACCTTTTCCGCCGTAAATGATCTTTATCCAATTCCAAATAAAAGTAAAAAGCAGAAGTAGCAAAACTCTGCTTGACTCCAGCTAGCTTGGGGAGCATGGGAAACATCCAATTTTCGTGTGTTCTTTCCTAAACTAAGCTCAATGATTAAAGCAAGAAATACACTGTAACTCAGCTGAAACACAAAGGTCCTTTTAGTAGCAGAATGGGGGATGATATAAATGTGATTCCTGTGCACTCAAATTCCATTGAAAGTGCCATTGAAAAATAAAGAACTGTATGGAAAGGCTGAAATGGCAGAATAATATCTAAGAACTGTGCAAATGTAGACGCTCTTTGCTCTCAAAGAATGTTGCTGTTTACAAATTCTCCCAGTAATGTCTGCTGTCTTGCATTTATGACATTCTCATATCCTTAATGGGTATAAGCATGAAAACAAAAGAAATATATAGCACTGGAAACATCAATTATATAATTGCATGTGCAGCTGACTTAAAAAAAATTTAAAAAAAAAAAGAAAACCTTGACAGAAATAGGCATTTTCCCATGAAAATCTTAAGTTTATTCCAAAGCCATTTTTATCATCAATAACAACAGAGTTTCAACAAGATGTTGCGAACAGCTAGTTTTGTCTTAGCTAATCATCACCTCTTCCCACACCCAGGAGCAGCCAGCAATGGATGGGAGGGAGATCTGAAGTTATGATGTTACCATCTGTGCCAGAAAAAATTGTTTGGGAATGTATTAACCAGAATTGCAATAGCTGTAAATGACTTGTAGGCTTATAATTTCTCTGTAGTATTTCATAATTTTGAAATTAAAAACATGTACTTAAAAAAAAATAAAAAAGATGCATGCACTGGCTGAATTGCACTTACACACATGTAGATAGCTCTTGCTTCTCCAGTCTTATTCATCCTGTTACTACATTTGAAGTCAGAATATACACAAAGAGTAACAATGCAATAAAGCTAAGCATCATAACCTGCATTGTATTTACAAAAGAATAGCATGTCTACAGTTTTTGCAAATCAATTACTTTCTTTTCTTATAGGAAAAAGTGTCTTTTTCCTATATAATGTGTCTTTTTATCTCAAAAGATATACTCATTACTTCCATGGCATAAATGACTTGAAAACACAACTAGATCCCTGGACTACAATTTTGAGGTCACTGGCATAAAACGTTTCTTCCATCTTCGTAACAGTAATTTTCTGAAAGCTATTACTAAAATGAGAACAATTATATACAGTTTTGAAGCATTTGTGTGTAAGAAAACTGCTTATCAGTGTCTAGACACTGTCTTCCATAAAATTCATGGATCCACATGTTGCCTCCGAATGCTGGGTTTAGCCTTTGGATCTTTGATGTACCTGACAGATGTGCATAATCTCAAACCATTGGTTAGCTCCCTCGTAGCTAAATAGCTCTTCAGATATGCGTGCCAAAACTATTCCAGCTGAGGGAGAAAATTCAGTTCATTAAATTTCCTCCAGATCTGGATGTTTTAAGTGGCAGCTCAGTAAGGCTAAAAACTCTTCCTCTAGTCCAGTTTTATTCCTCTTGCATGATCCAGAATCCGGTTTGGTTTTGTTCCAGGGGTCACCAACGTCACAAATGTTTCAGTTGAGGATTACAACTCTGAGGGCTTTGTTTATAAGAATCTAAAATAGAGCTTAGCCCATAATATTTACCTTTTCTTGTTGGAACAACTGTTAGGCTGGATAAATAACAATTTTGAAGTAATATAATCAATGAAGTATAACAGAGTAAATGATGCAAAACAACAGTTATATGGAAGAGCCACGTAGTAGGAGATGACAAGGTATTTTGTTCTATGACAATCAGATTATAATAACTCTGAAGATTGTAAAGGTTTATTTTGTTCCCTGCTCAGGTTCACATTTCAAAAACATAAACTCGCATAGAAGACTGCTTGTGCATGAAAGCAAATTTTGTACGTGATTATGCTCACATCAAAAAATAATTAACATCAAGCACTCCCCTTGTCAGATATTGAAATGCTGCTTAAAATCAGAAGTCAGAGTCCCAGAAAAGGCTTCTTTTTTGAGGCGATGATTTTTACAATAAATCTAAGAAAACTAATGATTATAAATAAATAAAATTTCAGTTGTAACACAAAGGCTTGGTCTTCCCTATTGAAGAGTGAAGTAATACTAACAGCAGATTAAGTCAATAGGTGACCAGACTTATGATTAAATTTTTTTTTGTTTTTGGTTAAGACTTCCAGTGTTGGCATGCAAAAGCATTGTCCAACAGCGGTACAGATGCCTGAAACGAAATGCTTCCAGTTCATCTGCTCCTTTGCCCCAGAGAGGGAAGACCCTTCCTAGCAGTAAGTGCAACCTTGCACCATTTGCTCCTGGGGCAGGAGTCCCAGCCCAGGTTTTGGTTGAGGGCACCAGTGGGTGGCTTGGCCCCACTCCACTCTCTCCCCTTGCAGACATAGCCTGGCTTCTTGTGGCAAAGGCGTAGGAGCGGGCCAGGTGGCACACAGGGGTGGGGGCAAGGTAGTTCATTACCTGCTGTTGCAAAGAAGGCTGAAGGCTGCTTGTGGTGAAGGCAGCTGGGGACTGGCTCTGATCCTACTGCAGCATCAAAAGAGGTGGAGGGAGAGGCCCTCCGGCCGCAGCTCATGCTACTGCTGCAGCACCGACGGCGGAAGGGGCGACTACGCTGGTGCACGCACCCCAGATTAGGTGCCCAGTTCGCTGGCATTGCCCCAGGGCACCTGAATGAAGCTTAAGGGGAATGAAGAGAGAATGATCAGCGACGACTGCGACTGAACGCCTATGGGAGCTGAACAAAAAGCTGCCTTTCTTATAAACATCCTAACATCAAGCCAGCAGACGGGTACAGCGTCTTCACAAGCATGATGGGGATCTGATCGTTATTGATAACCCCATCTCTGGGGCAGCAAAGAGCAGGCTTCTTGCCACCCCTGCAAATTACAACCTGTCGACTTCACTCCTCTTTGGGGCTTAGGGAAAATTCAAGGAATCATTTTGTCTCTGTCCCACGAGTCAGGGCACAGATCTAGACTCAGCTCGAGTCTTTGGAATTTGTGACTGTTGGATTCAGGAAATCTTGTTCCAGCAATTACAGATATCATTATAATAAGGAAACAAAAATGCCCTTTCCTGTGGTGGCATGGTTCTGATTAAGGTTTTCCCTCCAAAATCTTGCCCTACTTCCATGCACTTTCTATCATGCAAACGCACTCATAAAAAAAACACATTCAAAAATCAGAATTTTGTAAATCTCTGAAACAAATCCAGCCCTACCAAGTCTTGTCTACTCTGCTGCCAGCTCAACAACAACTAACAGTCGGTCTCCTCATCAGTGGTGGACCCAGGGTAGAACAGATCTCCCGCTATAAGCCTTGAAACAAATGTTTATCATTTAAAGAAAGAAAATAAATTACTTTAAAATATTTTTCACCAGCCAGGCTCAGTGTGTCATCCAACTCATATAAAAATGGATGTTTCCACACGATTACTTGTTCTCTGGACTCAACCGCTTCATCTAATAATCGATGCCTCCCACTCGCACACGTCTGCATAAGTTCTTTAACCTCTTCTACTAGTCAAATTGTAAAAATGTAGGAGTAGACATACACATATACATCCAGGACAAGAATGTTTATTCAGAATAAATGATTTGGCTGTAAAGGAAATGAATTATCTGGGTGGATAATTCATAATTCAAATGCCTCTAGAACCCCGAGAAAAACAACATCAGAAATCATACATGTAAGTGAAACGCCTTTTTTCAAGCATCATTTCTCAAAACTCATACAGGCTGCTTAACTAGAAAAGAACAAAATGTCTCAGCCATATTTCACTTAATCGGCTGAAAAGGCTCGTACGATAATAAGCAGTGTGTTTATTTTCCAAGCAGCCCCACAGACAACGGCCTTAATCTCATTTTGGAAAGTCACATCTTCTAAAAAATACTAGATCTGGAAATCTGAGGACACAGAAGGGGTTTTCTTGATAACAATCACTTTTCCCTACATTCATCCTTGATATGACTTTCATTTACATCAGTATATTAGCCCCTCAATGAGACGTTTCTCCTTCTGAATTCACATACTGAGACACTCACCCCGTGTCCAGAGCACGGGTAAACAGCTTGCTCGTAGACACACTCCATTTAAAACAGAGCCGAAAGTGCCGAGCAAATTTACTAAATTTGTGTTCCACAAGTTTCACATTCAAAGAACACAATTCGTCAATAGCCACCATTAAGACAAATGCATAAAACTAATGATTTTAATTCAGTTTTGCCCACTGGTCTTACTTATCACTATTACCGAATTTTTTCTAATGTAAAAGCAGCAAGTGTGCGAGGCGTTGTGTAAATATTGTGCGGGTATATTAATTAGCAGCCAGCCTCTACCCTGAACAGTATCTATATGCTGCAGCAGACAAAAGGCAGAATCAATGCAAGGGCACGAGGTGAGGAAACGATGCTTGAAGGTTAAATTTCCCAATACAGGAATGCTGTGTTAGGAACTGAGCTCGGAACCTTCATCCCTGTTGATGCTTACCAAACTGTTTCCACTGAGGATTTCTCTCCATGGGTTCGTAGACGGCGGTACGGCCAAGCTCTCGCTCAAAGATGAATCACAAGTTTGCTATTGCACCGGGGGAGTCGTCAGGCCTGACGGGGAGGATGGTGGGACCGCAGGCCACTCACTGCCACGCTCACCCACACAGCCATCCTCTGACATCCCTTTCGGCACTTAGATTTCAGCATGGTTGAAGTCAGACCGGTGAGACTGAAAGATTTCGGGTTTCGCCACTGTCCCAAAAGGGACCGCAAGGCAGCAGTGAAGCTGACTGGATTCTGGGGGGGTGCTTTGCTACTTGGGGTCCCGAAGGACAGGTGCACGCACCTGCAGACCCTGCTGCCGGCATTACCCCTGGCTCCTGTCCCCGGGAGCGCCGTGCCCTCGGCAGGGCAGCGCAGGGGTCACAGAGCCAAAACCGGCGGGTTTGTGTCCCCGCATCCTCCCTCCCGCCGCCCCCACCGGCTACCTGTTGGCACGGCCCCTATTTTGCCTCAGCTAAACGGTGGCAAAACATTATTCACCCCACAAAGGAAACTACTTTTTTTTTTTTTTTTGGGGGGGGGGGTTTGTCTTGTTTCCGCTCCTTGGCCCCTGGATTTCGGAAGCGCCGGAGGGAGCGGTGCGGCCAGGCCTCCCCGCGGCCGGGGCCGGGGCCGGGGCCGGGGCGGCGGGAGCGCGGCCGGGCGCGGTTGGAGGGGTCACAGCGCCATCTGGTGGCCGCTGGGGAGACTGCAGGCTGCCCCCCGCCCGGGTGGGCGCGGCCTGGAGCTCGTACCCCTCCCCTTGCAACACGGAATTTAGGGCCGAACGTGAGAGTCGGGGGATTTTTAAGCCGTTAGCCTGCGAAACCGCTTTGTGAGACTTGGAATGCTGAGACTATACTTATAAAAATGTGTGCGTAACGTAGTTCTTAAGTTTCTGGGGTTTTTCCCTCCACTTATGGTTAAACCTATTCCATTTTCCAGTTTTTTTATTGATTTTTAGCTATGTTGTAGTTTTATGAATATATTTTGCTGTTCTGGTCTAAGAAAATGCAAGATTTTTAGTTTTATGTATGTGAAGCCTACATACGCTATGCTAAAAGCATATACAGACGAAAAACACCAGTTTGTGTTGTCAAAAAAGTTTCTTTTGTCTTTGATGGTAAGATGTTCTTATTATTCAACATTGCCTGTTCACAGTCAGCATCTTTCTAAGGAAGATAGTTCTGTGTATATCTTTTCTATATTAAAGGGGATGCTTACTAAAATAAAGCAATTTCTAAATTGGAAAACATGCTTGTAATTTTTATTGAGCAATGTGTTTCTTAATTTTCAAACTAAATTTAATTACTACAAATGGTAATATCTGTTTGGGGGGGGAGAAAAAAAAAAAAACACTAGAGGATTTTTTTTCTTTTAAAGCCCAAAAACAAATAGCTAAGATTAGGATTGTATACCAGTAACAATTAATCACCTTGTGACTATGATTCTGTAATGGATCAGCAAGGACATACGGGCCTGGAACAAGGAGAAGAGTCACGGCTTGAACGCTAAGCAGTTGCTTGGGGATAAGCGTAACACAGTAAGGCCACTTTCAATGCGGACTGGAGCATGTTTTGATGCACCACGTGATATATCTTCAAGGCGCAGTCTTTGCTGATTTTGTCACCTCAGGCTTCTTTGTAATTTGTGAGCTCAGATGATGTGGGCTCCTGACGGTGAACCTGGTTTTGAGCACCACACGCTCGTACGCAGAGTGGGCAGGGCTGAGTCAGGACAAAGCAGAGGTCTGTAGTGTCCGGTGTAACTTCTCCCCATTCCGCTACGGAGAGTGGCCCTGGGCCAGCCTTACTTCAGGGACTACAGTTCTTGACAGAGGAGGGGAGTGCAAGGCCCATTTGCTTAAAGCACCAGAGATGCAGACAAGGTGAGGCAGGGCACTAAGCTCTAGTTCATCCTCAGCACCACGGGCCACGCTGGGGAAAGAATTAAATTCACACAAACACCCTGTAATCTTGCTTTTAGTGTTCTTAAAGCATCGTTTCCTTCAAGAAACATTTTTAAACCTCCACTTGACAGAAAACTAGGAAAAATCATGGTACCTGCTTATCTGAACCGACAGTGCCGTTGGCAGGCTGATAGATTTCCAACTCCTCAGGAGGTACCCAGCCTAATAGTGACCTGCTCAAAGACCCACTCGGTGACTTGCGGTTCTTTTGCTGCCCAATAGCCATGCTCATTCAAGATCACTCAGCAGGAAAAAAAGGTTGGCTGTCTTGGAGGAAATGATAAAATATAAGGACCCGGTTGTTTTGATAAAGCATTGAATGGTTCACATGGAAGGAGAGGGAAACAAAAAAAAAGATTTGACTCAAAACTTCCCTGCATATTCCCTAGGCAATGGACTCCGGCATATTTGAAATGACTAACCCCTGAGCACAAGGAGCACCTACTATCTCAGAGACAGATTTGCTAAATTCCTCAGACAACAAGCATTGAGGTGTTCATAACTACAAACGAGACGGCCAAACGGGACTTAGCGTGGGAAGACAGGCAGCCCGGAGTGTACCAGCTGTATAATCACAGGACTGCAAAAAAGAAAATATTGCCTGTAATGTACATACCGCATCAGCTGGTATTAAGGCATTAAAGAGGTAAAAACCCTTTTGGTCTGTCTTCATCAGGAAACACTGTTTTACCCCAACCAAAAATTAAGACTCATCAGACTCATCAACTAAGAAAGAGGATTTCTCATGGAAATTTCTACCTTGGAAATCCCTTTTTTTCACTGAGATATTTTGAACATAGAGACAGAGAGAGACAGACTGTGCCATAATATCAGTAGTATTTATGCTTTGGATTAGCTGAAGGAAAGAACTGATAATCTAGTAAAATAAAAATATTGTCACCAGTAAATCTACACATGTATACATAAAAATATATACATGCATGCATATAGACAGACATGCATATATGTAATTCATTTATATTTATGTACTTTAGATATGGTAGTTGTGCAAGTCTATCACGGGCATACTCGATTCGCACTGACAGCAAAGACTGCGAGAGCAGCACAGTATGGTTAGCGTGCTCATCGAGCTGCGAGGAGTCTCGAGTTCCCAATCTTTCTCCTTACATGTTGCTGTATACTAAGCAGTGTGAAATGTATGATATCGCATGAAATTTGATGTCACACTCTCAGTCAGATGCAAAATAAAAAATGTTATGTTTCAAAGAGTTTTGCACACTGTCCCCAATGCTAAATGAATTTTGAGAGTTGAGAGCACAAACTGCTACAGGCTGAGCTAAAGAACTAGTCTTGCTGGTTTAAAGACTAGAACAAACTCACACCCTCAGTGGATCGATAGAAAGGTGATCATGTAAAGCACCCTGTCAAACGAGTTTCACAGACAAGTTATTTGTAGATGATTTTCAAAGATAAATTCGAGGATATTGCAATCTACTCCTTGGCAGTTCACGAATGGAAGACACAAAAATAGCGAGCTAAATTTGTTGACTATGCTATTTGTGGGCCTTATTATCCCTGTGGTAATGTCATTCAGTTACGAAGATGTACTATATATATATATGTGCACATATATGTGCATTTATGTTCTTGCCCACACTTTTGTATCACAAAATATTTTGAGATCACTGCACCTAGCCTTTTTTACCAATATGATGTCCTCATAGGAAATGTAGGCGTCTTCCTATAGTCCTTTATCTCGCTGAATGCATACATGTCTGAAAGCTTTTCAGGATTAGGGCCAATATGTCATTTTAACAGCAATGTGCAATCACACATGGCAAGTAGATCAGCAACTGAATGCTATAATGGCCTTTTGAGCAAGGGGCTGACTCAGCCTCTTCCACAGCCTGTCGTACAGGGTTTGCGGTCCAACTCTGTATCCCCCGTTCTGGTGCACCATTCCAGTGGTGACAGGTTTCTGGGTGACTGTTCTGTGGCTCATGATCAGCTGGAGGCTGGCAGAAGGAAGTGCAAAGAAGCTCTGCTCTGCAAATAACAGGCTGCAAAGAAGAGCCAACGTGAACAGAGAGTGTAAATAAGATGGGGAGGAGGAGAATGTCTGCCAAAAACAAGATGAGGCTTTGAAGGCCTGGTTTCACTGCTAAAAAGTCCAAGCCCTTGTTTCTCCACCTCTAACTGAATCAAACTCAGTCGCAGCTGATGCCTCTTACTCCATTCTTTCCCACACATCCATCTCTAAAAAAGGTTATCCCACATCTTTGTGAAGCTCTTAACAAAAGAGCAGTGAATGTGATTTGAAGCAAACTGAGAAACATTGTGTTCCCAATATCACTGCTACTGTCATTCCCAGCATGAGACGTGTGGACAAGCCAACAACGTTACCTGGAATAATTCAGAATTCCAGCTTTTAGGCGTTGCTCTCTTTTGAAATGCCCTGAAAATTCTGCTTTTGTGTATTTTTTGAAGGGGATGTGCACTGTTTATGTGGCCAAACAAGACCTTAATCCTGGAAACAGACACAAGGAGAACATGACGTGTGGTACAATCTGCTCTAGTACCCTACCAAGTTCTGGAATGTTAGTATGAGTTGTGACAGATCCCATTTGCTTTCTTTAGTAGACTTTTCGTGTAGCCGGGATCCTAATTGTTCAGATTAGCTCTAGGTGAGATTTTGGCATACCATCTGTGTGACTGAGAAGGTCCTCTAATTTGTTTGGACAGTTCCCAGGCTTCCAAAAAAGCTCTTGCACATATGTTTATGAAACACCAAAAAATAAAAATATTGCACGGACCATATTTACTTGTCGTTGGAGACACCTAGAGGAGACCAGCTGTCCAGCAAATAAGGGCTAAAAAAAGAGCACTACAACTTCAGCCTGAGACACCGAAGAGAAGCGTGGAACACCCAGTGCCGCTGTGACTGTGGGAGGAGCTGCTGCAGAGAAACCTGCTGGCATGTAAGGAAGGGAGGGGGGAACAGCAAAACCTAAAGAGTTTCAGTGGAAAGAGATGCCGTGAAACTGGGTACTGAATTTTTGTAATGCCAACAAGCCAATCTGAAATCCAGAAACAAGAGCATGTGCTGGTTCCAGTGGAGGAGCTAGCAGGAATCACTGTGCTGATCCTCTAGGGACAAAGTTCATGTGCCTTTCGACGTGTTGAAGATTCCCTGGCTGCCAGATTTAGTATTAAGACTTCTTCATATCTTTTTTTCCTGAAATGTTTCTGGAAAGCTATTAGAGCCTGCAGATCTAGTCAGTTACCCTTGTTCCATGCCTGGATTGCTCTGCACCTACATGGAGACTTAGAAAGGGAAAGGAGAACAAGAGGGCAACTGAGAACTCGGATATTGTAACCATTGATGTGGTCTGCCATTTCTCCGCTGCTTTAGTCATTTTATATTTCTGCCTCTTATAGTGTTGTTCTGCACTTTTGACTTTGACTGCTTGAAAACGGTTTGTGCTAAATAAGACACCATTTTTATGGCATTCTACTTATGCTTTTTTATTGTGACTATTTTTACATGACAACAGATGTCATTCCTAATTTCCATAGCTTTCTTGGACTTTGAGGGTCATATCACCTACTGGGATGCTTTCTGTTTTTGCAGATTGATAAAACAGTTCATCGATATCCCCATTCTAGTTCAAGAAGCTTCTGAGAACACAGCAGGCACCAGGCAGCAGTACAGTGTTTTTTGCAAGTCTGATAGCTAAATAATTTGCAGTGTCCTCTGCTCTTCAGTCTTTCAGATAAGCTCTTCATTCTCATTCCTCAGTTGCCGCAAGTACAAATGAGTGCTCTGGGCAGCCATATATTGATTGTCCAGACAGGATTTCATCAGCCACAGCAGAAGAGAGCTCAGTCTTTCAAAATACACTGCGGCTACCCGTACCTAGCGCTTAGGTTATTAGAAGGAAATGGCTTTATAACCAATGCAGAACGTAACTGCTTCATCTCAGAGCTACAGAGTAAGAGAAAACACGCCACTGTTTGGATCAAGATAAGATTCACGAAGGTGGGATTCAAGCACCGGAAAATCCAGAAAACACATGATGGAAAATGGGAAGCAGGGCTTGACGCACATGATGAATATGAGTACGGATCAGGCTGGCTTGCACAGTCTGAGTTCACAGGGCAAGCCCTGGTTACTATAGATAGGCAGAGGAACCAGCTGAAACATTTGGCAAAAAACTTCTGGATCGCTTAAAAGAAAGCTGAAATTTTTGAAAGTTTCCACATTCATAGTGCCTATTTCTCATAGACTTGTTTTTCAACTAAGGTATATATTCTTTTCTGTGTTGTGTTGTTTTTCCTCCCTTGTAAAGGTAATGTTACTTTAAAACCCACTGTGATTCTCTCACTTTTGCATATTCTGTCTGCTGAATCTCCATGAAGTGCAGCAGGATATAATGAAACCTATTACCATTTAGAGACAACATTGAGCAATGAGCAAAAGGTGACAAGTTATCTTTATTGCACTGCTATGTTACTCACTCATGCCAATTAGTCTTTACGGGATTCATTTGGTGCAATAATACAAAGTGCATGGCATGGAACACATGAAGCCTATCTCTTAGACACAGTTCAGGAAGTCCTTATTATTTTCCTAATCACATTTCAGATAATGTCATGAACATTGTTATTAGCAGCATCTCAGGGATGGAGCATATAAATGATTTTGGTTTGAATCCTGTGCAGTTATGCCTAAATTCCTTTTATTTTGAAGAAAAAGGGATTCATAAAATAAGGAGGAATGCTATACTGAGTTGATTGCAAGGTGATAGAGTGTTCATGAATGCCACCCATTGTGTCAAATGACTCACACATCTGTCAGGTGTGCCGCATTAGCCCACAGAAAGCCTTTCGTACATGTTGTGTCCTATTAAAAAAAAAAATTGCTTTGTCTCTTGATGTCAATCATGCTGATGGATAGGCCCAAGGTGTTAATGAGTAAGCTTTAAAAAATATTTATGCTCTGCCAAATCTCTGCATCACGTCAGTAGGCACTAAGCTAGGCAGTTGGAAGTAACAGAATATTTGGAAAGGACAGCTCTTCTTCTGACTCATTAAAAAAAAAGCATGTTTTTAAGCTCTCTCTACCAATTCTCTTGAGCCCTTTGTGTTTTTTTATAAACATGATTTAACAACATTGTATCAGTTTACCTAAAACAGATTAACTCCAAGTGACTTTGATACTTCTTCTGTTACACTTGCCTTTACATTTTGCTAAGTGTAAAGTCTAAAATCAATGAGCCAAATTCTTGAGTTACTCCAGATTTTTTTCTGGGTAACTAAGACAGACATCTTAACACATTCTGTTTAGTACGTGTCATGCAACACTTTCAATTTTATTCTGCCATGGAAATAATATAACACAAGAGTCTCTAACTGTGAGATATAAGAATTGTCGTTTGGGGGGAATCAAGTGTGACTCGCAGTTTCTCAGAATTAAACCCAGAAGAGACTGCTTTGGCTGCCCTGTTGGATTTCCTCCAGAGCGGAGCCCAGCATGCTTCCCACATTCCTCCCTACCTACAGCATACCTTCCAAGTGTATCATCTTGCTTTCAGGATTGCAGATTGTGGTGCACTCTCTCAATAATTTGTTCTGATGATTACTGGCTCCGACTAAAGACTCTATAGTCATAGGAATTCTTTTCTTAAAAGTTTTAAAGAGAAAAAGTACTCTTAAAATATAATCTATTTCAGTAATTTTCATCCAACTGTGGAACTATCGAAAGTGACAACAAAACAGCCACTTTTTTCATTCTCCATGCTACACTTAATTTTTTAAAAATCCTATTCTGTGGGTAAATTAAGCATCCATACTGCAAAATATATACTGAATAAGGAATCTGATTAGTATGTTTTTTTCATGGCACTAGGTTTCTGTAGAACCTATGACTAAAAGAGAATCTCAGATAAACCCAATACTGGCATTCTTGCAGTTTTCTTATTAGTGAAGCAATGAAATATACATGTTATATATGGTTGGGCTGACTCATATATGGCATAACATACAGCATTGTTCAGTGCAGATGTGATCAGAAAGAAATCACATTTTTAAGAATCCTTACAGCTTAGTGTAGATAGATCACTCAGAATTTTTAAAAAATATAATTGCAGAAAAAGTATTTAAAAATAATTTATTTTTTATTCTGGTGTCTACAACCTCTGTTATCTAGGTAATTTGACTATAGAGATTCCTTTTCAGCCTTAAAAATTATAAAGGGACTGATTAGAACTAGACACCAAATATTTCTCCCATTCCTGGAAGAAAATTGAGATTTGGAGAAAATTTCTCAGCCTGTCTCTGGATGAAAAAAATCAAAGCCCTGAAAACGTCTAAAAAATGATGAACTGAAAACAAGCTCAGCATAATTCTATTGTAGTGTTTGATTGTTGTATTTGTATTTCAATTTGTTTTCTCTTCTTACTATATTTAGCTTAAAATAAAATAAAATAAACAGCTCTTGAAATTGGAAATGAGATTTTAATTTAAGAAATTAACATAGAGCATTTCACTAACATTAGACTGATTCCTGGAAGATGAAACTGAAAAATGCCTTTTAAATATATTTTCCTATCAGTAGTGTCTTGTTTCAGTGAATCATGGTTTTCCAAACAAAAAAAGAACACTAAATACATTTTTCACCCTCTCTTCTACAGGCTTCCAACAAAAAAATGCAGGTTTTCAGTCTCATTTTTGTAGTATTAACGATTTTAATATGTTACCAAATGGAGTAGATTAGTTTTTCCTCTGAAGAGCATATGTTAATGCCAAGCCCTGGGTTGATTGACAGCAATGATGATCAAAGATGCCACCTAAATTGCTTTTCTATTCTTATTGCTAGTGTATTTCCCAAAGGACTCAAACCAAAGACTCAAGCTACACACCAGCATTAGCAAGACTGAAAGAAGCACTGAAAATATTTCTGAGCAGATCCTCAACTAGTGAAACTTGGCACTGCTCCACTGACTTCTTGTTTTCACTCCTTCTCCTTCTGTCTCGCTTGTGCTTATGTGTGGGCTGCTGCCCTGCCTTAGACATTTTTTGAGGAACAGACTCACAGCAAGCAAAGCAGATAGATTAAATAGGTAGAAACTTTTGGGCAACCTACAAGAGATTGAACAACAACCTAAAAATAAAACCAGTTACAAAATAATAGTATTTATTTGTGCCAGAACACTGGGCTAAATTCTCAGCTGCTATAACAAGAGTAAGTCTATTGCTGGAAGTGGAGCTATACCAATTGACATCAAATTATGATCTACTTCCATTGACTCCAAAGGAGCTGCACCAGCTACTGAGGATCTTGCCCATTATATTAAGTTAATCAAAATTATTTGCTACTGCGTGTATGACAGATTTGTTCTGAGAAGGGATGAGAAATCTCTCTGAAACTAAAGAGACGTAACTCTCCCTTTTGTAACGCTGTTGTAAATCATCAGTAGTACAGCTTTAAACAATGTCAGCATAAAACTGGTAAGAATGAGATAAATGCCAGCGCAAGAAAAACAAGAATTTCCCAGACTTAAGCAAAAAGCATCAGGACTTAACTATGCTTTTAAAATCTATGGCATGAGAGTCTGTAACACCAGTTTACTAGATAGCTCTCATTTTTAGCTGTAATGAAAAGATGTTATTTTTGTCTTGAAAGAGAGAAAGGGAGATCTCCAAGACCCAGCAATCATGTCACTGTGGCTTCATTACCTAGTGTTTGCCTAAGACCACAAGAAAGTTTTTTTAACTTTGCTCCCAAAACTGACCCTCTCTGTGTGAGCCATAGCAGTGTTGGACTAATGAGGGTGGATGTTTGTTCTCTTTTCTGTAATCTGAATTCTAATCATTGGCACAGGTGATTTTGTGTACTGTGTGCCCGCAAGTAGATAAGAGACATTAAGAAAGCTTGTGCTGCACAAAATGTGAAAGATTTTGAACTGAAAGTTCTCTGCCACTACACTTCTTATTTTTGTTTTGTCTTCCACCTGATTTTAGAGCTAGTTCTTGCACTAGGGCATTTTCTGTTTCTGGTCTTTGCTATTTAGAAATTAAATTAAAATCAAAATTAAAATTAAAATTAAAATCAAAGCAAGGAGCAATCTCTGAGAAAGAAGAAAGGAATATATGCTAAAGGCTAAGGCAAGATATGCTTTCAAAACCAGTAAATCCTTTTGAAAAAAAAAAAAAAAATGCAGGAAAAAATGAAGCATATGCTATTTGACTGTTGGATTTGACTGGATCCTCGAGGCTCTGCTGCTTGGCCCTTCCTTTAAGAATCCCAGATGTGGTTCAAATTGGGCAAGAAGCTCAGCTAGAGTTTCAGTAAGCCCAGACTCCCTATGATTCAATGTCTTTACTCTGAACTGAGAGAAAAAGGTAGGGTAGACCGTAGTCTGAAGAGTACAGAACGTGTTGTTCTAGATGTTGGAGTCTGTATCAGTTATTTGCAGTTCCAGTGGGGTATTTTTTTGTTTCGTGAAGAATTTATTGGTATAGTCAGTAAGATGAAAGGGATGTGTATTAGTTTTCCCATCAGCATTGGGTGTCTTGGAATCATAGTGTCACAAACATGAAATTATCACCAGAATTAACTGAGAGTTAGTTTAACTGGACCTAAACCGAACCTTAGTCTCAGCTTTGGTTGCTCAAGGGTTCAGGAACTTGAGGTTCATTCCAGATTACCAGAAATTTCTTAACAGGCAGGGTATAACAAAGTTGCACAGAAATGGAATTTGACTCCCAGCTTGCTGCAGATGAAATGAAGAGATTTCTATATCATAGTGGTTTAAATCTACTAAATATAGGATATAACTGTTCTGTATAGCAGATGTTATATCAATAGGCAAGCTGTATGACAGAAGGATTGAGTCACTTAGAGGGTGAAGATCTAATTACAGTTGGTCATGCTGTTGATACTTAAGAAATCCATAAGAATGGTAAAACCAGAAAGGCAGATGAGCGGAAGGGGGGGAATATATCATTGTGCATATCAGTAGAACTGGGTGTTTTACTGGGATACGGTAGAAAAAATGTGTTTCATCACAGTGTTGTGGGACAGGGGACAGGTAAGTACTGAGCTCACGTGCATCCAATTCTGTACTAATGATCTTAGAAAACTAAACATTAATAATTTAAAGCAAAGGGATACAGGGTACTTTTTATGGCCCAATGTTTTCTAAGACAGATATGATATCCTTCAGTTTAACTTTGTGCTTCTAAATAGGAAAATAAACTGAATTTTGAGACAACTGACTTGGTGGAGGGAATAGACTGGATGTGAGGAAAGCTAAAGTATCTGGTTAAAGCTGTTATGGTATTATAGCCTTCAACTATTGAATAAGGTGTCCAATATCATGATAGAGTAAAAACATTAAACAGAGCAGCTGCATGTGAGAGACAAAAAAGTCAGCAGAAGGCCAAAGGATCTCAGTGATAAGAAAATCACTCAGTTCAGAGAACAGTGGTAGGCACTCCATGGGGCTTTCAACAGGAGAGAAAATGTTACCACATAACTGTGAAAACTATTTCTGTTTAATTTTTCCCCAAAGAATTTCTATTAGTAATCCATGATAATGGGACAAGGATGAGGGGTAATGGCTTCAAGCTGGAAGAGGGTAGATTTAGAACAGATATTAGGAAGAAATTTTTCAGTCTGAGGGTGGTGAGGCACTGGAATGTGTTGCCCAGGGAAGTTGTGGATTGCTCCATCCCTGGAAGCATTCAAGGCCAGGTTGGATGGGGCTTTGAGCAACCAAGTCTAGTGGGAGGTGTCCTTGCCCATGGCAGGGGGGGTTGGAACTAGATGATCTTTAAGGTCTCTTCCAGCCTAAACCATTCTATGATTCTATGATTCTATGATAATAAGCTATGAATTCTGTATTCATGTTCTTGGTACATCTTATATAACTACCATTAGTTACAGTTATATATGATTACAAATAAAGTTGCAGCCCTCAAGTTTGAATCAGGCTTCTAATTTGAATTGCAAGTCCAAATTAACAATATTGAGATCATAAAAAGGGAATTAGAGAGTGACTATTCTAAAAATGCATTCATCAAGAGAAACATTACCAGTGTTATTTAAACGTACAGAGACAAATGCGAAAAATATCAATGTACAGAGCAGAGACAGAAAGCAGAAGACACAATCTTTTGCCAGTCTAAAACACAGATATGGCATCACTGGAAGATTAATGGTACCTAAATAAAGATAAAAAAGCTGAAGAACATGATGCAGAAAAATCACCCAGAATTCAACAAGGTCTTATATCATTAGAGGAGTTAAAAAATCAAGTGTGAATTTAAAATCAATCAGCCCTTTTCAATAATAACCAATGTTCAAAAAAAAAAAAAGATAACTAATACCCCAATATCTCCCAATGAAAAAATGTGGTGATAAAACCTAGACATATAACTAACTGCAGATATGCCTAGGCAAGAGATGTAATAATGGAAAGATATAATATTTGGGCTTTTAATGAGGTGATCAAGATGGATCATTTGGCTGTTTATACAGTGTTAACAGCATCTTAGCATTTCTGGTAAATGCATGTGGGGTATTTAGGTTATTTTATTGCTGCATTAGTGACAATCAGACATTCTCATATTTTGTCACGCTTTCCACCTATTTCACTTTCACCTAATGCTAGACATACATGACATATCAATTTTTTTTCACTGAAATGTCTATTCAAAATTTTGGTTATATGTCCAAACACCCACACCTCCCATGGGTGATCTAGCCTCTCTGTCTTGATGACTTCCTTTGACTGATGTAACTATAAAATAAGCCAAAAAAAGCAGACCCAAATTAACCCAAAAATTTGGACTTGTCCAATAAATTTTATAACAGTACTTATTGTGTCAGACAATTTTGTTGTAATTGTTGTGGTTTCACATTCACTCCTTTAACAATTTGTAAAAGGTAATAATTTACAATGGCATCCCTTAATCATATGTCAGGTTCAGCGTATTTTAATGTGTTATATTTTATAGCAATCAAGACAGTTTATAGAAGACGTGGAAAGGAAAAGTAGTGATTGGTGAAGAAAAGAAGTCAGCAATGGAAACCTAAGACTACTGAAGGGCAAAGTTTACCTCCCACTGGAAACCACTCTTCCTGAGCTGGTATGTGCCTACAGAAAATAAAGAAAAGAGTCATTATTATTAATGAGGCCTCCATGAGAGAATGATATTTGCAGGCATTAAGAAATCAGCCAGCAGAGGAGAAAAGCATGAAGTGATTCCAAACAAATGAAGGCTGAGCTGTATTCAGCTGCCCTATCTCTTCTCAAGGAGGAAGAGGTAATCTTGGAGCAAACAGAGCATTTGTCAGTCATCAGGGCTTTAATGGAAAGAAATGTCTGTAAGACTTTTTTGCAACAACCACAGAAAGATGAACTGTACTTAGACTTGTCAGGCATCTAGGCTTGATCCAGACTGTAGAGGTTACAGGGTGTTTCTCATGAGGGATTGCAATGAAAGCTGAACCAGTTATGCATGGGTCACAACAGACATTGCACATTTTATAAATATTTTGTTCTACTATATGTGAAATTTCAGGTAACACCCAGCTTTCCTGGCACTTTTGGACCATTGTAACTAGCCAGAAACCGTAACCAGGGAACTCAGCGGAGTATATATCCCAGGTATAGATATTGTAAGTTTTGGGGTAGGAGTGGGGTTGGGGCAGACTGGTAAATTTGGCAAATCTTAGTGCATCATGCAGCATGCCAGGAACAGTCCCAGAAGTTACTGGATTTGTGCTCTCATTGCAGAACCATGATTCCTTCTTTCTTCTTTCTTCCATTGTGTGATACTCAGTGAATTCAGGAATTAATGATGGCTATTCCTTTTCCCTTCCCTTCCCTTCCCTTCCCTTCCCTTCCCTTCCCTTCCCTTCCCT
>VFFE01006962.1:85233-95388 GCA_008921705.1 Burhinus oedicnemus | reverse complement strand
ACTCTTCCCTATGCAGCCCAGGATTCCATTGGCCTTCCTGGCGACAAGGGCACATTGCTGGCTCATGGATCATTTACTGTCTACCAGGACCCCCAGATCCTTCTCCTCAGAACTGCTTTCCAGCAGGTCCACCCCTAGCCTATATTGGTGCCTAGCATTCTTCCTCCCCAAAATGCTTGAAAAGTTGTGAGGATCCATTCTCAGCTCTACCTGAAATCTGTTGCATTACATTGGTCATGCACACTATGTTGTATTGCAATGGGGCAGGGCAGTTAATTCTGTAAATAAACTACATTTCACTAAGAAAAGCCAACTGAAAAAAATAATACAGTGCAATCGGCTGGAGGGAGCAATAGTCTTCAGGTAACACCAAGAGAAAATGGTACTCTAGAGTTGGAATATTAATGAAAAGTTCAACTAAAATCGAGAACACAAAAGTCTAAATCTCCAGACTTTGAAGTTTTTCCTCATTTGCACTTAGGAAATGCCACAAAAGCAGCTTTGGTACTGTACTATACAGTAATATAAAGTAGGTGTAAAAGCAGCTCTTAACCTTTGCTTTAAAAACTTCATACTTTTACATTCCAGCAAAAAATATTAATAAAAACTATTAAATAACTCTGTTATTTTGAAATCTACATTTTTAAGAAATAAACTACCCAACATCAAATATATATAAATTAGACTAACATCAAAAGACAATGACAAAGTCAGGCCTGAGGCAAATAAGTGTGATTCCACTTCTGAAAATAGACTGTTTTGAAACTGGTGCACTGTTATTTTTATAGACTATCAAGATAATTTTTGAGCACACTAAAATAAGTGGTGAATACACTCCTAACAAAGTGCTCTCTTTGAAAACCTCCATTGAAATACAAAGAGTGGGCAGCTCATACTGCTAGGTGAATGTGATATGAATTACTTTAAGAAGATACAGTGACTCTGAAATTATCATCAATTAGAGTTGCCAAATTAAGTAAGAGAAAATAATGGACAAGATATGGAAGTGGGAGTTACAGAGATACAGTTACTACTAAAAATACAGGCAAAGCTGTAAAGGCATCATGACACAGTACCTAATGATTTGCTTATTATTCAACATCTATTAAAATATCAGCCTTTTAAGAACTTATATTCTCTTTATTTCCTAGATCTAATAGTTGGTAAAACATTTTTCTACTGGTCCCAGTACTGAATGGCTTCATTTAATGCGACGTTTTTAATGTGATACTGTTAAAAAAATTATTGTTGAGGAACTCATTGTTTGGCAAACAGCATCTTACGTATATGTATACTAACCATATGTAATTTGTCAGCCTAAAATTATTATTTTAGAATCTACTTATTTAACCATCTCTTGAAGATTTGGAACTAATCAAATCCACAACAGTCAGTACTTTTACTAGTTGTCCAGGCTTCTTCATCAGAGTTCATCATGCGTTGTCTTATGCCACCATCTGCTAAGGACAAACATAAATTTGGATTTTTTTTTTTAACAGTTCTACCATTTCAAGCTATTTCCTCTGCTATAAAAAAAAATTCCTTTTGAAAAAAAAAAGGCAAAATTTATCAGCAGTTTGTTTGCAGAAACCTCTTTATTGATTAGCAGCACTAGAAGTGATTTTAAAATACCCAGAGGCTTGAAATAAAATAAATGCCCAAATTTTTGCAATCTTGAGATTCAAAACAGTAAGCTTCTTGGGGCAGAGACCATCAGAAGATTTTATTTGTACATGGTGCTTAGCACAGTGAGACCCCAGTTTTTGACTGCAGACCCTGAGTGTTACTGTAATAGAAAAAATAAACTATAATAATAATAAAGTCGGTCTATTAACTTGACAGGCAATTTCTGAAATAATGAGTCATCAAGGAAACTAATTTTTTCCCAATAAGCAATTCAGCCATTTCCTCTCATCACAGATAATATACATCTGTCTTCTATGCTGTTTGCAGAAATTCTGTAGATGTGCTGTGTCTTCTCATGAGAAAATTGGTTCATGAAATGGAACAATTTTTCTCAGACTCATGATTTCTTCTTTATTGAGGGCCAAATTGAGCCTCTGTTCAATTGCCCGTGTCTGGGACAGCAAGTAGTTACAGCACCTCCAGAGCAAGCCGGGGAAGAAATTGTGACTCAGAGAGTACCAACCCCTTTCTCAGCCTCAGCTGCCTACTTGCTCCAGAAAGAAAGTAACCTCCAAATGCTCTATAGTATAGACTATCTACCACCCCTGCCAGCTCAGCTCAGCTCACTGCCATGTTGAGGGGCGAGAGCCAAGATTACTTTCACACCCTCCTCATGTGTGCAGAGGACATGAAAAAGAACGGAGTTCTAAGTGAAAAGCCTTTATTCTCCATCCTGTGGAAAACTCAAAACCTATGGAGGCCATGGGGAGACTTAATGCTTCAGTAAGGACAGATAAACCTAGGCATCAATCTGACCCTTCTTTATCAGCTAACAGCATGTGGTTAAGGAAACAAAATCCCCAAAAGTTGAAAAGTCAAATCCTTCTTCTACCTAATTAAATAATCCTGGAGTGGTTTTTTTGTTTTTTAATTTCTCTTTGACTTGAAACACCACCCATAAAACCTTAAGACCATATGTGGGTCTTAAGCATACAATGTTATGTTGGCAAGCCTGGCATGTTTTGCTGACAATCTATGGTGAAGCAATAATGTTTATAGCCTCTTCTTTCAGAGATTTTAAAGTTGCCAGTGGCAACTGAAGTGCCTTTGATTGCCTTTATTTGCTATGTGGATCCATATTAATGACTAAATAAAATAGCCAGATGATTTGAGCTCTCTCAAAAAAATCACCTCTGATTTTGGATCAAAGACATGTTTAACAATATCCACAGTCCTCATGCGTCCACACCACACAATTTGATGTACTCATCATCAATCATATGCCTTGTGATTAATTTGAGTCGTTATGAGTAATGTCTATCACCGCAGCCTTGGCATGAATAATTATTGTTCTGCACCCTGCTGAGATAACTCATTTCTGACAAAGATCTGCAATTTGATATCTGCATAAAAGGAAAGATGAAATAGGAATAGTTTATTAGAATGGTATAGTCTGTTCAAAATTTTCATAATAAACTTTTTTACATCCTAGGAATTGATAACTACTTCAAAAAAACCCATATGAAACAGACCTCAATAGCTTGGAGATATTGTCTTTGCAATTACCACTGGATCTTTCCATCAACATGTGGGATTTGTATATCAAAAATAGTAATGGGAATTTTAGAGCCTGCTGGTTTCCTGGAGACTTGTACTGCAAACAGCAATCACAGTCAGAAACAAAGCCAGGTCATTCTGAGGAAGACTGAATAACATAGGCAGGATCAGAAGAAGATGGAATTTAACACAAAAAAATTCAGTCAAATATAAAGATTATGAGTCAGACTGGAGAAACAATGGACAACAAGACAGACATGCAGGAGCTGGGAAGATAGTGACCACAGTTGGCACCTGCAAACCAAAGTCCAAAGTGTGATCCACATGGGAAAAGAAAGTTTACCAGCAATTGGCTTTGGCCAGAGCTGCAGTTTGAATCCCATCAAGAGGCTTCACCCTTGTGTGTCATCAATGAGTTCCTCCTTCAGGAACATCAGTGAGACAGCCTGGCTCATGCACTGAGGAGTGAGAGCAAGTTGACACAGACACTGTTTGTGTCTATTATTAAGTCAAATAGGACCAAAAAATTCAGGTTCTCCATCTTCCAGGCAGGTGTTCAAGGCACTAGATAGCTATTTTTGTTCTAACTCAAAGAACATTTAAGTATGACATGTGAAATGTAAAAGAACTAACAGAAGAGACTGAGAAGTTCTCAAATTCAAAATACTCTACAGTCTGGCAATTGAGTTCCTTCTTACCACCGAAATGAAAAAGACTCATATTTTCTAGTCTTCCAACAGCAGAAGAGGGATTTGAGCCCAGGTTTCCCACAAGCTGTATGAGAGCCCTTACTAGTGTGCAAGTGAGTAAAGCAGACAGTGCCTTCTGCTGTGTGAATCTAGACTTTGAAGCCATAACAAGACATTCTGGCAGCTGGGGCAGGATGTCAGTTTAATACCATCCTTCCTTCTTTCCACATGCACATGTAATGAAAGAGTAGCAAAAAATAAGTAGCAAAAGCTTCTTACCTTTACTATCACATAAATGGCTACTCAGAAAGTCAGCATATGGGCCTCTTGCCCCAGCCTTGCTATAGTTTCGCTTTTTTTCCTTTTTTTTTCCTTTTTTGTCTCCCTACTGAAACTGCAGTTCATCAGCTCTTCTAAAACTTGAATAGACCAAGCTGTTTTAAACACATCCTCTAGTGATTCAGCCTTAGTATCATGGCTTTGGTACAAATTCTGCCTACAACTGTTAAGGAAAGACAGTTTCCTTCTTTCTTGGCATGCCTCTACAACAGCATCCCTTCCCCCAAAAAACACTGCCTTCTTCAGCCTTCCTCTTTTCTAAGATATGAACTTTTATACTAGACTTAGTCCTTCATTTCAGATCTTGTAAAAATAAGCCTGTTATTTTTCAAACAATAAGCAGGTATCTTTTTTGCAATTACTGTCTTTTCCACTGTTCTTCTAAAACATCTTGTGTATCTCCTGCGGAGGTGTATTTTTGGCCACACTTGCACTTCTGACCGATCAGACACACTTTTGACTGATTTTCCTAATAGCTTTGGTTAGTGTAATTCTATGTATTAGTATTATTGGTATTAAATCAGCATCTGTAATAATTTATTGTACTTTGTATAGGTCTCTTTCCCTTATTTTTCACATAAAGCTAAGCAAAACTACTGAAGTCTCCCTGCATTTGCAGAGTCTGAAAGAGCAGCAAGCGGTAGTGCCTGTCCTTTTGGTCTTGGGAGAGCACCAGTCCTGAGGCCTGAAGATGAACTCTCATATCTATTGGTAGAACTTTTTCAGTCCTGAAACTTTTAGAAAAATAACTAGAATAAGAATCTATTCTGTACTTTAACAGCCCCCCATGAACTCTCAGATAAGGGACTGCAAAACAGCAAAGATGTCTATTATATTTTGTAATATATCAGTAGAGTTTAAGGTCAAAAAAGACCAATAGGTCACTTGATGTGCTTTTGTAACTCGCAGCCCAATAAAGGTACATTTGCATCGAGGTAATTACTTTTGTAATTAGACAACTCCCTGCAACAATTTGCATGAATCATCCTTCCTGTTAAATATATCTTCTCCTTTCTGAACTGAATTTGTCTAACTTCAGCTTCTAATCACAGATTTTGCCATTCCTTTCTCAGATTTCGCTTCACTCTGTGAAGTTATTCACACTAAAAGTCACTGCCCAGTTTTCTTATTGATAAGTACACTCTGTTGTTTTACTTTACCCTTTACTGTTCAACGCTTACTCAATCTCCTTAATCCTGCTTGTGTCCCTTTCCTGTATCTAAGCAAGACTCTTTCTATAAATGGCACTGTTACATCTATGCTGCTACTGCTAATACTTCAGCTGACAAAACTGCACTTGCCTTTTAACATCTGCTCAGGCCAGTGGCTATGCTGTAATTAGCTGGGTCTTCCTTACCACAACAATAATCCATCAAACATGAGAATCCAATCCTCATTTTACTACCTCCCACCCACTCACAGCTCAAAATAGCCTGGACTTGATAAGCTTCCAGGTGCCCTGCAAGGATGAGACAGAAATTTTAAGCAAGGTTCAAGAAACGTTTGTCATAGCGGTGAAGGGGTAAAAATGAGTAACTCAAGATGTTTAGCTCATTGGATTTCTCCTGGAACAAGTTACCAAAATGGTGATTTTTGTAGAAACAGTGTCATACTGCACAACAGTGAAGTGGTAAGTTACTTTCTTAAATAGTTTTACATCCAAGTAAAGTGAAAAGAACAAGATTTACAGAGTCGCACTAGGGAATTAGCCTTAATGTAAGTAGAGCTACGTTTCTTTTATAGCAGAGAAATATTTGATGAAATTTCTATGATTTAAATGACTTAGATTTTTTTTTTATTCCCTGTTTTACTTGTGCACATACATCCTTCAGACTTTGGACCTAAAATTGCCTATGTCATTTTTCCTTCATATTTGTTCACTGCACAAATGAGGGAATGACTATGGTACATTCAATAAAATATTAAACTCAAATTTTAGGAGATTGAAAAAGCAAACAGCTTTCAATTCCCAAATCATGAATATCAACATAGCAGCTTGCTTCACAGTGTCAAGGTTTGAGTTCAGAAAGAAGACAAAGATTCCCATCCCATGAATAAATTACTATTTGGAATGGAAGAAAGAAAAAGAGGAATGATCGTTGGGTTACCAGTTCAATAATCCCATATCACACCATCATGTTTAAATTCAGAAAGTAGTAGTGATGTCTTTGAAGTAAGTATGCACTTTTGCTGCACGATCACTAATTGTTACAATTCCAAATATGTTTGATAGCTTTAATTAAAAAAAAAAAAACAGATGAGACCAAAAAATAGGAACAACTTCATCACACAGATATTCTTTAACCTACAATTTCAGACATTAATCAAAAATATGTTTAGTTTGCATGTTCTTTATATTCTTGTAGCACTTGTGCCTTCAGTCTCCTGGCTTGTTATTGTCTTGTTTCTCGTCACGAACAAGCACAGAAGAATTTCAGCTCAGAAGTCTGATCAAGCTAAGTGTTGGAGAAGTCTGAATCTCCTCACTATAGACCAGATTTCTGCTTTTTCAGATCCTCCCCACATTGCAGTGATGTTACTTTGGCATCAAAATGAAATTTGTTCATTTGTTTCGCTTTTCTTCATTCCATCATGGAAATGAAGCAAAAAGAGGAATCAGATGTACCAACAGATTTTGCCACAGGGAAGGATTTCTAGTGCTGATTCCATATTGATCCAGAACTTCAAGTTTCGAAAACCTCAAGTAAATGTTTCCTTAAATTTCTTGCCAGTCCACTGTTGCTACCTGGCTGCTCATTTTCCATGATTCTCAGCATAGGCAATAACATATTGGGTGATCTGAAGAAGCAATATTGTGAATTCAAACTACATGGAGGCAGAGGGGTGAGTGACTTTTCTCATCTTAGGATGGATATTGTGCATGTGGAAGATTGTCTTGAGCCGCATACAGGAAAGAAGTAACTGGAACAACCCAGTATAAACCCAACCTAACAACAAATGCTACTTTAATTCCCATGTTAAAAGATTGAAACCTGAATTTATTCCATCTAATTTGAAGACTCTAATTGAGGTTCCTAAGAGGAGTTTAGGGTGAGTCTAAACTGTCAGACATGGTCGCACCAGCACTCTGTGCTCCACGAAGCACCCCAGGCTTCACCGCTGTTCCCCTTGCTCCTGGATTTGCCTGGAGAGGAAACATGAGTATGCAGGCAGGAGGGAAACGTGGTTACATCCAGCCAGGGCACTAAACTGAATAAGTGAAAGGCCAAGACCTCAGGACTTCTCACAGTGTCCATGTACAGTTTGGGCATAGCTTCACTTAACCTAGTCTTCCTTCATAGGCAGGAAAGAGAGAGGAGTACCTGGAAGAGGCATTCTGATCTGATCGGCCTCTGATTCAGCTCCCGGAAAATCTGCAACAGTAAAGGGAATTTGCCCTTTGCCTTTCAAAAGTGACTGTTAATGTTGATACAAGAACTGATGGTGCTTTCTTTCATCATAAAATAAAACTGAATAGCAAAAAATCTTGTTTAGCTATTTCAATCACTTTGTTTCAAAGTACCTTGAAAAATATGCATGCATGTGTATGCATGTATATACGTGTATATAGGTAGATACATAGATTTATCTGTATTTGTATGTAGATATAAATATATCTATCTATACAACATCTTAAATAGTATATAGAAGACTGTTCAGACATAATTACCTTTCAGCTAAAAATATGAGGAAGAAATTTTGATGGTTCTAACAGGTAAACAAGTCCTTTGGAAAACCTTACCTGTGATAATATATTCTTTGACATTAAACATTTATTTCAGGCAGGCATCACATCTATATTTTTAATATACAATCAAGACTTTTTTTTTAAGTTTTTGAATCATTCCAATAAGAATTTGCATATTCTGCCTATTTTGTGGAAAACTAACCAGTCTGAAAACGCAAGGTTTGGTGCAACATAAACTGTGGCTCTTAAGGTGCAGTTTCTGAATTGTAGCAACAGCAACTGAAGCTTGATTTCAAGGAAGTATTGATTTTTTTTCTCACTTCTTGTTATAAACTGGCAAAGTGTCATGTCTTTCAATGGACAGTAGTAAACATGGAAGAAACCTTAGATGTTCCTAAACATTGAAATTTAAATATATGCGATCAGATCAGAGGGGGGAAAAAAAAAAAAACAACTAACTAATTTAATCTGAGTTTATTCCAGGCCTGCAACCTTCAATCTAGCTCAATCTCTCTGTTGTTTTGGTAGGACCTGGCACCTAGTAATTCTCTTCGCATAGCCAGCTGTATACCCCTCCTTGGCTACCCACAAGCTCAAGGGCAAGGTCAAAGAGGAGAATATGATAATATATTGGATAATATATGACACATTGGAATATATATGATAATATATTGGAAGTATCCTGCACTTTGGCTATTCAGGATGGCACATGTCAGAATAGGGATCTGCTGTGCAACACAGGCTCTCAAAGAATGAGGTGAGGAAGGAAAAAATAATCAAATCAAACCAAAAAGAAGTCCAAAATCACTTATGGTCTATACAGTTTTCCTTCATTATTTTATGTTTACTTTAATCTCCCCCTATTTACCCCTTCCTCCTTTATTCTGAGAAGTGTTCACTTCTAAAAGAATGAACACTGAAGAAAGCTGGATTTGTTTTTCAAATGAATCTTGTGAGGATTCCGTAATTGCTGCAAAACAAATTATTAATTGATCTGTACGATACTACAAGCTTTGGTACTTCCCTTTGTAGTTCTCTTGTTCTCTTGTTCTGCACCTACAGTTTAGTATTTTAAGGTCTCAACACCTACACCTTTTAATTTTGCTATGAAATGTTCTGCAACTTCAGTTTTCTGTTATCGCTTTGTGTTTTGCAGGTAGAGTATTGATTTAATTTACAAGCATTCTAGTTTTCTATAGCTACAGTTCTTCATTTTGCATCCTTTTTATATGAATATGTCTAAATCTCTAGAAAATTGAAATGCCACACTAGTAATACCTGCTTCTACTTAATATGTCAAAAATGTAGTTTTATAACTGACTATAAAAAAGACATTCGGATTAGTGACATTTAACTGTAAAGAATATGAGACTGCCATTATTTACAAGTGGTTTATTACTTTCTTTTATGAATAGGTTTAAAGAACTTTGTTAATTATATGCTGTATGAGTGCAAAAAAGCCTCTACTTATACATTTTAAATGCCCCTTTTTCTATATAATTACCTTTAAAGTAAGATGAGCATTGCTGCATTGCATTAAATTTATACTCTGATATGTTCTCTGAATGCGCTATAAATGCGGAGGTTCTTTCTTTCTTAATAGAATTTCACTTTTCTCATCTACAGTTTCAATATTTCAGAGGTCTTTTCATTTGATTATACATGCAAATCACTTGGGAGACCTAAAACACTTATCTAAAAATTACTCATTCCTGTGTAACGAATTTAACAATCTCATCTACAGTGAACAAGACTTTCAAAACTATTACCAATTCCTCCACAGAATTGCTCTGTTTCTCTTGAATACAGATCCTGTCACCCAGCCAAACTGTAACCAGTGCACTCTAAGGTCACAGGCAGATTAATGTTTATGTAAAATACAAAGTTTAAGCCACCTCTGCGTATTTTATGCTTCCTGGTTTGGGGGGGTCATGTGTATGGGGCTGATTCCTATGGATGACTGATTTACATTAAGCTGGAAAAAGTACCGCCAGGAGAATATTACTGTCTAGGCCTGCTGTGGTGTCAGGTAGACACCACTATGGCCCTTCGTTCTGCCTCTGCTAAAGAGACTTTGATGTGAGATGTCACCGGGTTCTCTTCTGTAGCAAGATGCCCAGATGAGGCAGGCAGCCGTATGCAAGCAATGAGCAACGTGATACCCAGCAGCTGCTGGGAACATCACCAGTTTACTAAGGAACGCAACATTCTGGTAGGATTGAAAAAAAAATTTAAAAAAAAAAAAAAAAACAACCA
>VFFE01006962.1:60867-85213 GCA_008921705.1 Burhinus oedicnemus | reverse complement strand
TCTCCAAGACCCTATCAGCCAGTACTAGAGTTGCTCTACATCCTGCATAGTACAGGATTTCCAATGTTCAGCTCCTCTATCTGTTGTAAAAAGCATGTGGAACATGGAATCATAGAATAGTTTGGGTTGGAAGGGACCTTTAAAGATCATCTAGTCCAGCCTCTCCCACAATGAGCAGGAACATCTTCAACCAGATCAGGTAACTCAGAGCCCTGTCCAACCTGACCGTTAATGTTTCCAGGGATGGGGCATCTACCACCTTTCTGGGCAACTTGCTCCAGTGTTTCGCCACCCTTATTGTAAAAAAATTCTTCCTTATGTCTAGTCGAAATCTTCCCTCTTTTAGTTTAAAGCCATTACCTCTTGTCCTATTGCAACAGGCCCTGTTAAAAAGTTTGTCCCCATCTTTCCTGTAGGCCCCCTTTAAGTACTGAAAGACCGTAATAAGGTCGCCCTGGAGTCTTCTCTTCTCCAGGCTGAACAACCCCAACTCTCTCAGCCTGTCCTCACAGAAGAGGTGCTCCACCCCTTTGATAATTTTTGTGGCCCTCCCCTGGATCCGCTCCAACAGGTCCATGTCTTTCCTGTGCTGAGGGCTCCAGAGCTGGATGCAATACTCCAGGTGGGGTCTCAACAGAGTGGAGCAGAGAGGCAGAATCACCTCCCTCAACCTGCTGGCCATGCTTCTTTTGATGCAGCTCAGGATACTGTTGGATTTCTGGGCTGCGAGCACACATTGTCAGCTCATGTCCAGCTTTTCATCCACCAGTACCCCCGAGTCCTTCTCAGCAGGGCTGCTCTCAATCCCTTCATACCCCAGCCTGTATTGATAATGGAGGTTACCCCAACCCAGGTGCAGGACCTTGCCCTTGGCCTTGTTGTACTTCATGAGGTTCACACAGGTCCACTTCTCAAGCTTGTCTGGGTTTCTCTGGATGGCATCTCGTGCCTCAGGTGTGTCAGCCACACCACTCAGCTTGGTGCCATCTGCAAACTTGCTGAGGGTGCACTCAATCCACTGTCTATGTCACTGATGAAGACATTGAACAGTACTGGTCCCAATACAGACACCTGAGGGATATCACTTGTCACCCACCTCCATCTGAACATTGAGCCATTGATCACTACCCTCTGGATGTGACCACCCAACCAATTCCTCATCCATCAAACAGTCTACCCATCAAATCCATATCTCTCCAACTTAGAGAGAAGGATGTTGTGGGGGACCACATCAAAGGCCTTACAAAAGTCCAGATAGATGATATCTGTAGCTCTTCCCTTGTCCACTGATGTAGTCACTCCACTATAGAAAGCCACTAGGTTGGTCAGGCAGGACTTTCCCCTGGTGAAGCCATGCTGGCTGTCTTGAATAACCTCCCTGTCCTCCATGTGCCTTAGCATAGCTTCTAGGAGGATCTGTTCCATGATCTTCCCAGGCACAGAGGTGAGGCTGATAAGTTGGTAGTTTCCAGGGTCCTCCTTTCTATCTTTTTAAAAATGGGTGCAATGTTTGCCTCTTTCCAGTCACCGGGGACTTCACCTGACTGCCATGACTTCTCAAATATCATGGACAGTGGCTTGGCAACTACATCAGCCAATTCCCTCAGGTCTCTGGGATGCATCTCGTCAGGTCCCATAAACTTCTGTATGTTCAGGTTCCTCAGGTGGTCACAAATCTGATCTTCTCTTATAGTGGGAGGGACTTATTCTCCCCCAGGCCCAATCTTGCAGTCCGTCCACTTAAGAGCTATGGGAAGAGAGGTTGCCAGTGAAGACTGAGGTAAAAAATTTGTTGAGAACCTCAGCCTTCTCCTTCTCTGTTGTTACTAGTTTACCAGTCTTGCTCATCACGGGGGGTACACATTCCTTGACCTTCCTTTTCTGGCTGACATACCTGTAGAAGCCTTTCTTATTATTCTTTGCATCCCTTGCCAAGTTCAGCTCCAGCTGCATCTTGACCTTCCTGACCCCATCCCTATACAACCAGGCAGCATCCCTGTGCTCTGCCCAGGATACCTGTCCCTGTTTCCACTGCCTGTGCATCTCTTTCTTGCCCTTCAATTCAACCAGCAGGTCTCAAGTCAGCCATGCTGGTCTCTTGCCCTCCTTTCCTGATTCCTTACACCTGGGGATCGAGAGCTCTGGCACTCTAAGGAAAGTGTCCTTAAAGATCTGCCAGCTTTGTTCTGGTCCCTTGTCCCTGAGGGCAGTTTCCCAGAGGGTCTTATCAACTAACTCCTTGAACAGCTGGAATTTTGCTTTCCTAAAATTCAGGCTCCTGACTTTACTCTTTGCCTGACCCATATCCCTCAGGACTGTGAACTCCACCAGTGCATCATCACTGCAGCCCAGGCTGCCTCCAATCTTGACGTCACCGATTAGCTCGCTTGTGTTGGTGACCATCAGGTCCAGTATTGCATCTCTTCTGGTGAGGCTGTCTATTACCTGGCTTAAGAAGTTATCTTCGATGCACTCCAGAAGTCTCCTGGATTGCCTACAGCTCACTGTGCTGCTTTTCCAGCAGAAGTTGGAGTGGCTGAAATCCTCCAGCAGGACGAGAGCCTACAAGCACAATGCCTCCTATAGCTGGAGTGAGAAGGCTTTGTCAATAGGCTCCCCTTGATCAGGCAGCCTGTAGTAGACACCAGCCACAGGGTTTCCTTTATTGCCTCGGTCTCTTGTTCCTACCCATAAGCTTTCAACCTGCTCATGGTTATTCTTCAGAGATAACTCTTCACACTCTATCCATTTCTTCACGCAGAGGGCAATGCCTCCACCCCTCCTTCCTCACCTGTCCATTCTGAACAGCCTGTGGCCATCAACAGCCACACTCCAGTCATGGGATTTGTCCCACCAGGTTTCAGTAATGGCAACTAGGTCATAGCTTTCTAGCAGCATGGTGACTTCCAACTCCTGTTTGTTGCCCACACTGTGTGCATCGGTGTAGAGGCACTTCAGCTGGGCTGTCAGCCGTGTCACCTTCTTAGAGGAACACTCCTTAATGCATTTGGGGTATTTCACTGGTGTATCCCTCTTGGCTCTTATTACTTCTGGAGCCCCTGTGTCATCTGTGTAAGACTTCAAGTGTGCTGCAGTGTAGCCAGCACACCTCAGAGCAAGAGGCTGTGGGCCCTCACTAGCACCCCGTCCGTCTAACCATTGCCTGTCATCCCACAGCTTGTGTCAGACAAGCCTGATGTTTCCCCCCTCAAGCCTAGCTTAAAGCTCTGTCAATAAGCCCCGCTAGCTTGTGAGCAAAGACCCTCTTGTCCCTTTCAGCAAGGTGAACCATATCTGATGCCAGCAAGCCTGGTACCATGTCGGCCATCCCATTATTGAAAAACCCAAAACTGTGGTGGTGACACCAGCCACAGAGCCACTTATTAATAGACTGAGGTCATTTGTTTCTTCCAGTGTCGCTGCCCGCAACTGAGAGGAGAGAGGAAAAGATAACCTGTGCTCCAGATTCCCTTACCAACCATCCCAAAGCCCTGAAGTCTCTTTTGATTGGCCTTGGACTACACGTTGCAGCTTCATCACCACACACATGGAGAGCAATGGGTAATAGTCTGAGGGCCGTACGAGGCTAGAAAATTTCCTAGTGGTGTCCTTAACCCAGGCCCCAGGGAGGCAACAGACTTCCCTGAAAGGAGGGTCTGGCCAGCATATTGGACTCTCTGTTCCCCTCAGAAGGGAGTCACCTACAACTATACCCATCTTCCCTTCCTTGTGGAGGTGGTCATGATACAGGGGGTTACATGACTCTTTATTTTCATTTTTTACAGGTAGCTGGACACTTTTCTGGATGATGGATAGCACTTAATGTTCAACGGATCTATAAGTGGATGTGTTGGATCCATTGTACACATGCCATCTGACTTACCCCTACAAGCACAGACTGCTTTGTCCTCAGAGTCCATATGAACATCAGGGTACATTCACAACAGTTACTGCTCTGATTTTTCAACACTCTGTAAATAGTGCTGCATGGCAGCATTCATGGTTTTAAATGGGTTTGTGTTTTATGAATTGTGGTGTTCTCTTCTGAGATGCCAAACCCTTCCAATTCCTTTTATAAAAAGTCAAGCTGGTCACAGATAGATGTCTTCATGCTTAACTAACTGAAGCCTGCTTCCTGTGGTAGATTTCATTTCTTCAAGGTGCTCAAACTGCTCAGTGTGCCTAAAAGATAACTGAATCATTCTGGCAAAATCTCACTGTCTGACATCATGATTATTTATTTATTGTTATTTTTTATCATCCTGTATGCAGGAGACAGAGCTTTTCAACACCCACCTCAAGACAATGACTGTGATTCTCAGGAATGATCCCATGTTCATCACCTTCAGATCCAATTACAACATTCATCTTCTTGCAGTTTAGCTCCCCAGCATAATTGCAGTGATGTTACGCAGGTGTATATGATCTGTAAAAAAAAAAAAAAAAAAAAACAACACAACATTGCAGTATACACAATAATTTCCCTTGGAGAAAGGACAAGAAGGCAAGACTATTCAGGCTAGACTGGACTACCCCTTCTATTCTGAAAACAAGCCTAGAGCCCAAAGCCAATAACTGCTTGTAGTAAGAATCGGTGTTACACAGTTCAGCATGGTTCAATAACAAACTAGGTATGTTATTTTGATATGTTAAAAAAATAAATTATGTTACCATTAATGATACTGTGAAAAACATTACCTAGACCTGGGACAGAAAAGGAAAAACAGCACTGGACAGGGAGTTGCTTTCCTCTCAGAGAATCATCAGTGAGAACCGAAAGGAAAATTATACCTATCCAAACCCAGTTTCAGCAAACTTCAACTGTAGCTCTTCTCTCACCTAAAGAACACCGAGACACACTACTCCCTTCACATTGTTACAGAAGTTGCTTTTAATTTTTTTCAAATGAAAAAAAGATTTATTCCATTTCCTCCCAAAGAGCTAGGATGGAGTGGGTCTACTTTATCTGAAGGGCTAACTTTACTGTTCTGAAAAAATAAAAATCAAATCTCTTAAATGAATGAAGAGAGTAAAAAGATGCCTCAAAATAGAAGACTGATTGCAATTGTAACCATGTAGAAATTATCGGTCTATATTAGACTCTCTGATGTAGAGCTATAACCTGAGAAAGCATATGTTTTCCCCAAGGAAATGACTGTAGTCATTTACTTACCTGCCAATTTTTTTAGTGTTCTTCCTTCACTCCCTTTTTTTTAAGTTCTGCTGTTATTAAAAATTCAGAACATTTTACACTGAAATAATTAATTGTACTTATTGATTTCCCATTTTCCTGTGGTTTTTGGTGGTTTAAGTAGAAAAAATTATTTCTTGGTGACATCTGGATGGGAAAAAAGGACTATTAATGGGTGAATGAATGTCACTTGGTTGAGGGTAAAACAGATGATCCAATCATTTCTAAACGGACTACTTTCTGTTCTGAGAAAGTGCTAACAGAACTAAATAGAGATGATCGGAAAAATGAAAGAAGAGTACATATTGGATACTTTCGACTTGCCTACAGCACATTGTACTTTTGAATTTACAGCAATTTGTGATAAGCTAGGATCCCTTCACATTTAAAAAAAAAAAAAAAGTTAAAATTATCAGTATATTCTAGAAGATATATTGGAAATTTCAACAAATGAGGTGCAGTCAGAAAGTAGTATAAAAAAGCTGTTGATATTAAAGGAAATGGTTCTATAAAAGGTAGAGAAATAGATACACTGAAAGTGTTCAGGACAGGAAAAAAGTTTGATAGTATATGAGCACTTACAAAATGAAAATTACAGATTCTAGTAGGAAAGGGCTAAAATAATCAATGGCTAAAAAAAAAATTTTAAAAAAACCTTCTATGAAGTTTAAAGGGCTTGTAATAAGCAATGCAAGTACAAAGATTTCCCACTTATAACCAATTAATTCAATAGATGCTTTAAAATATTTTATAAATACTTTATTTGTATGTTTATTTGTGCTTTATTTGTAGCACAAAATTGCTCACCTCTGCCTATTTGTGGCTAAGAGCTCAAAAGCACTGGATAATAGATTATACTCAGTTTAACATACTTCTAAGACACTTGTGCAGGCAGCCATGCTTCCTTCCACCTCTCATGCTCCATCTCACTATATATGATCTACATGGGTAGCCACACTATTTCTGTGCAAGAAAGTGACAAAGTTCAGGCCGCAGTAGCTGGACCATCTTTGTATTCCAGTCTCAGTGATGACGCAGCTAACATGGAAGACCATTGTTCAGGTGCTCATACTGTCCCTACAGACTTTCCCAAGGTAGACAATAAAAGTGTCTCTGGTGCCACTTTTCCAGCTGATAAGTGTGTACTGTCTACCAAACCCAAATGCCTGCATGATGTCCTTATGCCCAGCCTTATGCCCAGGTTTCTACAGAATTCCTGTGAAGTGTATTCTGAGTCAATAAATCAATACAAAGTATCTATTTTAATGAGACAATCAGGGGAACACAAAATTAGTGGTTGCATTCAATAGTAGCAAAGTATAAGAACTGAGATGTTTATGCAACTTGCATTAGGTCTCCTTGTGGCTAAGTTTTGATACTATCATTAATTAGAAAATCACATCTGTTTTTCATAGGATTCTTGGCTGGCCAATACACAGGACAGATATACCAGAAAGACATCATTGTCTATAAAAGACTTTTCCCTCAGAAACTGTAGCTCAGTGACTGAAGGAAGAGCAGAAGGAAAAAGGAGGGTCTATGAGCTAAGGTCACTAAATATCACCATAGAAAATTGTAATCTGCCTTCCCTCCAGGCTCAGGAAACAGAAGAGTCATACCTTCTCATGTCCCTTTTACGTGCAGATAGTCTTTTACTATGCCTTTTAGTGCACTACTATATACAAAGTATATCTGCACTGTGCAATGGTGTTTGGTGCAGATATATCTTGGGTTCTGAAAGCTCTACACTGTAACAGACCCTGCTAACACTCAGCGTACGCTTGCTCTTCTTTTCATACACTGGCTACCTTTCCTAGGCTAGTAAGTTCCCTACGAGTTTGCTTGTCTTCTTGTGCAAAAGGCGTTTGTTATGCATAAAAGGTGTAGAAGAATGCTCACTCCCTGTGGCTACAGCACAGAAGAGGAAGCAATGGTGTCTCTGAAGCTTCAGTGCTGTGGGATATTTCTGTCAATCTTGCTAAAGCAAAACCAAGCCTTTCATTAGCAACATTTTGTTGTTCTGGTTTCTTTTATTCTTTTTTTTTTTTTTTTGATTAAAATATTACAGCTTGAATCCTATTTAGAACAACAAAGAGTCCAAGGAAAGAATACTTGAATGTTAAGAAATTGTATGATTTGAGCATCTTTTTGTAAGTATTGCTGTACTTCAGCAATGTATTTTAATCTAAATCACTTGAAAAACTGTCCACAGTACAGTTAATGGATTGAATTACAAATAATACTGTTCTGACCTTTCCCCATCTAGATGTAGACATTTCACCCTCTAGCAACTGCGTTTTTAAAATTCACTGATGACATATTGTTATTAATAGACAAAAGACCATTGATGATATCCACAGATCTAAAGCTTTTGATTTAATCATCATGTTCCCTTGATTAAAGAAACTGCTATTCTTTGGTCAATTATTCCTGCTATTATCTTGGGTTGATTTTCATGGGCCATTGTAAAAGTGTTAGAGAGACGAATTCTAGCAAAACTGGTACATTTGTGTGTTATTTCAAAATGTTGATTGACCCTTATTTGTGCTGGAAAAACAAACCATTCAATAAGAAACAGCTCTCTGAATTGCATACAGAGGCCTGGGAATCTCTGTTTTGCCATAGATCAGTTTGGCAGAACTGATCTATACAATCCTGTGTTTCAGCAGAGGTTAATGGTACCTCGGGGCTGCTGTAAATGATGCCAAGTAAATACATTTCTAAAAGAACTATATGTTAGCTGAACATTGTTGTACACTATTTATACGAACAGCATGATGTCTGTGCTATGACTGATTGGCACGGGTCTGTCAGAAAACAGCCTGAGCTTTGTCTCAGGAAAAGCTCTTTCCACTTGGACTAGGCACTATGCAGGAAGCCCTGGATGTGCCTGTACCTCCCAAAGCTCTTAATGCAGCAGCCTAGTGCACCTGAAAGGAAAAGATTTTACCCTCTCTGTACAGCAGCTCAGCTGGGTCATTCAGGAAAAAGAAGCCCTATTTGAGGAACTTTTTAATCCTGTGCAGGCCTGTTAGGGTCACCTGTGCAACACAGAAAGAGGTCTGTGCTTGGTCAAGCCTAGCAGCTCTCTTTATTGCCTTAAATACCAGAAGCCAAAACACAATGAAAAAAATCTTGTCTGTGAATTTCAGAAAATTTCTAAAAACCACCCAAGAGACTTTGTCCCCTCGAAGACAGTGATAAAAATCCCAATGACATCAACGAAGACAGTAGCTTTTCCATAACTAGTTATGTGACACTATGCCAAGCAACCTACAGGTTGTAATCCCGGCTGAAAGTTACATTTGCATCCTACCTGTTTACATGAGCCTATCTTCCAGTGAAATCTCTGACAGTGCAAATACGTTATTTTTGCTTTGAAAAGCTCAGTAAGACTTTACAAGCTTACTCACTCTTACTGAGTTAAACCACATCTGATTCAAAAGTCTTGTTCTTCCTGTTACGAACTGACACTCTTCACTTCATGTATCTTGAAAACACCTCTGAATCAAGCGAGTTTAGTCATGTGGATTTATTTAACATATTGCATGTTTAGAATCCTGCAGCTTTATTTTTGCTGTGTTTGTTCCTACGTCCCGCAACTGACCCTATGTCCTTCCAAAGACAAATTATTTACTTTCAGTTACACTAAAATATGATCTATAATTATAATTCTACATTAAAGGATGTATCTATACATATACAAGGTGGGTGGGTGGGTATGTATGGACTTTGTCCTTGACAAAAGATTCCTGAAGTAGCTGTGTTCTTGGCAATTTCCCTTGGAGGTAATCGCACCACTTCGGGACCTAAAAGTCACCAGCTGGAATACAACCTACTTTAAATAGAGAATTTGAAAGAAATATACAGACTTCTGTCCTAATAGTGAAATGCTTAGTGACTATGAAATGCAAACACTAACCTGACCTCTTATTTGCCATAATATACATAGTTATTCCATCTGTCAGCTAGGTCCAGAAGACGAAAGCGACCTCATCATGAGATTCAGTTACAGAACCATAGAAATTAAAACTGTGAATGAATAATGAGACCATCTAAGATCTCTCACTCCAAAGCTGGATTTCTTCTCAGTACGTATCTTTGGTAATGCAGAAGAACTTTTTCATATTTCCCAGATCATAAAACCTTTACTGATGTTTTTCAAGTGGCTTTGCTGTCTAATAGATTCTAACCTTTAGAAGGTTTTTAAACACTCCGTTTAAATTTTCCTGTAATTTATTTCTTCTTTCTTATGAATATGTACCCTAAAACTGCTGCCTTAAAAGGATTTCCCTTCTGCATATGTGAAAACTGTTACCATGTTGCTCTTACTCACTGTTTAATCAAACTAGATGTATTCAGCTTCAAAATTAGTCCCAGATAATTTTTCCCATTGATCAAAGTGGATTTTCTCTTCTAGAGCTAGCTTAAAAACTTGAAATTTTTACGCAGATTTTTCTTCAGTAAATTTGCCACTTGTTTCCCTATGAAAAACACTTATCCAGGTTAGTAGTGACTGAAATTCATTATCATATAATGGCAGCTGGTATTATTACAGATTTCTTTCCCCTGTGGCATATGTTTTCAATACTGCTATTTATGATACAGCTTGAATGCGCTAACAGATAGTCAAAATCACGCAGCAAGCGTGCAAGGTTCTGAGCCAGACGCAAATTTAAAATAAAGAAAGCATTTCAGTGTCAGTGCCATGATTCAAATGTTCTTTTCTCAGCCAAGAAGGACTCATAACTAGCATATTTTGTAACTATGCTTTTAAAAGATGTGTTTTTCTCTCACTCCAACTCTATCAGAATTCTTTCTTAGTGGAATTTTCGAAGTACTTATACGAATTAGGAATACAAGTTCCATTAATTTTCCATTAAAATCTATTTTGTTTCTGAGACAATTTGTTTTGGATGCTTACATGTTTTTTTAAATTAGCCCTTATACGTATCGCATTATTGATCCATCTAATTTGTTGTCTGTCAGTCGCCCCACTCCTCATAACTTCCAAAACTGTTGGCCAATTTCAGCCAAAGATAAGAATGAGGTCAAAGCCTTAAAGAGAAATCTCACAAGTTGCATTGAATTTGGTGGCTGGAGAGAGGACGCAGAGCCAGACTGATGTCTCACTGGGAATAAAGCATCAGTCACAGCTCAGCAGTTACCTTTTTTGATTGACCTCTTGCTATCCAGTCAGCAGGTATTCTGCCAGCATGTCAGTGCAAAAGTAGCTCTGAACTACTGAGAGGACGTAATGTCTTCTGCACAGCTGATATCTCCAGACATGAAAGACAGCTGAGGGGACTGGAAAGGGAAGTCTAATGGAGCTGGTCATAAAGCTCGGCATAAATGGACAAAGCTGCTGCAATGGGGCAAAGGAAGGGATGTAAGAATATCAGATACAAATCCTCAAAGGATCGTTTCTCTGCTGTTCTCAGAATAGTTTGTTTTATTATGTCTATTAAGACAACAGAAACCAAAACACAACCAAGGAACGGTGACAATAAAATGACCCCTTGTTACAGTGAATTTTGAACACCAACAGGAACAGAAAATAAGCTTAGTATCTAAAAGAAAATGCATTCTCTTTTTAGATTGTATAGATTGAACACAGCCAGCTAAGTGATCACACTATAGAATTTTGCAGAGGAGCCTGAAGGAGATACACAGCTACATGATATTGCAGTTAGTGTGATACCATCTGAAGAGCCCATCGCAGCACCCTGCTGCACTCAGCACAATGCATGCACATGGAGAAAACAAATATTTTACACTTCCCTTGCGATTTTGTTTTCACCCATCTTCTTTTATATCTCCTCCATCTATACATAAGGATAATTCCAGGGGCTGAAGAGTAAAACCTCATTCACAGCAAACACCTAAAAAACCCCACTACTATTAAGACAGTTCCCTGTAACGGCTATTCTGGTGACAAATGTGTTAGGTTTTTAGCGGCATAGGGATAAGATGACTCTGTGATGGACCCCAGAGCAGTCCCAGTAGTATTCTGTCAACTTGCTGTCAATTTTCACTCCTTCTCATGCCACCACTGTCAAGCTTGTAAAACCGGATGCTATGTTACTGATGCAGTGCGATCAAGTTGCACTGATATTGCAGAGGTAGGTTTGCGAGTAATTAGAGAACACTGGACTGCTGGGCTCCTGACTGGTACTATCTTGGGCGGTAAATTTATCTCAGAGCAGAATTTAAAAAAAGAAAAAACAAAAATGGTATGGCTAGTTGTTTGATTGGCTGGTTTAAAAGAAAAAGGAAAAAGGAAAAGGGAAAAGGGAAAAAGAAAAAGGAAAAAGGAAAAAAGAGGAGAAAAAAAAGGGAGAGGGAGAGGGAGAGGGAGAGGGAGAGGGAGAGGGAGAGGGAGAGGGAGAGAAGTTTATTTCAGTTCAGAAAATAAAAAAGGAAAACTTAGAAGTTTTAGAAATAAGACCCCTTAAAAGCCCCCGGGAGTTCATACTACACATTTTTGGCTTTTTTTTGAATAGTAAAACAGAATATGATCAGTCAGTCAAGAAAATATTTTGAGAGATCCTTTCAAAACTTTTTTTTTTTAATTTGGATAAGTATGGAAAACTTATCCAAATACCAAAAAATGATAAATCAAGCATCAACCCTCTTCCCCCTAAATGTCATGAGATTGCTTAGAAACAAGTGATTTTCAGAAAACAGCATGATGTAAATCTTCATTTACGTTTTCTGGGAGTTTAGGAAACCTTTTTTACCAGTAAACTAGAAACTTCCTTATTTTTTAATGTTAGAGTCCCACTTTGTAAAGAGCAGGGAGCTGGGTTTTGTGAGACTAGGGACCAGAATTGCAGCCAGCACCAAGTATCCCTCAGGCTTGTGGTAAGGTTGTGAGAAATCCATTCTCGGGAATCTTTCACTGCTATATTTGTTCACAAATATCCCATTAGCTTCCCTTTGTCTTCTCTGTTTCGAGGGTATCAATAATTCAGTAGGAGCCTATACCAGCAAGACGTTATTCCTAATCCAAAAGGTTATGAATGTCAACTGTAGGGGACCAGCCTCCTCCTAAGCTCTTCCAGCTCTTCCAACCACCGTTGCAACATACGTTGTGAGCACTCAACAGTGGGATAACAGCATGGGCGGCATAGGTACAGGCTGGTACACAGCCTTGTCCTTACCTGAGAGAGAGGAGACATTTTATCCATTTTGTGTCACTTCACTGTTATACGGAAAGAGAAGAAATGGCAGTTTCAGACGGTATTGAAAAATCAGCACTGTACAACCTTATTCAAAGTACTTCCCTTAAAAACTTCCCAGGACTAAGAATGTTCCACGCTCAATAGAAAATAGCTACAGCTTGGTCATAACTGAGGAGACGCAGCAGAGAACTGTTTGCGATAAAGCAAAAGATCTCTTTTTTTCGCCTTTCATGACCCTTTCCTTTTGTGCTCTGGAGGTTCTTAATGAAAAATGCACACTCAAAAGATACATATGAGCTTTTTACAGTCTAGCATGAGCAAAGAAGCAGCTATTCATAGAGGCAAATGCCCAGCAGCTTATTTGAAATACTGTTCCTGCTGATAGCAGAGCGGCATTCGGAACAGGGAGCCTGCGTTTTGGACAAAGCGTTTTTTACAGTTACTGTGTGATATGACAAGAAGAGAATACAAAGAAAAGCAGTGAGAGGAAGGCAAGGACAGAGCTGATGTGGTTTCATCAGAATTACTGTAATTACAAAAGTTTTCAGCAGTACAGTGTACGTGGGTGCACAGTTCTTTATTGAATACTTGAAATATATCACCTGCACCCCTGAGAGTGCTGACAGCAAATCCAGTACTGGCAGGAAGGTGTGGGGACCTGATGCCATTGCTAGTCAGGCTCTGACGCTCCTCGATCATCACGGTTTCTTCCCCTGCTCTTGTGCGTCGTGTTCTAACTCCCTAAGTGGTGTCAAACCACCCAAAGTCACTTTCAGAAATGTGTCCACAGCAAAGCAATTAGATCCCAGCAACAGTTTTGTTGGCTCCAGAAGACTTAAAGCTGGGTAGGTGTTTCGCTGCTCTCTGGATGCAGACCCAGTTCTCATAGTCAGGCTTAAAGATGCCACAAAACATTTGCAGAGAACACTTCTCTATTTTTTAAAAATGTGTTTAGCCAAAGGAACGTAATTAGAAAGCATGTTTGGACTTCACTTAGTTGTTTACTAGATTTCAAGGAAAAGCAAGCAAAAGAATTTTTCTCAGTCACCCGGAGCAATAGAGCCAGGGGACACCATGTTATGACATTCTCATATTTTGATACTGCCCATAAACCTCCCAAAAAGGGGCAAATCCATTCACTAAAACTTTGGTCTTTCTTGTTTAAAGAAGCATTTGTTTAAGGGTAATGGAAAGCACTACACTGGTGTGGCTTTATTTGCTTTCTGTTTTTTTAAATAAGGGACACAGCTTTCGTGTCACAGGTGTGTTGAATTGTCACAGCAGCTCACAGAGGAGTCATCCTTGTCTTCAACTCACTTGATTCTGTCTTTGGCAAGTCCTACAAAAAGCTAGTAACATGTCAGCTGACTAATGCACCGTGGAATAATTTATTTTTTTAATAATTATTAGTTCTTTGGAGGTTTTTTTCTCTGTCCAAGCACTGAGGGTCTTGTAAGCTGTTTCCATTAATGTATCTACTTATGCCATGAAATACCACTGAAATCAATGGGACTATTTATGGAGTCATTTGCTATTCAGAGGGCTTGATTCTCTGATTATTTATTCTGGGTTTTCACTAGTGTTACTCTGCTTACTTGAACAGAGTTACTTCTATTTTAGCTGATGCAAAAGAGACTACAGTCAAAGGTGACAGTCTGGCACTAAATTGCTTCGTAAATAGTTTCTTCAAAATAAAGAAAAATAGTATCTTTGGATAAGTACAAGTAATGGTTTAACAAAAAGCCCAATCTGGATTTTGCATGTTCAGCGGGCTATTCCAAACAAAAATGAATGCTCAAAGGTAGCAGTATTTTTGAAGCTCGGACACTCCCTACGTGTTTGACAAATAGCATCTGTCTAGAATTAAATCTTGCCTCGCTGATGTCATTAGGAGACCTTAAACAGATATCAGATTTCATCCCGGGGAAACAGGCTTACAAAGGCTTTTGTTGACAAAGTTCTTCACTTCATAATGCAGAGGTGCCCAACTTGTGGGCCATTCCAGTATATTTCAATCATTTAATTGAGCCCACAATCTATTTCCAGCTACCTCCTTTCCCAAGCACCTCAAAGACGTGCATCGAGACCAAGCCACAGGTGAGATGGATAATCCTGATAGTCGCAACCTCCTGTTTCACAGCCAGCCTGACAGCTTGGTCCTTTGCCCAAAACACAGGCATCCTGATTGCCTGACAGGTACAAAGCTCATCCGCTTGCCGAGTGGGGTTCGAAAGCTCCCCTTTTTGACATTCCCAAGGCAGACAGGGCGGAGGAAATTATCTACAAGCAGCTGTGTATGAGCTATTGCAGGAAACTAAAAAGCTTCTAAGAAGCAGCAGACTTATTGTGCCTGCTTTGTAGAGGCTCTGTGTAAATGTGTGCATACTTTCAGATTTTATGCACATGTGAAGATCAGCTGTCCCGGGCATGCATGGTGGGTGGCATGCTGTGGCAGGAAGAATGGGCTCCACAGTCGTAATTGGTAAGCTTCTGATGAGCTGACTGAGCACAGTACACATCATGTAGCACTTTTCACATTGCCAAGTTAACAGCTATCACCAGAGGTAGAATTTAAACTGCTGGAATAAACAAAGTCAAGGGGAAGTATCTTGCTGAAATGTCACCTCCCACGGAGTTTGTGGAAAGCCATTACTATTGTAAAGATGCATATATGGGATTTCAAAATGTATATTATGCCTTAAAAGATATACTTCAAGAATGCAAAACATACAGCAAGGGCAAACAATTATCTTTCCCTGAGTTTAAATAAGATTGCTGGTTTTTATATGTTGGAAACTTCCCGGTAGCTTTCAGATGGTTTATTATTATACAAAGTAATCTGTCTAACTTAACTAAAATAGTTCACTTGAGAAAAAAAAAAATGAAGTAATTTGTGGTTATAAACTTTATAGAGGTTTAACTTGTCTGCCTTATGGTGTCTGAAAGATAGGGCTATAATCTCAGACAGCTACCAGGAGAATTAACTGGCTCACAAATTGGAAGCAATTTATCTAAGTGCCGAGTATACTATTGTCAGAGGTAGAGCTGCTCTAGCAATAACCCTGCACCAAAGTAGCCCCAGAACTGTGGGTCTCAAGAACAAGTCTCCTCCTCCTTTATTCGGTCCCTTCTTTTAGGACTGTAAATACAAAGATACCTCCAGCTAGCATGTTTCTCTTATGGCCTGTCTTTCCTGAAAGAACCCTCCAGCCAGCCCAGCTGGCTCTGCTGGGCTTTGGAAAGGTGGTCTGAAGGGCAGAGCCAGAAGCCAAGCAGCCTGTGCAACATCAGCCCTATAGGCTCCCTGTGGGGTGCCTGATCCTCGAGTCCTGTGCTGCAAGAGGGAGGGCCGTGCTGCATGGAGGGATCTGCAGGGCTGGGATGGTGGCCCAGCTGAGCGCTGAGCTTTGTCTTCAGCCCTTTTCCCTGTCCTTCAGGGCCAGGGCACAAGGCTAGGGCCCTGAAGTACACTGACAGCAGGTACCTCTTGGTGCCGGTGGGATGTTGTCTGGGGGGCAGCTCCAACCACAGAACAGGCAGGAAGATGTTGAAGGCTCTGAATCCAGCTAATACTGTCTGATTTATTGCTTATGGGCACCAAAGACTAGGCAGCTAGGGAAAAGGGCAGCACGTTGCTACTCCCAAAAGAGAAAACAGACTGGAGACTGCGTGTTTCACAGAGGGTTTATAGGCTGATGCAAAAAACACATTTCTGAAAATATGAAGTGCCTTGTCTTCTCCAGGATTTTTTCACTCATGCCCTGGCAGATCCAGCAGTGAGATGCCTTGGTCCGTAAGAAGTGTCAGCTTTACCTGCGGAGCAGCTAGAGGGGGTGGGAAGGAGTGAAGAAGAAAGGGATGGGTGCAGAAGCGCGGGTTGCTGGTCGGGGTGTTCCCAGCCCCACTCTCAGCCTGGGGCAGACCCCCGGCCCCGGCCCCGGCCCCGGCCCCGGCCCGGGGCAGCTCCGGCGCGGCGGCCCCGTGGCGGGAAGGCACCGGCTGCTCCATCTGAGCGGGACAAACTCGCTGCAGAGCGTTTGCTGGCGACCTTGGCCGTGCCAGGAGTCATTTATTTTCTTGTCCGTCGGTAGCACGGCTCACCCAACCTGTGGCACTGTTGCACACAGTCGCTGGCGGTAAAATAAATCGCTGGAATATGGGAAATGAAGCAATTCAAAGAACACCAAAAGCCGGCAATAGGGAAGTGTTACCTTGGTATCAAGCACTAGTCTATTGGAAATCCTTGACACACAAGGAAGAATTGTGTCTTTTTTTAATCCTCCTCTCCCCCGCCCTTCCCTGTCCCCCTCGCTGAGGTGACCCTGGTGTATGCATTATGGGCATGTGAAAGCGCTATTACCGCGACTGTGACATCCCAGAGCGGCGCGTGTTTCCCTGGCATCGTTCCCCCCCTCCTTGCACTGGGGGCTAGAGGGGGAAGCAGCCGAAGTGCTGCTAACAAATTAGAGAAGCTAACAAGCCTCAAAAGGGACAAAGGCAGGGCAGGAGGGGTTAAAGCAGCCCGCAGCCCTGCGTCGAGGAGGGGAGGCGATACCCAGCAACCCGGGCGGGGAGGGAGGAAACGGGAGCCGGCAGGACTGGGGGGGAGAGTGGGGGTACTGGGGCCGTACCCTCCAGTGACCCGCCCGCGTTCCTGCCCTCCTGGCTACTTTGCTTTTGATTGTTCTTTATCCCCGATTTGAAGAGAACAAAAAAAAAAAATCTTTTTATGAAGGGGGCAGGCAAGTAAATGATTATTTTGCTTTTTGCTTGACTTGAGGGCTAGAGACTAATCTATTTAGCCCTTTCGTTGGTTTGAATTAATGTCAGGAGGAAGAAACGCACCCGGGAAAATTAGACAGGAGAAGGATCGCCTTTTGCTAAAAACGTATTTTCGTTTCCTTAATTTATTTGTGCTTATTTTTCCCACGTCGGTTCTCCGATTGTAAGGAAATATACCGAGTGTGAAATAAACGCTTCGACAAAGCAAATAACTGTTATTACTCCTACCCGTCCATAAATATGGTATAAAAATAATAATTGATCCCATTACTTCTCATTTCCCTGCTTCCACTTACTGAAGGACACCGTGCAACGAAAACCGCCCAGAGCGTTAGAGAAACGCCGCGCGGTGTGGAGCGGCGCTGGCCCCGCTCCGCGGCCGTGGTCCCGCTGGAGAGGGGCCATGCAAGACCCCTGCCCGCAGAAGAGCTCGGGAGGGCTGTCTGAGAAGTGTGCCAACGAAGAAGCTGATTAGATTAAAAAAAAAAAAAAAAAAAAAAAAAAAAAAAAAAAAAAGAAAAGAGGGAAATTACAGGTCTCAAGCTTTCCTTAGTTTATCTGCCAAGGCTTCCAAGCAGGAGGGAAAAGGGGCTTTTGGCTTTCTGCTAAAGGAATCTCTGTGCATTCCCGACCGCAACGAGGTCTCTACGCCGCCAAGCACCTCTCTTTCACATTAGGTATGATGATCATAATAATAACAACGACCCCGGGAATTATGAGACGAGAGCACGTTTGACAGTGTTTGAGAAATTCAAATACAGCTGCATCGGCTTTGTCTCTGGTTCAGTCACATTTATTTCCCCAAGCTAGGCAGACAGCCTGAGTGAAGCATGACAATGAGTTTTGTAAATAGCAAATGGAAGGGTTTGCTGGGTTGTTGGGTTTGTGGGCTTTTTTTTTTTTTTTTTTTTTTTATTCCTCCCCTCCCTGTTTGATTTTACTCGCAATCCAAATAACCTTCCTCAGTTGAATGTTTCAAACAAGAGAATGTGAGCGGGAGGGGACGAGGGGGGCTCATAATTGCAGGTTCCCTTTGGAGCTGGAATTAAAACGCTGACGGCGTGTGTTGCAGAGGAGAGGTGCAGAGGCAGCCTCCGCTCTGACTGCAGGACGGCTGTGTTGTTACTGCCATAGCGTTTATTTACAGCCAAGCACTTGAGAGCAAACGCCGCTTCAAATGCGGGAAAGTTGTGGGCCCTGCTCTCTACGCCCGAGGCGCCGGGCTCCCCCCGGCGGGAGAAGGACCCCCGGCGGGAGAGGCACCCGGCACCGGGGCCCCGCTCCCTTCCGCCGGGACGGAGCAGCCCGACTCCGCAGCCGCGCAGGGAGCGCCCCGGGCGCGGCGCTGCCTCTGGGCTATTCCGCGTTTGCACCTTCCCTATAGAGATCTACGCGCCGTCGGCTGGGGCTGGCTTAAAAAGGTCTTAAGTAAAGAGGTGAACATTAAGACGGCTCTTTTCGCTCGGTTACTCTGGTCAGGTTCGAGTGTCCTGTGCTCGGAGCTGCGCCTGCGAAGGCGCTGAGGGTGGGGTGAAATGAATCATTTCTTTTCCGTGCACCAGAAGCCTCTCCCGTACTCAGGTCAGGTCGCCACTCCTACGGCCCTCTCCTGCTTTCACTGGGTGAGAAATGTATTCCTTCCTTTTATCAAGCTCTTACTCTCACCCTCTCCCCCTCCTCATTGTCTCAAGGGGAAAAAAAAAAAAAAACAAAAAAAAAAAAAGACGAGTTAAAATACATTTGCAAAAGCGTCTGCAGCTCTTCAAAACTTTCCCTGCTTTCTCGTCAAAGCCACCTTCCCGGTGGGAGAGTCGGGGGAGCTTGTTTGTTTGTTTTGGGTTGGCTCGAAACTCTCAGTCTGTCGCTTGTTATTGCCTAGCGTGCTCGTCTCCTCACGGCCGGCTTCCCTGGGCGACGCTGTGGTCCTTGGCAGCTGGATCCGAGCCGCTGAGCACTTCACCTGATGCACAAATAACCCCCAAAGTTTCCCGCAGAGACTATTGTGCTTTGCTAAGTTTGGCTGAACATGCCAGTGACTATTTTTCTTGGACTCTTTTTAGCCCTCCGCGGCTTCAGTGAAAGCCTTTTCTTGTGGCTGCCATTGCAGCCCCTATTCACGGGGGAGGGCAGGAGACGGACGTCGGAACCCTTAACTTTTCCTGGGAGGGCAGGAGGGAGGAACGAAGGGAAAGCGTTGTCGCTTCGGGAAGCCCCTCACGATCCAGGCGAAGCCTGGCCCTGCTCTCCGCGAGGCAAGCAACGAGATTGTAATAATAGAATACAAACATGTGTTTTGTTTTCCATTAAGTCGATAGACCAGACAAGGTCTGCCCGGGAGAAAAGATGACTTGAGCTGTTAATGAGAGCTGACACTAAGATTTAAATAGTAAGGGCTCGTTTCGCCAGCGGCGCCTCAACAATATTGCTTTTTTCTTCTTCTTCTTCTTCTTCAGAGCTGAGGGAAGTGCCCACGCTGGGCTCGGGCGGTGCGCGCAGGGAGAGCGCCGGCCCACGGGGACACCTCGGAGGGGGAAGATGGCAGGGACCGCCGCTCCTGCGTTTCTGCTTTGTTCCCACGGAGGTCTATTTTTTAGGGGGCGGGGAAGACGAAAGCATTTAGATTTTTTTCCTCTCAGTGCCCCGTGTGCGTGAACACCCAAACCCGACACCTCGAAGAGGGGGCGCGCGGTTTGTACTGGTACCACCGAACACTTCGGGGCGTTTGGGAGAGGGAGGGAGGGAGCAGTTGGGAATACAACGGTGCCCGATCCTTAGGAAATCAACAGGAAAACTCATGCCGGCGGGCGGGGGGGGGGGCTGGGGGTGGGGTGTATGAGATGTGCCCCCCCTCACTCGGGCAGACCGGGCAGCGCCTCTCCCCGCCGGGCTGGCTGCCTCCCGCCGCACGGCGGGGCAGCGGCGCGGCCGGCGCTGGCGGTCCTCGGCCGCTAGATGTCGCCGGCGCCGTTCGCATCGGGCCTCCCTCCCCGCGGGAAGGCGCCGCCGCCGCCGCCGCCGCCGCCGCCGCCTCTCCCCTCCGCGCCCGGGCCGGGGACGGCCGCCGGGCACCGCTCGGCTCGGCTCGGCACGGCCCTGCCCGTGCGGGGCCGAGGGGGCCCCTCGCCCCTCCGCTAGGCACCGCGGGAGCGGGGTCCCAGGGGGGAGCCTTGGGGGTCCCAGGGGCAGCACGCCTTTCTACGGCCCCTGCCGGGGCTCCCTCGGCTGGCTACACCGGGGCGGGGCGAAGGGCTGCTAGGTGAGGGACTTTGTGGTGTGAATTACCCAGAAAAAAGCGGTCTCTGCGGAAGACACGCGGGAGCTGGGCACCTCGGTAGCGTGTCCCCGCGGGGAAGCGCGGAGTTTGTGCTTCGGCCGGTTTGCAGGGGGCCGGGGGACCCTAGGGCACTGCGGCGTGCTCGGCTCCGAGGGGATGAGGCTCCCATGGGCAGCGGCTGCTGGGCACCCCGGGGTCCCCCACCCGGCGCCCCGGGACAGCCTGCGACAGAGGCGGCGCGCGAAATCGGTGGCTGGCCCTGGGAAAGGCTCCAGAGATGAGCATTTCTGTTGTGTGAAGTGCTCGCATTAGCAGCCCGAACACGTAGGAAAAGGCTGACATCTGCGGTTTGGTACGAGGCACCCGAGGAATGACAGACCTCCTGGTTCGGAGGGGTGCCCCCGCCTCGGCTCCCGGCGGGGAGGGACCCGCCGGGCTCCGGCTGCCCCTGCGGGAGCGGCTGGCCGGAGGGAAGGAAACCTCCTCTCCTGAGGTTTCCTGGGGTTTAAAAGCAGGGATACGACACCGTCTCTCCATTTGGGACGTTCACCGTCAATGCCCAGCAGTGAGAAGACAGAGGGAAACCTTCGGTATAAACTTTCAGCCTGATTCCAGTGCGAGCACAGATAATAATAGTTTCCAGGCTTTTATCACCGGTTTTCAAAATAACATATAAAATCGAGGGTGCACGTGGGTCATTTTTCTCAGCCTTTGTGTCAACGCACCTCTGCTTTTGACTCTTCACTGCATAGTTTAATCCACCCCTGAATTTTTCCAAGGCCATCCAGATCTCTGGCCTGAGAGAGAAAGAAGCCAGAGCTACTTTATTTGTAAGGAGCCGCAGGGGCTGGCGAAACCCGCCTGGGCAGGGGGGAGACGTTTGGGAGCCGGCTGTGAAGGCGCAGCGGGCCGGCGCTGGGCTCCCCCCGCGCGGGGGCCAGGATCCGCACGGGTCAGTGTAGGGTCCACCCCCTTACCAACACACACACGCACACCAGGAGCAGAAATTTGGAGAGCTGTCGAGAGGGGAAGAAAAATAAGAAATAAAAACAGAAAAAGAAAAACTCGTTCGGGATTAAAACCGGGCGGGGGGGGAGAAAAAAAAAAAAAAAAAAAAAAAAGAGAAGCCCTGAAAGTTTCCTCTAGCTCTCCTCGTATTTTCTGTAGTTCGAACTGGGGTGTGGGAGTCGCATCACGGAGGGCATACGCCATCTCCGCGGGTCTGTATTTGTATAACCAAAATATTAAGGGGCAGTTGCTCTTCGAAGGGTTTCCCAGCGAGGGCTCAGAAAGGAGCAACACGGGTAAATGGCATCTTTAAGTACCAAGCTATGGGGCAAAGGCTGTATTGTAAGAAGAGATGAGAGTATGCTTGGCATAGCTGATATTTATTGACGTATCCAAAAGGAAATAAGTTAAAGAAACGTTAGTTATTCCATGACACAATTGTTGCACAAACTGCCTTCAATCAAGTTGTTTTGTTTTCAGGGCTCTTTTGCAAGCATCTTCCACCCGCTTGGTTTGAAGGGAGAGGTCTCATGGGCTGCTCTGCATTTTCAGGGACGATCAAGTCAATCCTGAGAGAAAAGAGTCGCTTTAGAAGGAGAAAAAGTGTTTCTTCGTGGAGTTCAATTTATTTTTTTAAACGCCGTATCTCAGAGAAAAGGCCTCTTGTAACAGATTCCTAGATCGTGTCAAATTATAACAAACTGAATCGCAAGAAGCAATTACAAAGCAAATATTGTGATCGGTGTTGTGGGTAAAATCGGAGCCGGGTTTATAGAGGAATATTAACTCTGATTTTTTTTTTTTTTTAAATCAACAGTGATTAGGTTTGTGTTAAGCCTAAAGACCTTTTCCTGTAGATGGCGTCCTTTGGGTACTGAGTAATCAATAATAATACAGTCGTACTCAGGAGACTTTATTAAGCCTTGGATAATAAAATAATTAATAATATTTTTAGTTATATATTCATTGAAAGTTAAAAAAACTTGATTTATCGTAAGCAAAAGTGTGTTTCTCCTTTACGTGGATGCAAATAAAAACTGTTTGAATAAATAAGTTGTTTCTGAACATTTTGTTGTCAAAGTGTTAAATGTCCCCGTCATTTTTATTCAAACACTAACATGATTACAGCCAATTATATATTCACCAGTGTTCTTTATTTTAGAGTAATTGTACTTGTCACTAATAAAACAGAGACATAATGGATTGCTACTGTTCTGAATTTTAAAGCAATTTTCTGTAATTTGATTGAATTATACATCGTCTCCGCTACTTTTTTTTATATCTATATTTTGAAACCCTATTTTCTTGAAAATTGCAGCTCTATTCCTGTTTTGTTGTTCCTGAAGTAACGAAACCTTCTGTAACATTTATAAATAGAGCCTCGTCCCTTTTGAAGTGTGGAAAATCAGAATTTCAGCCCCAACATACTGAAAGCTTTAGACTGGAAATCCGAAAGTCCGGCGGAGCGCCTGAGCCAGAGGAACACTTGGCTCAACGCCGTGTCCTCCTTTGAGATGAGATGAACGTGAGCAGAGAAAACAAAACGCCGCCGTGCATGGGAAGGTTTGATCACTTTATTGCAGTGATTTGGTGCGGTTCTTGGGGCTCAAACACAGGAATACATCAAGACAAACTGTTCGGTTGCTAATTTTTACCCCGGGAGAATAGGTAAAGGCACGGCAAAAATATAACGCCAATTACATTCTTCCAAGCAATTAGAGCCATTGTCCGTATACTGTCCGTATGTTCTTTTAGGTGGCGATTATAGGTAAGAAGCCCAAGAGTGACTTGGCTATCTTTGGGCAGAGACAATAGAGACGCAGAATGATGCAGAAGTATATGGAGATATGGCACAGGCAGGGGAAATATTGCGCTACGTTATTATACTGCTCCTCGGGTTGTTTTGCTGAGGATGAGCTCTCAGAGGGTTGTTTTTTTGTTGTTGTTTCTCAAAGCCGAAAACATGCCTTTAATTTAGCAATTGTATCAGCCATCAAGGCGATGAGATATGATCCGCGTTGTCGCCAAACACAAATCAAAAAATGATACAAAGGCTTTCACAAGTTAATTTCATATGACAAAACACGTGCCCACCACAACAGATAAAGTTAAACTATCATTTGCAAACCGTGCGATTGCGTGAAAAGGTATCTCTTAGGTACATTTAGCACAGGCAAACACGAATGTTTTTTCCGGGGTTCTTTGTACCGTAAGGCAAAAATAAGGGAAGGCACAGGAATCCAGGTGGCTCACTGCGAGAGTCCTTCAGTGAAGCCTTAGCGGGACATGAGCCCGACCCTCAGCGAGAACACGCTTCTTGCTTCTGCGAATTCACTACTTAATATAACCATAGAAATTAGCTTGGAGGGAAAAAAAAATAAATTATCTAGTCCTAAACGGATATCGTTTTATTAATTCCAACGTGTATAAGGACTTGTGAGCCTTTTCTTTACCCTCTTTTATTGATGTTTTGAAATGAGTGTGAAAATAAAGTGTAATGCCATCCTCTGCTACTATTCTGCTAGTAGGCAAATGGAAATTATTTATTTGTTGGAGTTTCCAGAGCTACGGCATGATTTCATTATTTAGGTGGAGTTTATAGCTCGATTATAATGAACATTGTTTTCTAAAAACTCCCTAGGAAACACAACCTCTGTGTGTATGTGTGTGTGTGTGTGTGTGCAAGCCTATGCGAGCGCCCCATCTAAAAGATGGAGAGGAGAAAACACACAAAGGAGATGCATCCCGGGAGAACTGCTTCTTTCAACGTTTTTCCTCTCCGCATTGTCACTGCACGGAAAGTCTGTCTGCAGCCGCTTCTCTCTCTTGGTCAAATTATTGTCGAGGCAAAACTACAAGCCCCAGGCTTTAGCGAGGCACCGTCCGTGCTCGGTGGGAGGGACACAA
>VFFE01006962.1:0-41526 GCA_008921705.1 Burhinus oedicnemus | reverse complement strand
CCCCCCCCCCAAACCTGACTCAACCCCCCGACAACTTTCTTCCTGTATACAATGCACCCCTAATCTTCAACAGATTGCAGAGACCTTCCTGATGGAGAGTTATACTCAGAAAAGCCACTTTTTATTTTGGGGAGAGGAGAGGAGGGAAATATTCCCTTCACCTAGAAGCAGAACCTATTTGAGTGTAGCCAGAAAAAAAGAAAAAAACAAAAGCAAGTGAGAACACAGCAGAAGCGATTCCCTTTAAGTTCACATTTAAAGAAAGTAATGAACCAGTGTATAACAATCGTAGGGAACGCTAAACCACACACACTGGCAATTTTGTAGGAGAAAATATTAGTCATAATATTCCTGTGTAAAAAAATCAAATCAATTATTGGTTTCAGTTCTCTGTTTGCAGAAATGCTTAAAGCATTTCAGGCCGATAGGGCTTAGTCCACAGTTTTCCCTCTATACAGGATGTTCCCCCACATCTTTATTAAAGGTTTTAATTGTGTTTCTGATGCTCCTCTCCTCTACACCAACTTCCATTTTGGATAGGGTGAATTCTGTCACTCGAACACTGCAGCCAATTTCTGTCAGCTTAAAATGAGCTCAGTGAAAAGTGCAGAGTACCTATAGGCAAACTCCTTTGTTTCTCTTTGCGGTGTGTTTGTACTGCATCTTCAAGACTCACCAATGAAAGGCCCAGAGTTGTTGATTTGGAGGCTGCACCATCGGTCTGAGGGGTGCAGAAACTGCAAAAAATTGGAGAGCTAGGAAAAGTCTCATGTTTTTGGTTCCTGATTCAAGCAGAACTGCAGCATCAGCAATAACAGCAACATTAGGATCGTATCAAGAAAAAAGAGAGAATGAAGAGGAAAGAAATCCTAACAGTAGTGAAGGCAAGCAAGTAGAAGCGTTTTACAGAGCAGGGTGGTGCTACTGATTTCCAGCCTATGTAATTCCTACCCCAAAGATGGAGCAGGCTACAGCTTGTAGCACCCAAACAGGTGACAGCAGCAAATAGTGCTGATCTATGGGTATCAGAGCACTGTCTCTGTTTTGCAGCACAAGATGCCACCTCTGTTAATGTTTCTAAGAGTTTTCTGACACATCCATGCCTCTACAAGCAAAGCAGAAAAGCACTTGCTGCCTTGTTTTCATGTAGATCCTAAAGGTGCCTCAACTTTCCCCCTACATCTCTACCATGACCTCTATTGAAACTATGAAATACAGTGTCGTTGGTTTACAGGAAGAAACCTGGGCATCAGGACTTTCATAAGGAGGTGTGTGAACGGGTATCTACAAGAAGCATGTGTGAGAAGGAAGTGGCGTAGCTGCCTTATTTTCTCCAAAGAACTTCCTCACCTTCTCCTCCTGCAACACAATCGAGCTCCTGGCACTTCCGTTTTCTTTCCTGCTCCTCCAGAGTTCATTGAATTTTTGCCTCCTTGCCTGATGGTCCCGTGTTATCACTGGGAGAAACAGACTAACACTAAAAAACTGTAAAAATTAAGTTCGAATGTTCTTGAAATATTCCCAATTGAGGGATTGATGGAATCTGGTGGAAAAGATTCTTCAAGTAAATGCTGGAAGCACCATGAATCTGACCATTTAATACCAAGTTTGCAAAAAATCTGGAGAATAATGTAATCTGAGGAACGTGCTTTCATTGACAGGGAATAGATGGTCTAACAGCATCTTTCATCTGTACATTTTTAGAATTTATACTTTCACAAAAACATAAGCCAAATTAGCACATTACCTTGGGATACTAATTTAAAAAATCAATTATTTCAGATTTTTTGGGGCACCATATTTAGCTGAAGCTGAAGAAGAAGCAGCAATGAAAAAAGTTGGCAATGTTGAACAATGTTGACTTATAGAGTGTTATCATTACACTTCAGAAATAATATATTACTGGCAAGAAACGGAGTTTTTCAATCTTCTTTTAGGGCTGTTGATTAGAAATGACTTTGAAGCTACCTTCTGGCACCTAGAATAGGACCCTGGATTCACTTCTATTGAAAAGTCTGCTTGATGTTTGGAGGAGCTACAAATCTCATAATTAATTCATTAATTAGTGATGGATTGGTAGGATCTGTATAAACCGCTGAAGTCATAAGACAAACAACCTATTCCATTTCTTTTTAAGATCTTGATCTAATGTCAAAATAGCAAAAAAGCACTGCTCCCCTTGACCATGCCTAGCTTCATGAAAATAATCCTCAAATTTGGATGTATGTACTTGGCTTTTGCTTATTAGGGACAGGATCTCTTTGTCAACTGCATTATTTGTTTTGTTTATTGTTCATTGATAACAACAAGGCTTTTGGGGCAGTTTCTGCAAGACACTTGAACTCAGCACCTTGTAGGGATTTCAAATGTTCTCTGGATAGATTAGATGCCTAGTGGCAACTGGTTTTATGTACCAATTAAGAGGTACACTTGAATAACTTGGCCAATAATTTAGAGACTGCATTGTGTAACTGCATTTTTCCATCAGTAGGACCACCCTCCATACCAGGTAGGGACTTGAGTATCACACATGCTGTGTGCAACAAGAAGTTTGCCATAAGAAACAATGGACATTCCTGTACATGGACAGAGGAAGAAAAGCTGCTTCTGATGTGTGGGAGTCCTTTAAGGTGGTAACATTTTCAACGATGAGAAAGGTGATGGTAGTTTACGCCTTTGCACTGAAACAAGGCTAGTGCCATCAGCATGTGGGTTCCATGAAAAGGCTGGTTTGCTTTTCTGCTCTGCTACTGTTAAGTAAGCTCCTTTGCTCAGTGACCAAATGTGGAGAAACAGCTGTGTTGAGGCAAATTCTCTTGGCACATGGGCCTGAATTAGCTTTCAGAGAGATATTTCAGAGGCCATGTGTCAGGCTAGAGCTTCTAATGCTGAGCTTTACTCTTTTCCTCATGAAGACATGAGTAGGAGAAGACTACTGGTATAATGTAAATCCTGAACAATCTTCTCTTGCAATGAACTATTGTAGAAAAGACAGTGTGTCGTAACGGCAAGGCAACAAGGGGGGAATCCACCATTGCTGGTCTTGAAACTAGAGCCTGGAGGTCATAACGCAGTAGCTCTCCTTCAGCGAGAAGTCCGTAGATGCAGGGGGGCAGCACTTGCTCTGGTTTCAGTTTTTCATATTTCACATGGTAAGTTCCTTACACAGATGCATGACCGTACGTGTGCTCAGGAAGACCCTTAATGGTGAACCACTCTTCCAGATCCCTAAGTATCGAATGTATTCATGTGCCATTCATCTATGAGTGCTCTAACTGGACTAACATTTGGCATATTTCAAGCTCTACTTGTGGATTGAAGTTTCACACTTAAAAGTGTAGGACCAAAAGGCTTAATGTCTTATTCTAACAGATATTTTAAAGTGTACAAAACATTATTGGCCAAATGGACAAAAAACCACGTCTGTCCAGGACTTATATAAAGGTGCCTGGGATGGTCCGCTTTAGGCTGCTGCATATTTTAAAGCCTAAACTAAAAGAAATGGCTTCCAGTATAATTTAATAAAAAGTGCTTTGAAAGTTGCTAAGCAACTTCTAGAAAGCTTGCTTTTTAAGAAGTTCATTTGTTTGTTTAATTTCAGGAAAAGGTTGCATATTATTATCTAAGTCCCATAAATCAAAAGAGAAATGCATAATGGAAATGCAATAGGACATTCAACATTTTCTTTGCTTTCTATGTTGTGCAATTAAAACCCCTTTAATTGTCTTGCGAAGTTTCATCAAGTATTCAACAAATGTTATTTATGTATAAAACTTCAGCAGATTATTGAGTACGCAAAGAACCGAAGGAAAAAAATTAAAAAGGTTTGTCATATGGTATGTGTTTATCTTAACCTTTCTTCTTCAAAAATCTCATCTACTAAGTACTTTTATCAGACACTAATTATACTCCTTCTGAAAAGAATTTCTCCAACACCCTTCAGTGCCTACACCCTTTAATCATATCTCATTACATCTACCTAATCCATCTCTTTTTCGCATTGCCAGGGCTCATTAATAGTTTTAAAAGCCGTTCCTGGACATTATCTTTCCTTTCTATAGAAATATAAATAATATCAATACTGTTTTATTTCTAGATTTCATAGGCATTTTTAATTAGATAAAAAATATTTGGCAATATTGAAATATCCTCAAAAAATAACTTCAAAATTTGTAATAGAATAGCAGTAGAAAGTTATAAGTCTTTTCCCAAATGGTTGTTTTTGTAAGCTGTTTTAACAGTGGATCAATAATCACTTTGAAAGGAAGCGATCCTTGACTAACATTTAGCAGATATTGTGCTTCACAGATGTTTTATAGGCGATACATGTACCACCTTGTAAACAGTGTGTGTAGCCCAAAGAATCTCTACATGACTGTGAGTGAAAAAAAAAGATGAGGCCAACAAATGGCCTTCCTTCATTCCTATGCTGCGTGCGTGCCTTACACCGCTGCAGTATGAAAAGCTTATAGAAAATGTCTCTACTATAGTATCAACTAAAGTGAACTGATCAACGTAGAATGAATAATTGATGTGTCAATTTTTTTTTTCCTGTTCACCAATTGTCTGCAAACAGGCTACAAAATTCTCTACTACTTTTACCCTTTAAAATTATTTGTAAATCACTTCAGTGGATAATCCTGAGTTTATAGACCCTTCCTGTTTGTTGTGAATTTTGGCAATTTGCAATTTATATTGTATTAGTTAATTAAGTAAGCTATGTGAATTTATTTGTGCTCTTATTTTCAGGATGGGTAAGTCTACATTATGATAGCTTACCTCAGCTGAAAATCTGAGTAATGACACAAGAGCATGCTGTATTGGTTCATTTTCAAAAGTCCTAACATGTCACGATCATGGCTTTGGGGTAAAACCAGTTGCCCAATTTCAACTAAGAAAATTGCTTTTCCCCAGATCTGACTAGAGGAACTACTGAATAGTTTTTTTGTCTCCTTTTGTAATGAGGAATATGATTTTATTCCATGGATTATGTGGGATTTTTATTTAACATATTAAAATTATTACTACAGGAACCTGTGACATTTGTTTGCAACCTCGAACACATCTTAATTCTAGCTTTTGACATCCTACTATAAATCCTAAACTAAGTTAATCCTAAGATTTGGGGAAGTGTTTTTTGACATACTTTGGCAGAGGGCATAGATGTTCCTTGGCCCTTTAGTGTCATTGACCATTGTGAAGAACCATAGACACAGTTTGCAGCAAACACCTGTTCACACTGTAGTTCCTTAGGGGTAGGAAGAGCAGGCACAACTTGCTGAATTTCAGGGAACTTGGGCTGACCAAAGCAAATTCATACCACCCTTGCACCTATTTAATGGCTAACTGCTGTTATAGGGGCAGCCTTATGGATCCTTTCAGTTCCATCTTGTTATCCAGCAATGGAAAAATCAAAATTGATTTTTTTACTCCTTAAATCATAAACAATTGTAGAAGCCAGTATAAATATGAAATTAAAATATATCTGCATGCAATACAACTGGTACCTCATACATATACAGTCAATATAACTGACATTATTTGAGATGTAACTGAGCAAAATCCTCAGATTCATCTGTGTATATGGTACTGGTTTGTTATGTTTGCAAGTACTGTTTCTTTTCTTTAAAGAGCTGATTTATATAGGCCAACACAACATATGTAAAAAATTGTAGATATAAAAATTACAGTCAACTGGAGTTTGCCTGGTGACTACTAATGAATTCAAGCTGAAAAATATTTTCATAAGTATTCCTTATTGCAGACCTACTGTATTGTTTGCAGCAAGCAAACACAAAACATCATACCTAGAGCTAACCTAAGGGCAACATGTTATTTCCCAGTCTGTGAAAATATGTATGGTTTGAGATGTCTTTTTGTTCCACCCTGGAAATAAAACAAAACTCCTTGGAACATTTTTATGTCATAAAATTGCATATATCTGTTTTGAGGCCAAAAAAAGACAGATTTTTTGTGTGTCTGTATTTCTCTTTCCAACCCTTTCTTTGTTTCACTCTCTCATTAGGAAATGACTAAATAGACAAGCCAGGATATTTAGAACATTCCCATTGAAAACTTCATTAAAACTGACACATTTTTATGAAACATTTTGGCTTCAATGGAAAGACATATTTAGATGAGAAAAAAAAAGTCAAATAAAGTATAACTGGTTACAAATGCAGTCAAACTGATATTCATATTCAAATTTGGACTAATATTTACATGACATTTTTTCTAGAGATTCTTCAGACCAAATCATTTGAATAGACCTGAGTAATGCCAACAGCTCTCTACCCAACAACCAAAGCTGTTGGAAGACAACTGTCTTCCATTGCAGTAAGAAAGGTTTGGGCTCCATCGAAAATGGGAAGCTGTGGAGGTTTCCAGTGCGCTTTGTCATCCATGTGGTCTCTGCCATTGGATTCATTGTATTATGGTTAATTCAGGGATTATATTTAAATTTTATTTACATTTACTAAGAAGGACGGAATTCCTTCACAGGCTCCATTGATGCATTCCTTTCTTTAGCTATTAGTTGCTGCTTTTTTTTTTTTTTTTTTTTTAATATAGCTAAGCCTAATGTTGGCACTCGCTTTCAAAAAGAAGGAAAATGGTTTGTTTTTTCTTCTAGTCCTGCTCTGGTTATTTTTTGGTAGCTCAGCATCCACCATTGACCAGAATATATTATGGCCAGTAGGATTGTTTAATGGCCACAGAATTGCTATACACATCATTATCTTCAGAAATCAGTGGTTTTAAGTTAGTTTTCCATTTGCTTGGCTGCAAATGTGGGACACAGAAAATGGTTAATGCAGAAATAATGAATTTAGGAAATCCTGTCTTTCTAAACTAAGCCATTTTTTGGCACTAGAAGTTTGTGTAAAATAAAGGAAAGTACTGACCAGTAACAAGAAACCCTGATAATTCCAGTAGAGAACATCTTACCCTCTTTGCAAGTGGAGTTCAAAACCAATCCCTGCCTTTATGAGAGCATGTTTAACCAATATGAATGGAATCTTAAATTAATGAAACTTCCTTATATTCAATCTTTGTAATTTCAGAATGATCAGATTTTCTTTTAGAAATCAAGATTTCTAAGGGATAGCATAAAACATTAGAACCCAAGCAGAAAACCAACCACTAAATCAAAGATACAAGCTAAAGTTATAATGTTACTCCACAGATCTGATTTTAGAGTTATCCTGTATTTAGGAGAGTTAAGAAGTTATTCTACATTTATAAGCCCATTTACCTACTCGCTTTTCAGACATGGGATGAATCAGCACAAGGACTTGAGGGATGGATTCTTTATACTTGTGAGTGTTGCAGACTACCAAAAGTGGCGTCCGTGAACATTAAGTGTCTACATTACCTACATGTATCTTAGTAGAACAAAGTTATTGGCTTTTAAAGTACAGGTTACAACAGACATAGAATTTATCATGTTTCTTGGAAAGCACATTTGCTCAGGTGTAAACTAACATCTGGCTTGTATTTTGGAACCACATATTTTGGTTTATTGTCCCAAGGTTGCTTCAGTTTAAGTAGATGGGCCAGACAAAAGCCATAAAAGTGGCAAAAAAAGTAGCCAAAAGCCTAATAGCGGGGTCTTTTTCAAACATATTTGCAAAGGATAGGCAATGAGAGTACACGCTTGCGAACCTGGCAAGGTAATCTCTGAAAAATGTGTCAAAACAGGAGGCTGGCACTATGGGATGGATACCAGATACAAAGTCGTAGGCAGAAGCAGCAGTGTCAGAACTGTGGCATAACTGATCCAGCAAGGAGTATGATGTGAGAGGGATAGTATGGGATTGCAGTTACCAGTGGGGTGTTGCTAGGAAAAGCCTCAAAGAAGCTTTAATTTTACATGGAAAGTCAGACTAAAGGAATGCAAAGAAAGGAAACTTTCCCAACAGATGGTGAAAAAGATGGAATAGAAATCTGGGTGAAGTAGGTAATAATAAGTACAATGAAAGACAATGGAGATATTAATGTATTTCTACCTGTAGTGGTGCAGAGTAAAAGGCAAGGCAAGAGAATTACCAGGATTAAGCAACTGTATTGATTTGCAGGGAGAAAGGGGGACAAGAGTGGAAACACAAAGTGGCTTTGTTGGTTGCGTGCAGGATGTGTGTAGTCCTTCCAGGTGCAACAGAGAAATGGAAAATACACCATTTTCTCTGTGTTATACTGCTGCTGCTTATAAGACGCCTAGCATACTACTGATGAGCATGGATGTTGGCTTTAGGCACTATAAAATGATGAGAAGACGTGGTGACTTTCCTGAAATTCTTAAGATTCAAACTGAGAAAGTACATTAGAAAAAGACTAACATTTGCTGGTGATGTCCTAAAACTCTGAGAAAACTCGTGTTGTGAACATGCGTGTGGTTTGGAAGATCAACTGGGTATCAGCTGTTCTCATTTACCTTTCCAAATTAGGGAGCTCAGAGACAGAGGATTGGAGGCCATCCAGTTATCCAAGATGCATGGTGCGTGAAAGGGAGTGGGTGTTACTTACAGCTCACTTGAGTACGGGGACTCCTCAGGATGAGTCACTTTGACCATCAGGAAGAAAAAGGGATAGAGTTTGCAGGAAAAAAGCAGATTGAATTGCTATTAAACTTATTTAAATGTAGAAAGGGCAGCCACAAGTTGTTGAATTGTGGGAATGACCAAAGCAAATTCATATTGCCCCATGAAGATCAGTGATTTTCCGTATCAGTTTAAACAGAAGTGCAGAGGAGGCCTTTGGGGTGATAGGCACAAAAGCCAGTGGCTAACTTTTCTTTTCTTGTCAACACCATATGTAGGCTGGGGATCACAGGTGTTGATAGAAGCGATTTCCGTTCTCAAAAGAGAAGGAGGTAGAGCTTGATTCAGGAACAACTGCAAAATTCAGCTGAGGATACAAACAGAGAGAGGGAGGAAAGGGCTGAAACAAAGAGGAGGAATGAAGCGAAGGGCTGAAATGATAGCGGTAGAGGTAGAGTCATTAGTTAAATGTGTAGCTTAAATCAACAAAGCATTTTACAGATTGAGTGGAAGGACTTTCTAACTAGAAAGATGCTTTGCAGAGAAATATTAGAAAGTTACCATGAAGGGTTTGGCTTTTGGTTTTGTTGTCTCTTTCATCTCCTGCAAGCCAGTTGTTTTCATTTATCTATTTAGTGCTGACTGTCTGCTCAACCTTGTACAGAAAGACAGCAATAAAGACTGCTTTCCTTTCTCTTCAACAGGCTTCAAAGGATATATTAGCAAATGTGAATGCTTGCTTTTGATTTCTTTATATCCTTTGCAGAATGATGAATCTTGATGAGATATGTCATGGAAGACTCTAAGGAAATCTCCTATTATCAGGAAAATGAAAAATTCATCTTTGTTAACCCATATACATTTTCCCCCCTAAGTAAATTAACAATTCAAAATCTTGCACTAAACTTCATTAACTTTCTTCATGAATAATTCCACTGACATCTAAGCAATTTCTATGTGAGAGGATGAGAAGACTTGTCCTTTTATATTGCACTTGCTTGTATAAAGGTAAATAAATTAGAGGGAACTAGTCTACTGTCCACATTTGACAAAGGAACACTGCTATACAAAATAGTTACATAATACTTTTGACACTTACTGATGTTTTTAAGTTGCTTAAACAACGTTCATGTTCAACTTAATTGTGATTGGAAATATTCTTAATGAGCATCCTGCAAACTGTTATATATGTTGGATAATGATACAATGAACTAATATAATATATTCAACTTAAATCCCCTAGGAGTCTCATTAGCTAAAGCAGGAATAAAATATGAAGTTTTTTTAATAAGAAAAGAAACACTCTAGTTTCAGACAGTGACATTTTTGCACTTCAGTATAAGTTTCATTTCAAGTCAGTTATCAAGAAAAAAAATCACATCTTTAATGATCACAACTTGCCTGTGGACATTACTTAACCTTTGGCTTAATTTCTAGCTCGCACTAGAGTAACCATCCCAAATACCAGTACAACTTTACCTATAGTTATTTGTCAAAACCATATCGGTTAATTTTTGTTCTTTGGTCATACACCAGCTAAATCAGCAAGTGTTTTCTTTAGCAATTGATGTCATGTCATGGTGTAGCTTTAAAGCTAATTAACATTCATTGGCAAGTCATTTAAGATTGTATGTAGGTTGACTTAAAGACATTTCTTCCAAAACAGTTGTTATATTTTTTCCATGTTGCTGCATTGTGGATTTTGTGCTTAGCATCTGACATGTTTTCTCAACTACTGCTTTTTAACAAAAACATGAAAGTACTCGGGGGAATGTGATAAAAGCAAAAATTCTATGATCTCTGCAAGGTAAATGACAGCATGGAAATTGTCACATCTGGATCAAAAATATTTCATCTGTTTACCTAAATAAACATACCTAAACATGGGTAATTAGGATTGTAACTCAATGTAACAGCTTCTCTTTTTTAATTGATAATTTCATTTGGTTATAAACATTTAAATTATGCATGTCTTACTTTTTTTTTATTTCAAACAGTCAAAAGAATATTAAAAAAATATTTTTTTGTGTCTCATCCCTTTTCCTATTAACACCTTGGAAGTTTTTCTCTTCATAGGAAATCATGGTCATTTAAGTTTATTCATTATTTACATGTAGGAAATGACAGAAACTGTTTTCAAGACAACAATAAAAACTAGCAACATACTTTTAAAAAGATATTTGTTATTCAGTTTAGGTGAAATTTTGTTCCTTTACTCATGCTGGTGAAATCACTTATTTTAAATGGACTTGTTATGTGAGCAAGCCATGTGAGCTTAAGCATAGGTTCTCTGTCTAGCTACAAAAATAAGCCTATAAAACATAGAGAAGATTTGCTATCATGCGTTTGCAGAAACATAGTATTTTAATTCAAAAGTACCAGTAAACATGCTAAAATTGTGGTTCAGTTAAAATACTCTTCATTGTAGAAATAAATTGCTCTGGGACTTTTATTTAACTGATTTTAATTTATTAGGCAGCTTGTGGTTTGAAGCAAGAGTTATTGTGGGAAGATGCACTTTACAAATTGCATTTATTCACTTTTTTACAATGAAAATATTTTTTAATAATTGTAAAGACAGAGACTTAAATATTTTGTTTCAATTCTAGTCACATGTCTTGCTTTGAAATTAAGATAATCATACCTCCTTATTGAGCTGAAAATGTTTTCTTGAAATTTGGTCACAGGTCCTACTGTTCAATTAATATAATCATACCTTCTTCTTCTGCTGAAAATAAAGCAGTTGTTTAATTAAACATGCCAGTTGTTTATAATATAACGTTTCAGAAATGCTTGCTTGAAAGAAAGGCTAAAGATTTATATCAAACATTTCAATCTGACAAGTAAATTACATTTCCTCTACCATAAAGAAAGGTAAGGCAGGAAAATGGTTGCAATATAAGAGTAACTAAGGTTGTTGCACTGAGGAAAAGCACACTTGTTCTCATTACTTGGAGATACGATATGCATCAGTCTACAAAGGTGACCTTTTACACTCTGGAGATTAAAGCTGAACATTTTACCTCCTTAAAATAGGAAAATAGACATTATTTTGAAATTGTAACTCTTTTAAGAGCTAATCAGTTCAGAGATGAGGAAAAAAGTGTGAGGTTTTCAATTTAAAAAGTGAACAGAACACAATATCTCTGCTAACATCTTTAATAAAAGCAAGAACAATGCTTTCTCTAAGAGTCTAAAAAGATCTTCTTATCCTCACTTCCTTCCCCAACCGCAAGTTGTGATACTGTGTGTCTAAGACCTAAAAGATGCAGGCTGCAGGAATGGTCTCCTGTATTGAAGCTGGCACGATTTGCAACTTATCCCCTCCTGCAGGCAGGTTTTCCTATAGGAAGTTCTGGTGCTGGAAATGAAGTACTTCATGGTTTCCTACAAAATCCTGGTTCTGCTTCTGGTAGCTGTGGTCCAGGTTATCCGGCTGGTGGGCTTCAAGATTTTATTGAAGGAATCCAGTTCTTTAAACTGTCCATACATTAATTTAACCTGGTTGAAATGAAAACATGTTTTTGAAGGGGAAAGGGCTTTAAGCAATCTATGTTATTAGGACATGCAGTCAGAGCTTCTTGATGCCTCCCTGTCTCGAATCACAAAACGTCTCAGATAATAAAGCAGATCATTTGAAGAGAAAGGAGGGAAGAGTATCAACCTGTCATATGAATCTTTTTCAAGCCCTGAAAGACTACTGCAGTGTGCTTTGATAAGCCAGCCTAGGCAAAATGCACGGACTTGTCGTTGGTAACTGAAGAAATAGCAAACTTAACTGCTTTCATCATGTAATTAGCATAATAAAAAAAAAATGTTAGCGGCAATGTTGTTTTATGCCTACACTTCAGCGTGACTTTGCACGGGCATGGGGCCTTTTACTTTTCCCTCGTGAGCCGCAAGAATGAAGATGGGTATGATTTTTGCAAGGGTGAAATAGGTTGTCTGTCAGTTGGGTTTTGGCGACAGTCTGTCTGCAGGCCGTAAGATGATCTGCATAGTGCCAGAGGAAAGCAGGCAGAATTCCTGGCTTGCAAGCATAGATATTGATCTACCTTAGCCACCTAAACAATGCCTCACCTGTTTGCCTTGTCCATACCTTATTTTACGCAGTCTAATGCTTGTTTTGTTTGACTTTTCTTTTATTTCTGTGGATCTGAGCTTTGATACACTTTGGGGAGTACATAAACACAGTGTTGTACTTGAACATCACCATCCTGCAGAGTACTCTAGTGGCTCTGGACCACCCCTCCCTGTATGAGAACAGCGCTGTTATTGAAAATTATGAGTGAGCAACTAAGTAAGTAGGCCACATACACGAGCGTTTGATCTATCAGACTAGTGTCCAATGACATTGAATGTGAGATGCTACTAATTACTGCACTGTGTACTCCCAGTTAAAATTTCTTAAAGTGGATCTAGTAAAAGGCTCTATTTTTATAAATTATTCTTTTTTTTTTTTTTCCAGCTGATGGTTACAAGATAAGCCACCACAGCATTTAGAATCCTATCCGCTTATTTTGAAAACAACTATGTTATTGTGTACTGTCTCAAGCAGGAATGAAATAGAGAACAGCATTCATTTTCCCAGTAAACTATAACATAAATATTTTACCACCATTTATTATTAGTTTGCCGTTTCCTGCTGACAGCAATTCCAACTTTGCCAGCAGGCACTGCGTCTCACAATCGTATTGTGTTTGGAACAAATTAAGACAAACACAATTTCTTATAAAATAGATGAACAAAATTTGCAACAAAAACTCTACTGAAGCTAAATGAGCATTTCTTTTAAGTGCTGACACTTGGTATTATTTAATTTGCATACAGCACATTTCACTTTTACTGAAAAACAATTAAGTTAACGAAGAACTAAGTCATCTGTACTTTCAGGGATAATTGAACATTGCTCGATTTAGAACTGTTTTACGTTAATGCTGTGAAGGAGCAGCCTACATCATGGTAAGTTTGTCAGCGGTTTCGAACGCAAGAATACTTTTGGCCCAGCGACATACGAAGTGGATGGATCAAAATGGAATACAAAATAGATCATAATGACACTTAAGTTGAGCCGATATAGAAATACTTTAAATACAGGGACTGACACTGAGCTTTTTTCTTCCTTACTTCATAAGATTATTTGATGTTTTAAGGGCTAATAAAGAGGGGAAATCTTTATTTCGTATTAATCTGCTCTTATCTGGGTACTTTCTCTCAGGCACTACAGTATCTTCATGGATGAAGTGAGACAAATCAAGAAAGAGCTTTATGCTGGGGTTACATTCCAGTCTTTGTTGCAGGTGCGTGACACTGCAGTGAAACCAGGACTTTGGGCTTACATGCCAAGGCTTTGAAGACACACTCTACCTATATACTGATCTTGAGAGTGTGAGGTGTTTGGTTTGGGGTTTCTTGTTGCATTTAGACTTATAGAGTAGAAATAGATAGTCCTTTTGGACTTCTGGTGTAGAAAACTACAAAGAAAACTCACTGCTCAGAAACAGAAAACTTAGGTTTAGAACTGCTGTGTTCCTTTAGAGGTAGCAGTCGGTCCAACTCATTGATGCCTCACTTGAGCTGAGTTTGATTTGGAAGGGAAAACTTTGAACTGTCCATTCCCTTTCCGATTTTTCCCCCCTCTTTGCTGAGTTCACTCTTACCGAAGGTGCCCGACTGATAGCGTAGGTAACAAAAGTCTTCAGCTTTCTATGGAGTACATGCACCATGTCTAAAAAAACTTTCCTGTAAAATTCTGCACATACGCTCCAACCTTTAAATCAAAGAGCCCACCCTTATGGATGAAAGGCTGGTTTAACCTCTCCCTGCTGATTCATTTTTTGGCCGTTCAGCTGGGAATATCAATTGTGATAGTAATTCTTCTTTAAATAAATTGGAAGGGTGACAAATTATAGCTGCCTCTGAGAAATTTTGTAGTCAGAAAAAAAATGCAATTTTAAAATACATTCCCTTAAAAAATTTAAATAAGCAATACAATTAGCTAAGCACTTACATTTTATTAGCAATAGCAAGTAAAATTAATAAGTAAATTCAATGAAAAATGATTATGTGTCACAGTATATAGTTTTTACATTGACATTTCACATAATCTGACTTTGCTGAGAGGAGAAATCACTCGTCTGTTAAAATTACTTTTTAAAAGCTGTCAAAATTGGAAAACCTGCTGTCAAAAATATGATGAGAAAAGTTTAAAAATGGTAAAGTATGTTGACTTAGACAAAAAATATTACCTTTAGAGTGGAAAACTTGAATATTGTATCATTATCTTCTACACAGATAAAAATGTTATCTTTTTCCAAGCTGGCCATTTTTTTTTTTTTTTTTACCTTTTAGATTTATGTTTTGCATTTACATTTCAATATGAATGGGACTTCATCCAATTTATTACTTGCAGCAGAAGCTGAAAGTAGCAGGTATTTGGACATCTATATTTTAATTGTACGTTTGAGTTTTACTGCTTTAAAAAATGACAAGATGAACAGCCCTCTAAGGGTGAAGTCCACCGTTCATCTACACTCTGGTCCTACAAACTGCTGTGTGCGAGGACCCTTGGAGTGGAGTTTGGCTGATGGCTGGCTGGTGGGCTGCTAGCAGGGAGAGGGCCATGCACAGTGACATCCCCAGCTTGCCTCCAGGGAGCGGGTTCGGTATCACCAGCGATCACAAACCCTGCTTCTCCAGCACGTCTCTGCCCTGTTTCAGAAGGACAATTTCGAAGAAGGTGACAATTCATTCTCCATGCACATTCAGTCTTTGGCCTTTTTGTTGAGACTGCCAGCAAGGATGCCAATTAGTGCCATTCAAAAAAGCCCAGATATGCTGTGGTAATAATGAAGTACAGATTTAGAGGGATACAATCCAAAATCATAATTAAATGGAAATGAGACAAAACAGAATCTGAAATAAGATTTGACTAAGAACTACAGAAGTACATCTCTCAAAGTACATCTCATTTTCGCCAGTTACTTTTTCAGCCATTGCTGCCTTTAATACTGTACAGCCTTTAATCCTGCACTGCTTTTAATACTGTACAGCCTTTAATCCTGCACTGCCTTTTATAGTACGTTTTCCCCAAATCACAGTCCCTGCATGCACATAGGTAAGACTGGCTACGAGTGAAGCAGTGAGAGTCCCTACGAGGGAGGAGTGCACGTGGCACGGGATGTTGTGGAATTGATTGTGATGCCTTGACCCCAGTTCTGAAGGATCCAACTCAGAAGTCATCGCACTGGACACTGGGGATAGAAGGTAAGCAAAAAATTGTTGTGTTCTGGCCTTACTAGTACTTAATGCATTCTGGCATTTTGTTTGTGATGTTCTTTCATTTTCTCAGCAGTGTGAGTTGAAGGGAATGAAGTACTTTTGCTCTCAAACATCGTTCCTTGAAGTGCAGCCTGATTTAATCTTGCCGTTCAGCCTGGATTTAATACATCTTGAAATATATTCATTTTTTCCAGTTTGAAGAATGGCTACTGAAAAGTGCTAATGGCAACCTGACAAAACATATAGGGAAGCCATTCATGTAAATGGTATTTCCACTCAGTTCATGAACCAGAGTGCCCCATGTTTTTCTCTTGTGTTCCCTCCAGATCTGAGTAGCTCTTTACCTTTCCACATCCAAGTGCCCCCAAACCATTCTTCCTCCCAGGTTTTCTATGCAAACAATCCTTTGCAGCTTTCCTCATAGAGTCTTTCTGGCTATCTCGTCTGCTTCTGCTGCTTAAACACATTGATTCATGTCTGTCTTTTAAAACTAATTCCCACTGCGATGGCTCAAAAAATCTTTTCCTACCTAATCCAGTAAGCAGTATTGCCTAAAGGCTTGAGCCGGCTTTGCTATGGCTCGCACTGGCCACAGAAGTGCTTGACAATCTTTAACTAGATTGAGCAAATGAAGGATTTTTTTTTTTTTTTAGCAGAACAAATGGGAATTTAGAGTCAGATGTGGGAGGCTGCATCCCTTGCATTTTATAATCATCCTGACTCACTTCAGGCTGTGTGGGGGCTGCTCTTTTAGTTCATGAATACCACCACATCAACACAAGATTCTTTAAGGTCCATCTATCTGTCTGTCTATCTGAACTCCCACATTGTGCCTTGAGTATCTGAGTGCCTCTGGTGCATGTTGTCCAAGCCTCTTGGCACTTATTTACTGCTTCAGATCGCTCTGCAGAGGCAGGAGGAATAATTTCACAGTAGCCTAACACATCTAACAAGGAAACACATTTTTAGTCTGTGTTATCTGAACCTGTCTTCAAAATAACTCTAGTTAACACAATTATTGTTGCCATTGAATCTAACAGTGATTAAAACAGAGGTAGCTGGCCTCCAGTAGTTACCCGTCAGATACTATCTGACTTATGTCAAGTGTTATTTTGGTATTTGCAGAGAAATAAATTTATCATAATTACAATCCATGTTGGATCAAAAGAGATTATACCCTCATATGAATCTAAGGCCTGAAATTCTGGCAATGGGAGCAATGCTAACAGAGGAACTCCCTGGAAACTGTGAAGACAACAATATACATGAGGATCTTGGATTAGTATTCAAAGAAAAAGTGAAATACCATAAATGAAGGTTAATTCCCCCAGCAACAACACCAGTTTATCACACAGAGAACACCTTGTAACATTATCTGGCTATTTTTGTAGCATTCTATAGCACGGAAGAAATTAAGCCTGACTTACTGTAGTGCAGTACAGAATGATACATCATTGCTCCAGGGAAGACAAGGGGATACAAATTGTCTGAGCTTACTGTGAAGAGAAATCACCAGAGAAGAATCTACCCAGACCTGGGGCATTCTGGACTGCTAATAAAACTATTACAGAGTCTGGCCATACATGATGAGACAAAACATTAGAACCTGAAGCTGGGACAGGGTAATAAGGAAGTGAATTAAAATCAAGAAAGAAGTGAGAAAGTACTGTTTGCAAACTGAGGATAATTTGAGTTCTTGGTTGGGAGGAGGTTTACCGGTATTTAAAAAACATGTGTCTAGAATTTATATATTAAAAGCCTAGTGGAACCTTCCCTTATGAAGGACCTGATCAGGTATCAGAATAACCTCAAGTACTCTTTAGTAAATTATCAGTCTTGATGGTGATTCTTTGGAAAGGTTGGGCCATGCTAAATATAATTCTTGTGAGCCAGGGAAGGAAGTATATACAGGTAGATGAAGAAGCTGGAAAATATCACTGAGAAGCTCTCATGCCATTGGAACAATTTGCTGAGGAGGTAAACAGATGAAAATAGGGGATAAAAGGAAAATCTCACTCGGGCTGCTGAAACTCACAATCTTTCTGGAGAACCTGTCCTTTTTCACTGGCCTTTGTGTGGTAATGATCCAGATTTTATTACAAATATACCATAAATACATTGTAGCAGAAAGATTTCATGATTAATTTATATATTATTCTTTATTAATTTAAACAGCTGATTGCAGCCATCTTGTATTCCTTACAGGTAAGATTTTAATTAAGATTACTTTTGTTGGGGAGCTATTAGGGAAAAAACCCAACCCATTAGTGTTCCTTAATCTAATAATTTGGAGAAAATAATGAAGAGTTTCTTCTGAAATCTCCAAATTCTATTATTACTATGACTCCTGCTTTCCAGGACCTTGTATTTGATTTCATTCGGATGAGCGTTGTATGTAATTTCATCAGCAGACTGCAGGTTCTGCTTTTGATCATCCTGATCATCTCAGTCGCTATATAAAGGAAGAAAGAGGAATCCATGCTTATAAAACCAGCCTGTACTGTCAGTAGACCATCAGATTAGCCAGAATGCACTTTTAAAGAGCAGAAAAGCTAATTAAGACACGAGCAAGATCTATAGTACCTCCATGGAAACTCAGGCTCATTTATGAACTGCTGCTGTTTTTATCCTTGTTATATGTTTTAGGTTAAACAGTGTTTTTAATGGCAGGTTTGTTCATCACTGAGGAAATTGCAGAGGCTCATCAGCATTAATGCACCAAGGAAGGAAATACAGGCAGAGATGTAGTATGGCTGTATTGCCAAAATACGAAAAAAGCATTCTTACAGACAGAAATAAAACACATTTGTTTGGCTAAAAAAGGCATCTCTAACATTTTCATATTGCTTAGAGAGAGGTTAGTCTGTGGCCTTGTCATTATGTGTCATAGCAGGGCATTTACAGCCTAAGAAATCCTTGTCACCCCTGGATTATGTGGCACCAAGAATGTTGCTGAAGGGCATTCAGCAAATCAGTTTCCTTTCTAACCCCAACGGTGCTAAACAGAACTTACAATGCACACATAACTTTCTTTACTTTATCTAACTTAAAAAGCTTAAGCAGAAATAATTTTGCAGCAAAATTAGCATAATTATTGATTTGCCATGCGTCAGCTGCTCCAGGTTAAGTGTTCGAGCCTTTATGCTTACTGTGAGGCTAATTCAAAGTAGCTCACCATCATTATCAGGTGTGCTATGGGATTTCTCAGACACATGTTTACCACAGATCAGAGCACATCTGATAGCTGATTACTCTGTAATAATTCCTTTGTGTTCCAAAGTCCTTTGGATTCCAGAATATTATGCACATACTTGAAATGTTCAAGAGCTACGTAGCTAGTGCATAAATCATGACGTTGTCCTTAAAAATGTGACACAGCTGAAGAGAGAGAGAAAGAGAACTGGAGACAACTAGAGAGAAAGGAAGAGATAGAGGCAGAGACAGACATAAGAACAGAGGTAGAGATATTTATGGTTCTTTTGGTTTATATTGATTCAGAATGTATTTTCAAGACCTTTTGCCCAACTATTTTTATAGTACATTGAAGTGTAGTACATTTAAAAAAATCTATAAGATTTAAGATTCACAACTTTCATATCTTCCATTCTTGTTTTTAATGAACCACCGAATTATCATGACGGTTTGCAACAAAATCACAACATTCAGCAATGCTGGGTTATTTGGTTTAGGCAACTGGCCTTCAGATCACTCTTGAGACTAAAACTGACTTAAAATTTACCATGTTTTTAAAATGAAGGTTGTTTTGCACAGATTCCTAGAGAATGAAATCTTCCTTTAAGCAGCATTGCAGCAACTTACCTTCGATGGGAAGAATTATTTTCATGTCACGTTCCCGTACGGTGCTCAAAAAGAAATTTGATAAGCCATTCCTAAAGGACCGTTCTCTATATTCAGGTATTGAAAAAATAGAATGGTTTAAGAGAATGGGGCTTGTAGTGGGAACGGTTAGAACATGTGTAAACATTGTTTTTCTTGGAGGAGAAATTAAAAAAGGAGGTTGCATTGATCTGAAAGATTTTAAGATAGAAGTGTTCGATTAGTAACCCACAGAAGCAAGTTTAAAATAGGTAGTTTAAAAAATCAGTAGTTAAATTATCAGTAGTTTAACTGCAACTGCAACTACTAAAGAACGCAGTGCCTATTCATTTCTTTAAAATAGCATCCCCAGCTCCTAATCCCTGTTGCATTCCAGTCATTAGAGAGACCCTGTCTGCTGGGTAAGCATATGACTGGAATTCAATGAATTCAATACATTTGTAGGTTCATATATTTTTCTGGGTGTTTTCCTTTTGCTCTGTTTTTAATTGTAATCAGTAATGAGAGCAGGCTGTGGAGCTGAAACCAGTGAGGAAGGGATCTTGGAGTCTGCTGCTGTATGGAACCAAAAGAAAAATGGTAAACTACCATTATATACTCTTTTGCCAGTTTCTCCTGACCAGGTTCTGCTGATAACTCCTGTAAACCTCCACACTAACTTGAAATGCTGAGTTTAGAATCTCCAAATTTTCTAAACCCATAGATTTCATTAATCTTCCAGGGATGAGTTTGTACTTACATTTAGATAAAATTGTTCCAGTATAATTTCCCTCAGCTTTATAGTGACAGTAACAGTGACATATCAAAGTTATAATCAGTTCATAGCACGATGTATAACCCACTCTTTCAACTTTGCTATCATGAACTTTTGTGTAGGAGGATCAAATGTTGGTTATTAATGGTTTCTGGAAGAGGCAAATGAAAAGAAGAAATAGGACAATCCTCTCTGGTATCTCTCTTAAGAGGAAATCAGCAAAAGGAGAGCCTTTTGGTCAAAATGAATACTCTGGCATTTTAAAAAGTCATGTGCAGTAAAGCATTTCTGAAATGTCCTCATAGCAAAAGGATTTTAACAAATGAAACAAGAAATTATAATTCCCTATCAAAAATCTGAAGAGGGAGGGAATATTTTTGCTGTGTGCAAGCTGAATCAAGTTAATGAGGCATCTAACACTGCGAAAAGAGCGTTCTCTATAAATAAATCCCGTCTGATTGGGATATATTAGTCTTCTGATAACATTCTATAGCCTACAGATGCTTTGAATAGAATGTGTATGTGTGCAAATACTCAGATCTATTGGAGTTACTGTTCTCCAAGTCCTTGTCCATCACACATATTACAGTCATTTTCATATTTAAACACTGAATAAAACCTCAGTCTCACTCCACTGCCCGGTTTGAATAGGTAGGCTCTGCAGCTAGGCTCTGTGAAAGCTCTGGAGATTGTATTTCACACACAAAGATGTGGCTAAAGAGCAGCTGTGTAGCCTGTCACTGGAGGACTCTTCATCTGCTTGCCAGAAGTAACACTTGCGCTCCCAAGAGCTTTAAAGGATCAAGGAGTAGGGCTTCGTGTCATGGAGTACTTTCCCCCATCACTATGCTGCCTGTATGCTTCTATGTGTCCCTGAGACTCTGCGGTGACCGTGAAGGCAGCGTGGGCCAACAGTCAGGAGAAAAATTATGTGATGTGAAGTTACAGGGTCTGGTAGCTCTCTCAGAAGTAAAAGTGTGTTTAATTGCAAAATTTCTTAATTGGGGCCTGTCAATTTATTTTTTTGGAGAGGGAAAGGATTTGGAAAGTTCTTTTGAAAAATTGTTTTTAAATTCTTTTTTGTTTTGTTTTATTGTCCAGGGAATTGAAAGGTCTCTCTCTATGAAGTATTGTACACTAATCTTTCCTTGAAATTATGTTGTAGTTACCTATGTGTTATGTTTTCACATTTTCCTGAAGGATTTGCTCCTCTGGAAATCGTGTTTATCCTCTCATCAGTTTTGAGAACAAAATGATGCGGATCTTTGGAGAAGGTGCTCATGTTGCTTTGCTGTGGTCACTCAGTCCTTTCTAATGAAAAAAAAAAAAAGAATTAGCTTCAGAAAAGATAACCTAGACTTTTAGGAGCATCGTGTAGCAATTCAGAAGCTTTAGGAGTATTTCCTCTGTGTAACAACTCAGAATAAAAGAAATAAATACCCAACATTTTGATGCCAGGAAAGACTCCAAATCAATAGAAGATAATTAATAATGCAGTCCTAAGAACAAATTTACAGAATTTCTGTTTTCGTATACATTTTCTTCAAATATAATAACGTGACTGTGATTAGTGCTCTTTTTTTTGTCCCAAGGCTGGACAGCAGAGAGTTTCATTTTCTTTTCAACTGTGTAATAGTACTCGGTGGTCAAATTAACTTTTGAATCAAAATGCAAAAGTTCTCATGAGCTTTTAATTAGATATTAAGACACCGTTAATTTGAGATCACAAGAATTTAGGGCAAAGTCCTTTTTGGTTTTAAGTGCTGTCATGCTTTTTGAGGCTCTAGACAGTTGGATTCAGAGTGGTAAGGCTAAGAGTGAACAGTGACATATCTAAAACTGTACCAACATGTCTAGTTAGCAAAACACACTTATCCTGTAGTTCAGGATAATTTGGGGTTATTTTGTAAGCATGTTGCATAAAATTAATGCTTTGAGATACAGTTTGTCTTTGCTAGCTTCGTTCAATTTTTATAGTACACAAACTCAAATCAGCATGCTGTTTAATAAATAAAATCTTAAAACTCTATGATCACTGCCATTATGCTTTTTGAAGAAGAAGACCTCCCTGAAAAGCTGATATCAATCATTCTTGTCTAAGGTCTGAAGCAAATGTAACCTGCAAAGGCTGGTAGCTGGGCTATCTGCCATCATTGCTGGCAGCATAAAGGCTCCGGATACAGTCTTCTAATAGGAGGAATATGGAGACAAATCTGTCTGGTTTTAATGTGTGTTAACTTTCTGAGATTAATTCATGTTGTTGTGTATGAAAACAGTGATCTAGACTTCAGGGTCTCTGGATGTCTTTCCACTGCCGTGCCCTCTGGACAGTTTGTTGCCCTGTGAACTCTTGTTTTCCACTTCGTGTAAGACCATCCCCGTTTTTGAAGCACAGTCTGGGAGACAGATATTGGTCCATTGTCAAGAGGGGCAGCAGTCTGGGACAGAGATGTTGGTTTTGTTATATGAACGTACTGTGCTAGCACAAAAGAGCCCCAATGAAGGCAGGGGCCAAATTGTATGAAGACAGAGTTAAAATGGCTTCATTATGGCACAAATGGACCCTTAATGGTCATGCAGAACAGGGAGCGCCGAATACTTAATAGTCAGTATTTAGCTACACAGCTTATGATTTTCAGAATCTTCCAGGATTTTTTATGTTTCCTTTTTGTAGATGAAGAGGTTGTACAAATTGTTAATGGTTGGATAACAACTATTTAAAGGGAATACCAGTTTAGTATCTGTTATGAGGTGAATGTGAACCCCACATTTTAAGTGATCACTGGAAGAATGAAATGAGAGCATGTGAAAAAGAATAATTATTTTCACCCAACGTATATCACTCTGCATAAAAATTATGACATTATGGAACTGTTCAAAACATCTTATAATAGAGAAAATATAAATGTGCTTATTTTCTTTTTATGTTAACAGGTACGTTATCCAAAAAAAACCCCAACCAACCAACCTGTCAGGGAAAGTATACAAAACTGCTTTTCCTTTGAATGCATATTTAAAATGAAGGCATGATGACAGCTTTCATTTGAGCACTGGACAATTTTTTTTTTTTTTCAGAGTTTGCTGCTGTTCATGCAAAATAAGTTGCTGTGATTGCAACATATGTATTATATGGCACATATGCTACCTCTTAGATAAAAGTGTAACTCTTGTGGTTCCTAGCATTTTTCTAAGGACATACAGTGTTTAACAGTAACAGATCTTTTTATAATATTTTTGCCATGTTTTTGGCAACTAAATATTTTTTCTTTAACCTTTCTCATTCATAAGTTAAATTTGTTGTTAGAGAAAAATGGAGTGTGGAGGTAGAAAGCAACAGTGTGAATAAGAGAGCAAGAGTGTTTTGACTGGCAGTTTTCTCTTTGGCTACCATTTTGGGTTTCTTTGTTGTAATGCAGGAGGGCAATAAATTGCCAGCTGCAAACAAGGGTCTGTTTAGCTATGTATTGTACAGACAATCATATACAATCAATTATGGGTTATAATGCTGGTGTGGCACTTAAGAAATTAGGAATAAGAACTACTGTTAAGAATAATGTGGGTTTATTGTCTAATTTCTGACATATGCAGTAAAATGCATATCTTTTATATCTGTTTGTTTGATTATGTTCGGTCCTTAAATCCTTTTCTGTCTAAGGGTGTGGGCTTTGAATTATGGTATATTGAAACATATTTTCACATACATGATAATGAATCACAGCAAAAAGACAAATAACCAAAACTCCACCCACAGTACCAATGATTAAGTGTTTCTTCTTGCGAATAGTTCCACGAAATCAGTGGAACTAACCCTATGAATACCTTTAACTACATGCGAGCAAGGAAAAAAGTGAGCTCCGCTTTAGGCTTGAACACGGAGCAAGCTTTCTTTAGAGGAAAGCGTTATTTGTTTCCTACATAACTCCTAACTAAATGGAAGTGGACTTTCAGTCTTCTCCCTCCTACTCCCAGAAATGATCCCATTATACTGGTAGTTCATAAATATGCAGTGAAGCCCATCTGTTCTAGCTTGTGATTTAAAATAGTATCTTGTAATTCTTTGTAATGTCTCTGGGTCTGTTCACAAAGGTATCGGAGGCAATGATAAAGCTACCATTATCCTCAGACGTGTTGGCTCGGGGTTCCCGAGCAGCTTTGACATGAATATTATTCTCTGTCAGAAGGGATCTGGTGTCCCTTTCTGTTGCCCATCGCTCAGGAGAGTGCACTGTTCGCAGAGCACTTTCTAGAAACAGGGCTACCTGTGCTCCTGAAGGAGGGAGCCCTTGTGCATCTCCCGAGTGCTTGCACAGGGATGCTTTCCCCAGATCAGGCCAGAGGACGCAATTACACTGTCAGGCTCTGTCTTCAGATGGAGATGACTTTTTAGGCAATCTGTAGATCTGAGTTTACTGTCAGAATTATGAAAAGCCTTGGAAGGAATTCCATAAATGTTCAAAAATAGCTATTCATAAGCAACAACAGAATAGAAGTAACAGTTCGAGAGATTTTTAAACTCCATTACTTGTGCATATTTATACAATATAGTGCCTGTCATGGATAATGTACAGCAGATTTATCATGCTTTATCATTTTAAAGAAGAGTCGGTTCTCTGAGTGACGTAGAAATAAATTGCAAATAAACAAGATGCTGCTTAATGAAACAATTAGTTCTCTGAAGGCTCTGGCATTGCTTTCTGAATTCTTATCAGCCCCGGTTTACAGCTGTAACTTCAGGATATAATAGGAGATTGAATCTTATACAGGCAACGAAACAGATGATCAAATTCACAAGGGATCGTATCAGGCTTTTTCCAGTACCGAAGAAACATATTAATCCTTGTCACTGTTTTTTGAAACGCTGTGACAGAAATAAACCTGTACTGTAACTTGGCCCTTTTAATGAGCTTCTGGAGTGTGGGCTTTCCACTCAGCACCTGAAAAACACAACAAAACACCTTTTACATTAAAGATGTGAGGTTTGCTGCTGGCTAAATTTGTACACAGAAGTCTATAAACCAGTGCTCAGCCAGCTGGGAAGCAAGAAAGCAAATTCAGATTCTGCCATGAACTTCACAGACCAATTATCTACTTGGAATCATGGGAGTTTAACAAACAAATACCAGCCCCTGCTGAGCCTTTTCAGTCCAGCAGCTTATGGGTGATTCAGTTGCATCAGAGGCTTTTAGACTGATCAATTCTTAATCACAAAGCGCAAAAATTATTCTCAGACTCATGTCAGTTTCTTTGGACACCTTTGTTAACAATCTGCTTCAAATCATTTTTTTAAAGAACTGCAGACACTGTTTTTATTGACTCCCCACTTGTAAAATGTTTATAGCTTGTTAATTTATATTTACCCCTTTACTTTTGCCTGCAAATCAACATCACTTAGCACAGTTTGGTTACACTTTGTCCAAAGGAAATTACGGAAGCCTGCTATGGGGCTAAAATGAAGGAAAGCTGAGGAAAATCAATACACTGATGATTAAACAGATCGTAGCAAATTCACGGCTGTAAGCTACAGCATGGAGACATCAGTGTGATGCCTATCTAGCAGTTAATGTGCTTTCAGCCAGTTGAAGAAAATTTTACAATATGGCAAAATGTAACAGAAAAAATATAAGCTACTACAGAGCAATGCTTTCTTTACTCGATAGGAATGGTTCTGTTACTCGAGTTTTATTTTGCTATTTCGTGTCACAGAAACTGTAGAAAAGGTTTAGATTTAAGAAAATCTATTTTATGAGGAAATTTGCAGTGGGAGTTTTAAAGAACTATTTGACTTGCAGTATCATTCACATCTATTGTAAAAGCTCTGTATTTACTGTTATTTTAAACCACTCTTTTCTGTCAGTGAATTTCAAGTGTGATAATTTCTATTTTAATCTTCCTTTTGCTTTAATTAGAAGACAAAAAGGTATAAGCATGTTTCTAAATAAGTATCCTAACAAGAAGGATAATATTTAGTGTAAATTGTATATTGCCTAACAAAGCGATAATCTGTCACTACTCATTTTAAGTAATAGAGAAAATTTAGAAAATAATAGGCAAATGGAGTTTTTTGCACATTAAATTCTTATGTATGTTTAATAGTACTGAAAAAGTATTCATGAAATAGATGTAGAAGGAGGAAAACAGTCTTGGGAATAATAGGCAAAGGCCAGTACCAGAATACAGCGAGGATCCTGAGTGGGTCCAGGGACTTCACATTTGTAGACAGTTCTAATTTATGGACAGGAAAGGTTTCCTCTCTACCACCCATTGCATCTTTATACCTCCAAAGCGCAATGTGATCCCGTGCAATGCGTGTTTGCTCTACTCACCAGTAGCCATGTAAAAATAGAATATGTAAAATGCACTTGCAGCTTTAGGGCCAATTTGTTGCTAATGATAGAAATAGGGATGTCAGAGAAGAATTAATTGCAACCAGAGGGAACTTAACAACTCTGACTTGAGCTTTTGCAAATCAGCATATGCCCATTTCAGTGGATCTCAAAGGCTCGTATGAGGATATGGCCCACAGAGCCTGACTCATTCCCTCCTCAGAAAAGACATTCAGCCAGCAAAGGAGATTCTCTTTCTCCCACAGCTTGAGTATCTGCAGAAAATGTTCACTCTGGTGAAGGGACATTGCTGAGCTACTCCTCGATTTTCCTGACTGGCAGCCTTGAGCCTTTCAGTCATATTCCCCCCAATGTGTCGGTGTGCAGCCATCCTGCAACATCACTGGCAGAGACTCCCAAAGCTGTGTGGGGCATCGGTGTTAGCGTGCTACCAGGGTGCACCTACCTTTTTCTCTCACAATCCACCTCCTCCTAGAACTCCTCATAAGGTCCCCAACGAGAGTCACCATCACAGCAAGGTAAAGCTGTGCTGCATCCAGGCTTCCTGTCGCTGCGCTCTCCCCCATTTATCCAGAATTGTGCATGTTTGTGTACTCACTCACCCAAAAATCAGTAGAAGAAAATACTTGGGCTTTACTTCTGAACTCTAATGTGAAAACACTGCTCCTCACAGATGCATACTGCCTTTCATCTGAGGATTTCCAAAAGAACCATGTTTTTAGACTTGCAACACAATCCTGCAATTCTTTATTTTAATTAGGAGAAACACCATAAAAATGGGAAAGTGAAGTGCCAAAAGGTTTACCTGTGTGCTAAGCTACATTGTGCTGCTGATTTTTCTATATGATGGACTACATCCTTTATTTATCTGATAATTTTATCATTTAGCCAGTCTTAAAAAAAAATTCCTGTTTTTCTAAGAGGTTCTGCACCAAAAATGGAGATTTTTGTTTTGATTTGCAGCAGGTAAATGCATAATTGCTTTAATAAACAGTATTTTTTTAGTCAGAAAACTAATAAGCTACAACTGTTTTTTCTGAATGATAGCATCTTGTAGTCTGTGGTGTCAGCTGGGGAGTTGTAGATTCAGCACTGCGTTAAAATGTTTAAAAATTCCCGGTAAAACTTGTACAGAAATATTCTCAATATTAAAAAACCCTCAAAATTATAAATATACACAGATACAGATTTCAAAGAAAAAGTAGTGTTCTCTGGACTCAGCCAGTGTCAAAATTCAGCCAAATTTCATATTTATGACTACAGTCAAGTTGCAAACTTAGTACAAGGATGAAGAAAATGCAAAGAAAATACAAATATGATAGACATTAAATGCATGGTGCAATAAAAACTACGATAAAATGTATTATTAACCAAAGATTTTTTGTTTCCGCAATTTACATGGCAACGTAGAGTAAAAATTTCAACTACAATGTTTTTAAAAGTTTTACCGAGGTTTTCTGTCAGCGGGATCATAAAGATGCATTAGAAAATTACCTTGGAAAAGATTTATTTCTTGAGAGCAGTTTAATAAACTGCTAATTTTACCAAAAGATGTAACATCTCCTGTGTTTTCTCTAATTATGTATCTAGACCTGTAATGAATGGGGTAAAATAACCGATAGTGAGAGCTGCAGTAAAACATGTTTACACGATATTGATAGATTAAAAAGTGAAACAATACTATTGGAAAATGTGGGAAAAAATCCATGCCAGAATCCTCTTGGGTTTGCCAGTTTAATTGTGCTCCTGGGTATGTAGTTTTCAAGATTTTCTTCAGTTGTGGCATTGAAGGAAAAGTAAAATGAAGTGACAGAACAGATTAGAAGGCGATAATGGAAGGGAAAGTGAATAAACCAAGTGTAAACTTTTGATAGGAAACACTTGTGTAAAGCCCACTAGTTGTGTGGTGTTTGTTTTTTTTTTTTTGTAACTCCAACACTTTGATAAAGATGACTAATGAACTTTTTTATTATGTAGTGATCCATATTCAAGAGTAAATATGAATGTGCTACCAAAATATACTTTCTAAAGGAGCAGGTTCTTCAATGTTACCAATAACGTTAACTTTTTCTATGAAAATTGTACAATAGGTTTATTCTAAAAAAATATTTTGCTGTTATTCAGTTACTAATTCCTATTTGACTATAATATCTTAATTATGAATGGAATTCTCGTTAATTGGTAGCACATATAATTTATTTAATTATAGAAAACATACAATTAAAAAGAAAGTATAACCATAATAAATATTAAGATTTTTCTGATGACAAAAAATCCAAATGCAAAGCAGTATATTATGATGTTTGATGAAACTAGCCGTCAGCAAAAAAACTATTTGAAAACCTCCGAACGATACATTGGGGTTTTTTAAAATTTGTAAAACCGATTATCTTGCTAAGGATCTGATCATTAAAAGTTTGAATTGTTTCTCTGTTAAATCAGATATGCCTCCTACAATTTTTACAATACTTCCTTTATAAATTAATTGTTCTGTGGTTATTTGTTAAAGAATCTCCCCCACGTGAAAAGCAAAATCTCAGTACATGCGGATTTTACACTGCACTAGATCAATCCCAATACCAGTAAATGGATATTATTAAACAGCATGGGGTAGTGCAAACTGGGAAAGAAAACTTGTAGTGTGCTGCTTTTGAGCAGACCTGGCTTGCATGCTGTGACAGGGCAATTGTCGACATGCTTTTTCATGCCAATCTGCAGCTTTTTCAACTCTAGATGCTATGGCAACCAGGGTTTAACAGACTAAGCAGCTAACAAGCTTCCCTGATGGAATTGTCTGGTGGTATGATTGCCTTGTCTTAGTGAAAATATAAAATAGACTGAAGACGCTTGTGGACATTTGTCAAACTGATTATAATTTGGACACTCAGCTCATAATTATCCGTTATATATTGCATAGTATTGACCGGCAGTGTTTTCCATGCTGTCTGTAGAGAACACGAGTGCCTTTTTGTACAGCCTGTTTCCTGTGGAAAGCATGGGTTTTGGTTAGGCTGAGTTGGTCAACATCGCAGGTAAGATTATGTGGATATAGAAAATAAATGCTACTAGCAGACGGTTTTTTTCCTTCTTTTTCTCCGGACTGTTGGTAGTTTATTTTTAAAATAAAATCAAGAAAACAGAAGTCAATGATAAAGTAACATATGATTCTTTACAAACATATAAAACCACAAAGAACTATATTTTTAAGACACGTTTTTTAGAGTCTTTATGTTTCTTGATGTTCATTATCAGGCAGTTGAGTTCTTTTTGTTGGCCCAAATGAATGGTTTGTATTTCTTGCTTGCTTGTTTGTTGTTTTGTAATTTGTTCTCAGAAGAAAAGGGCATTCACCATAAAAGATGGGCCTAAGACTACATGTTTACCAGCACTTTTTACAAACTAAATTCTGTGGGATTCATTACTTTGCAGACTGCTCGGCCACTTGTAGAAAATTGCCTTATTGTTTTGAATGTGTTTCAGTTGTAATAAAAGCTAAGCAGAATGTTTTGAGGTTTCATTTTAGTTTGGAATTTTTTTTGTTTTGTTTTGCTTTGCCTTTTTTTTTGTTGTTGTTGGTTTTTTTTGTTTGTCCTGAGGAGAGAAATTCAGAAACATACTTTTCTATGAGGATTTCTTTTGCAGTATTACCACGCATACTACACTTTGGGGTGAATCGGTTTGATTTTTTTACAGTAGGCTGCAAGAAGACCCATAGGATGCAAATAAGGTTTGAGTTCACAAGTGGACTTTTGTTTTTGGCAGTTTGACTCTTGGAACTATATCACCACAGATGCTCCTGACTAAAGGTATCCTCTCAATGATCCTATTTTAGGGGTGCTGTCTACTACTGTACCCCTATGAGGTCAGCAAATATCCAGCTAGTTCATTCTTTCCTGTAGGCAGCGGAGTTCCTTACCCAGTTGTGCAGATCCATGTGGAGTACCATCCTCAAGACCTCATGAGTTACAAGTGTGCAGTGTTTGCTTCATAAAGGAGAAGGTGAATGTCAGAGACAAGATACTTGCAATCAAACATTCTTCTTGCAGATATAGGACAGGAGTTCATTCAGTTCCAAAGTGAAAGAACAACGTATTTTCTTGAAGTGCATAAGAAAACAAATTAAAACTTTTATTTACTGAATATGTAGATTTGGTAGGAGTTCCAATATTTGAGATGCTGAATTCACACACGGTTCATAACTGTCAATTTCTCCAGTTTGTATCCATGAGGAGTCAGAAGATCGTCTTTGATGGTAAGATGTCTGTAAAAGGTTAAGTCTTTATCCAACTTGGGAAATCTTCAAGAAACAGCTTTCCAGATCTTCAAGAAACAGCTTTCCAGATAACTTTAGAGACAACCAGCAAAGGCTAATACCTTCTTTTAAGCCACTCATCTCGATTTCCACTCTGTTGGCAAGCAAGATAAGGCCATAGTCTTTACTTCATTGTATAAAACCCAGATCAACCTTTGTAATCTCCTCCTCCAAAGAATGACTATGTTCTTCATAAGAAGGCTGTTTTTTTTTTTTAGATCTAAATTTTTTAGCTTGAAAAAATATTTTTGGTGTGAAATAAAATTTTATTTATATTTTTCATCTCTTGTTACACTTTTGTTTCTGTGAATGAGTAAAGAAAATAATACCACTTTTGGAAAACTGAGTTTTGAAATGTTTTAAAAAGGGTTCTTTTTCTGTTGTTGTTGATTGAATGGGAAAATCCCATGGTGATAATATTCCAGTGTCCAAATAATTAGCTTTGGCTGTCGAAAACAGTAGCTGCAATCTGTGGTATGGTGTTAGGGATGATCTCTAATGGCAGGGACTTCATGCGTCCTTGCAACTTTCAGCTTCTCTCTTCTTGGGAGCTCTGTTTCTGTGCTGCCAGAACTTCTCCTCTTCTTTTTTGCCCCGGAGGGGGTTTTTGATAACTGTCTCATGTATAGGGGCTTCCAGGTCTCAGACATCATCTAGCTATATTACAAGCCATTAGCCTCTTTTTGACTGTCTGACATAGTATGTGCGCCATTCATACTACATTTGAAGTTCACTATGCCTTCAAACAGAAAAGACAAGCTTACCAGTTACAGGTAATCTTGTTCCCTGAGTTTAAGCCAAGGGTTGCAATTAAAAAGAGGTATGAAGAAAATGGGAAAAAAATAATTAAACAAATCCCTGTAGGTGTGGTTTATGCCCTTCTGCCTTCTCTATACTATAATGAATTATATGGATGAATCATGTGGTTGTCCCCTCCCTGGAAGTGTTCAAGGCCAGGTTGGACGGGGCTTTGAGCAACTTAGTCTAGTGGAAGCATCTGCAACTTTCTTGTAGGCTCCCTTCCAGATACTGCAAGGCTGCTCTAAGGTCTCCCTGGAGCCTTCTCTTCTCCAGGCTGAACAACCCAAACTGTCTTCATAGGAGAGGTGCTCTAACCCTCTGATCACCTTCGTGGCCCTCCTCTGAACCCACTCCAACAGGTCCATGTCCTTCTTATGCTGGGGGCTCCAGAGCTGGACACAGTATTCCAGGTGGGGTCTCATGAGAGTGGAGTAGAGGGGCAGATTCACCTCCCTTGACCTGCTGGTGGTGCTTCTTTTGATGCAACCCAGGGTACGGTTGGCCCTCTGTGCTGTGGGCGCACATTGCAGAATCATGTTGAGCTTCTCATCCACCAACACCCCCAAGTCCCTCTCCTCAGGGCTACTCTTGACCCATTGTCCGCACCACCTATATTTGTGCATGGGATTGTCCTGACCCACGTGCAGGACCTTGCACTTGGCCTTGTTGAACTTCAAGAGGTTGGCACAGGCCCAGCTCTCAAGCCTGTCCAGGTCCCTCTGGGTGGCATCCCTTCCCTCTAGCGTGTCGACCGCTCCACAGAGCTTGGTGTTGTCAGCAAACTTGCCAAGGGTGCACTCAATCCCAACATCCATGCCACCGACAAAGATGTTAAATAGTCCCGGTCCCAGTACCGACCCCTGAGGAACACCACTTGTCACTGCTCACCACTTGGACATCGAGCTGTTGATGGCAGCTTTCTGAGTGCGACCGTCCAGCCAGTTCCTTGAACATTGAACACTACAATTTTTACTCTTGTTAAATGGAGATCACTTTAACATTATTCTGGAAGCATAAAGGAGTAGAGTAAGAGTAAATCAGTAAAATATATTTAGAATAAGAGAATATTATGTCTGTTACAAGTTTCCTTTACATAAACATAATAATAGAAAAAAACTGACTAAAACTTAAACAAAGAAATGTAGTATCATAACATAATTTCCAATGACCAGAATAAAGTTGTTAAACATGCAAACTGCCTTCACTTCTGGAATTAATATAGTGTGACTGGGTAAGATTTATTTAGTTAAATCCAACTCTGCTCCAGGAGATATTCAATTTGTATGGTATACAACTAGTACCTCAATGAAAAGAATTGCCAGTAAATGTCCTTCAGTAAAAAGCAACAAGGCACATTCTTATGTATAGAAAAAGAGGTAGTATCTTTTACGTGAAAATTTCAGTCAGGAAGAAAATTGAGTTTTTGCTATATAACTTACCCTCATAATACCCTTCATTTTTAACACCAAAGAGAGAGCATTTTAAAGAAGTTACAATTTTCATATTATCAATTGAACTTCTTTTGAATTTTTTTTATTCTGTCCCAACTACTTTGAACTCACATTATGTACCTTATTCAGAACAACTATTAGAATAAAGGACTATAAAATATTTCATAAGAGAAAACGTTAATTTATACGTAAATGTATAAAACCTAAAAAAACCTAAAGACAATCTGAACATTTAAAGCACATTAAATATTAGAATATATTTTTCATTTCAAATGTATACATCTCTATACGAATGCATATTAATTCTTCTGTTTGTCCATAGTGTATACATAGATTTTTTGCTTGAAGATCAGATTTCTGATCTTTGTAACTGTGTAACTGTGGAAGTTATGTAACAACAGAGTCACAGGGGCTAACATACGCATTTCAACTGCTCTTCTCATTTGGAATTTTGAACTGAAAATGTTCCTTCACCCAATTTACTCTATTTCCCCTGTGATGCCCACATAATTCTGATTTCCCTGTTTTGCCTTCACCTGCTTGCCTCATGACTTCTTGAATAGCTATTTCTCATGCTAACATTCAAACAGTTGTTAATTTTTGCAGGGAAGAGGTAACGTAAGCACCTCTTCTGCTGGAAATGCTGGCAATACAATAAACCAGTAGGAAAGCAATATGTTCTGTGCATCTTGCAAGAGGGAATTATTCCTTCTCATTACAAGAGAATATTAAAAGACATTCCTACAAAGGTTCAACTTCTATAAAACAGTCATTTTCAGGAGCTTGAAATGGTTGGCTGGAGCATGCATGAATTTGTTTGCTATTTCTAGAATATATTTTATCAACACCTTTTCTCTACAATTTACATTTTTCAAAATGTCACTGTTTCTGTGTGAGATACTAAGTATGGACCAATTAACTGTTGATGCTTTCTGCCAAGAATAAATGTTGCGATATAACATATATACAGGACAGAGTAAATATTCTATGATGGAAATGCAGAAATTGCCAGGCTACTGGTGAGTAATACATCTTGAATATTACCTGAAGACGAGTCAGATGCTAATTATTAATGTAGAATCTGTTATAGAAGTAGCTGAAACTGGGAACAAAAAAAAGCAAGATAAAGAAGTCTGACTTTTTAGTTGTTATCTTTCTAGGGAAAAATACAGCTTACCTAACCGGTTTTGAAAATATATCCAGCTAGGAAAATTTTAAAATGTGGTTTCTACAGTCAGAATGGATTCAGCACAATCAAACTAAAACCCTCTTAGAAACTCGCTGCGCAGAATGAAGTATGTGTCTGAAGGAATTAGATCTCCAAAGCAACACCGAGGCTGTTCTGTCCAGGTGAAGCTGTGATAGAGAATAGAAGGGGGCTTTTGCAAGTACCTTATCCTCAAAAGGATTTCTTGTTCTTTTTAAGTGATCTAGAGAGGATGAACAATTTGAAGTCTTGTGGACCCTTTCAGTTTTTTTCTGGTGACTCTAATGTAGGGACTGAGGAATGTCAGAGCAGCTGGGGCTGAAGGCAGTTTGCAGGTACTTGCTGGTGGTTCCTATGACCCCTGTTCTTTGATAACTGGTTATGAGTCCAGAAATAACAGGTTTTGGCAGTAGCTACGCATTGGTAGAGAATGGTTGGGTAGAAAGTGACTCTTCCTAGAAATTTCCCTCAGTTAACTTTTGGTTATTGTCACTGCAGTGTACAGATAGGGGGTTTCTTTTTTTTTTTTTTTTTTAAGTTTAGCCAATATAGAGTTTACCTTCTTCTCATACAAACCAGAATGTGAACCAACCTGCTTTTATTTACCACTGTATGATACCACCGGATGATGAGACAGTCCATAGTAATCTGGAAAAGAATAAACTGTTATGACAGCTGTCTCTGCACCTTATTTTCTTTCATAATGAGGTGATCTCTCTCTAGCTATACACACCCATCTAAAAATGTTGGGTTTAAAAGTTTTACATAACATTAAGGTGGCAGCTGGGTCTCAAGAACCTCTGCATGAAACAGAAAAAGAAGGTGGTAGATTGCAGTTACATACTTCTTTTTGCAGAGCTGCAGTTTCTGAGGTCTTAGTTTCCTGACAATCAAAAAGTTGAGATGTAACCAAAAGTGCAATTTTGCATTACCAGAATTAATTACATGAGTCAGCTGCTTCAAAGGAAGAGAGTCTTTTAAAGCAAGGGACTATTAAGGAATACGGGTTATGACATGGTACATGTAGTCTTTCAAAAAGATGCCTGTTGAAAAACTGTCCCTCGTACAGGCACAACCTCTTCTGGAGATCCTTGTCTTCAGCCCACTTCAGTACAATGCAGTACTTCTGCCTGTGCTCGGTTGCGTATTTGGCCCTGCAGACCTATTTGTGGGAGTAACCCAGCAAGGGTATGCTCACTCACATAAGTAAGCATGACTTTGAAAGAAGAAGAAACCTCGTCTAATGTGGGTATGGCAGCTGCTCGTGAATTCTCTGAAAAGAGAACTCCACTCTCTCCCATTACATTTAGACACACTTCTATAGGCCTTACGCCTATGCAGGAAGCTTCAAATAATGTTCCATTAGGTAAAACATCTGGGGATAAATGAGGAGTAGCGTGTCAGGAATTACCTATTTGCCTCTTGATGGGGGTCGCCACTTCAACCATTCGCTTTGGTGAGCCCTAAAATCTGTTCTATACTCCGCTTTGCAGACTGCTCAAATTTCTAACATTCTTGATATTTAGGAAGAGCAGAACTGGAATATTAATTGAAACTTTCACTTTGGATAACTGTTTAAACTATTCTCCAAGATACTACGTGTTTTGAAAGTTAAATTGACAGAATTTTGAAAATAGCTGTACTGCAATCAGAACTCCTTTCTCCAGTACAAGGACCTTCTAATACTATTGGGTAATGATGTATATAGCACAATACATTAATGTTGCTTTAATGTGTTCAATAGTACAGAAGAATGTAGTAATTAGGCACTAAGGGATTCTTTTTGCTATGGTTTGATGAGGTGGTCAATTACCTGTGCTGTATGACAGCAAGTGGTACAATTGGTTTAACTTAATAAGTACATTGACGAAAAAGGCCACTGTGATGTGCATTAGTTGCACTGAAAAGGTTCTTTTGAGATATTACCAAAGTAAAACCTCAAATATCAATTAATTTAATTTGTTTAGAACAGTTTACACTTTACACATCATCAAATCTTTTGCTATCACAGATTGTACTGTACATTAGGTAAATTATAAATGTCTAACCAAAAAGTGAACATTTGGCCGCAATGGCTACTTAAACAAGATTAAAGGTAACAATTTAACTAGAATGTGCCTTTAACTGAAGCTCTTAAACTAAGATTGATAGAAAACAGTTTTTGAGAAGAAATAATGCATACTGATTTATATAAAATGCTGTTCACTGTATTTTCCTTTTTGTATTAGATTTAATGAATAGATATGCCTTTTTTATTTTGTGGTACCCTACCATTAAATGATACCATCTTTTTTTTTTCCTGCCTAAATAAATTCTAATTCTTGTCACCTACTATCTGTACAGGAAGATTTGAGACATTATTCCTAATTGAGATTTTTACTGAATATCTTTTAAAGATAAATTTGTTTTATTCTTTCACTCACTATTTAAAAGGATTTTTCACATTTTTATCTTCTAAAGGAATTGTCAATGAGAAACTAAAACTGCGTAGACTATACATTAAAATCACTTTAGTTTTTAAGCTGTCATGAACTGTTTCAAAAAATGCTAAGTTGCTATTGTTTAATGTCTGTCATTTTATAATGCTTTAGAAGTTATCTATCCTGTAAAATTATTAACTGATGCTAAAATTGCCTTGTAAGTATTAGGACAATAGCAATTTTGTAACAGCTGGGACACTGCCAATGTAAGATAAGTACATTTTGCTCTGTAGATTCATAAAGTGCTTTGAAATGGTTTGTAACTGATGGATGGATGCATTTTCTAAGTGTAGAAAGCAATATTTTGTAGAGGGAAATGGCTTGAAAGCTGACACACATGCATGCAAATGCCATTCTCTTCAGTAAGTAATTTGCTTTTTCTTTCAAAAGCATAAATGGCATAGTTAGACACATTATTTTGTATATTGCACATAACAATACAAGATGCACAAAAACAGCAAGTACAAAACATTTCATATTGATAGAGGAACCCATGGCTGTAGTATATGATTAGCATAAATGTATACACACTGAAGAAATGCCTTCAGGATTAAAAAGTAAGGCTGAAAACAGGAAAAGTTCTTCTAACTTCAAGAAATGAAAATATTTAGAATGTACTTTTTATTTCTCAGCCTTGTACCTTTTAAAATTAATTAAGCCATACAGAGCCTGAATCAGATCTTACTTACGCTTGGTACTCCATCTGACTCCAATGGCCCCATATGAGGCTTTTATTTTGAAGACAAATCAGTTAAATAAATCCTTAAACTGTTTGTCAATGAAAAAAACCCAGGAGGATATTACTCTGAAGTACAAATAGGCACAGATAGTAGACATCAAATTTGCTTTCTTACAATTTAAGAGCTATTAAATGCTAAAACTGATTTCTGATTTTTATCATCGTATCATATTTGTGTTTTATATCATTGTATCATTTAGATCATCTGCATTGTAAAACCAATATTGCTGATGAAAACTTTTGGCCAGCTTCTGTAATGATCTCTCATGCTAAGCCAGTGTTTTAGGTCTTTGTCCTTGCAAATTTCCACGCCTACTCAGCTATCTAACCTTGAGGAGTCCCAGCCTCACTGAACAACTGAGAATAATACAGCTAAGCCCGTACTGACTAAGTGAAGGAATCTCAGTCTTAGTCTGGAAAATGGTCCCCAATGAAATCTTTGGAATATCAGCTTCAGCAGGTCTACTCAATATAATTAGTGTCAACATGTGGCCTTTTTGTTTAAAGAAAGGAACATTTCCTTCATAGAATCTTGTTAAATTTCTCATTCAACAATTATTGTAATCATGACCTCTATTGTTCATCATTTCCACTAAAATTTCCTCTTCTACATCAACTTCTTTCTTAAGATATATATTCCCATTAGATACAAAACAGCCATTAATCTTAATGGAAGCTATGCTCAGAAATGGAGTGAGAAAGATACCCAGGAGGTTTTGTCATATCTTTAAATTCAGTAACAAAAAAATTGATTTGAGCTAAATTCTGATAATGAATGCACATTGTTGAAGAATTAAAATTTAAAATATATTTACATACTTTCTGAATTTATATTAAGAAGAACTGAAACAACACTTTTACTGGATTGTGTGGCAGGTTTCATGCCGCATCCTAAGAAAAGCTGCTCATTTTGTGATGCTGTAGGAAACAGAGCAGGGTGAATAGAAACAGCCTATCTGACAGTTTGGGTCTTATATTTTTTGTTCCTTGAGTGTGAACAGACAACATTTTTTTCTAAAGTATACACTTTTTTGCACTATAAAACCATTTTTTTTTGTTTGTCCCATATTTTTATATTTAAAATTCAAAATTTGAACAGCAAAGTTTACTATTGACCACATGGTTTTACCTCTGTTTCTGGACTTGATGCTTGCAAAATGCATGAAACAAGAACTTGAAAATGAGCTTTTTCATGGGCATAAACTATTTTAAAAATCTGAAGTTTGATTATGTTTTTGAAGTATTTGAACATCTCTTTTTAGAATTAGTTGTCAGAGTTTGTGACTATGGCAAGAGTACAATACAGCTACATGTGACTGATAAGAAAAATAAACCCACAATCAAAATAAAAAAATCAGTCATGATAATTGTCCTTCAGAAGACACAGTTATCTCTTTGTGTATTAAAAATGGAATGAACCTATTAATAATAGAAATATTTTGTTGTTAACTGAAAATCCTGATTGCAGTTCTTTAAAAGTTTGTCTCATAATACCTCTTTATTTTGAAGGATCAGTTTGTAGAAGGGAATGTGAGAAAAACATTTAATCAGAAACTGGCAAACAGTCAGTAGAGTGGCATGAATTTGATGGTAAACAATACTTCTCCATAAAATTGCCAGATTGAAAGGAGCTGATGACTCCCACTTCTAGGAGCTACTTGGACAATTTGCAACTATTTTTAAATGCTTGTGTTTTTAGAAACAGGTTGTAATACAGAACCACAAAAATCATTTTACAAAGAGTAGGTTAGGTGTTTATCTGTATTGTGTCTGCCTCAGGAGAAAATTCAGAGCACAGAGTATGTTCGTCACCAGAGATTATGGTTATAACACATCAAAACCTTCTGTGATTTTGATAGCTGGTGTGACTGGAGCCCATAGGTAGAAACTGTACCTTGGAAGCCAAAGCATTTTTTTAGCTATAATATATGCAACTTTTGAAATGTCACCAGAGATGAGATGAAAATACAACCTATTCAATCAAAAATATCCTGAAGAAAGGATTTACATTTGCACCACATTACAACTTCAGTAACATTTTAGTTTTCTCAAAAGCAGTATTTAAATAAAATTGATCTATAGTTTTGCTCCAAAAAATACATAATTTTGATTGCTTTTGAAAAAAATGAAAATGCTGTGCTCTTGGGGAAAATATATGTGAAAGAATTAAAATACAAAGGGATGTAAAACATTAATTTTAGAAGTTGTGCTTTTCAGTTTTCTTTCCTTAGTGAGAGCAAGTATAATCAATTGGGATGAAAATGATAAAAACGTGTTCATTAATATTTTCTCTTCCATTATCTTTCCCCTATCTTTTCACTGATTCGTGTCACATTTTTCCCTTGTACATCTACTTCACCCTTTGTAAGAAAACAAATGGACACAAAATCCCTCCCTTAAGTAGGCAAGAAATTAAAAGTCTGATTTCCCTGCATTATCATTCTTCTAGAAATTTTTTATAGTTGTGTGCGTGTGTGCACAATTAAAACTCCTTTTGTACCTTTTGAAAAACAAAAAAAGTGGCTTAATGCAAATAGTATAAATAACTGAGACTTGTTGCTCCTTAGGAAAAAAAAAAAGTTTATGAAGAAAATTCTTAGTGACCATTTGGCCATGATTTAGTTCTTTTTTTTGGCCTATTGTGAAGTAGATGGGATCATTTTCTTCTATACAAATTCTGCAATTCCACCTCACTCTTATTTTAACACATAATTAGGAGTCAAGCATTCTGAGGGAGCATGTTATGCAGAAGCATATTCACAACAGTGATTTGAATGGGTTTTATGTACTCTAGCTATCAAGACACGGTAACCTTTAATCATAATAAGGACTGAAGTGAGAAGAAAAACTTGGTGATACTCTGTAGAAAGTCCATCATTCCCCATTTGCTACTTTCAGGCTGTGACTCAATAGCCATTATTATGACACTGAGATGAAACAGTAAGACAGTTGTAGATAAATCATTACACCCAAGATGTTTTATTTTCAAAATGCAATGGTCCTGGCAACAAAAATCTTTACTTCTAGTGAATCATTGACAGGCACTTTCGCATTTTAAGTTATAAAACATGTGAGGTTCTGCCAGGTTTCACTTACCTCTTCAAATTGTATTTTATAAAATTTTGCACATCTGTCATACTTTTTATCAACTTTTTTTTTTTTGAAGCATTTTGCATTTATTAAGGAATTAAGTCTGAACATTCTCCAAATAGGTCAATGCCTAATGTCATCATCTTTTTGCAAGACAGAGAAGCAGACAGAGGTTCAGCACTGATTATTTATGCACCATCTGTAAAATGGTGAACCCCTTTATCTTCTATTAATTTACACATAAATTAAGATTGAGATGCTCTGCATAATACAGCTAGCATTCAGTCTTCAGAAGACTGGGTCTTATTCAGGCTGAAATTAGGTATCAGTGATACAGTTTTGGTATAGTCTACAGTGGTATAGTCTAGATACTCGAGGCAGTAGGAATCATTTGCTCTTCACAGTAAGGCAGAAAAAATTCAGAGGCTGCTTTGAGATTCCTCTAGCTTAAAATTATGTGCAGCATGTGCTCTCATATTGCCATAGCCATAGTCAGGGGTCACCTGGGATTGCTCTTCAGGTGACTATTTAGTTTCCTAGATATAGAGACACAAAGCAGAACAAGTTATTGGTTTCAAGGGTCTTCCGAACTCGCTAGGAAAATCTGGTACTTTAGTTACAAAAATCTCCCTCCCTCCCTTCCCTCTTTTCCTTCCTTCCTTCCTTCCTTCCTTCCTTCCTTCCTTCCTTCCT
>VFFE01006961.1:846152-876599 GCA_008921705.1 Burhinus oedicnemus | reverse complement strand
TCTGAAAAAAAAAAAAAAAAAAAAAAAAAAAGAAAGCTAACATCTCCCATTTGTACTAGCTGTGACTCCAATTTCCCATTTACAAGTTGTCAATAGGGGTTAAACATCCATCATCACCAAACATACATGCAATTGTTCCTATAAAAAGCCAGAAAAAAAAACTACAGCAAAAAAATTATACAGTATAGCAAATCTTTGCACTAACCTGGAAAGCTAAGACTAATTAAAGAGAAAAAAACCTGTTAAATATTAATATCTGTTTTACCTTCACAATGTTACATAAATCTCAAGAAGAAAATAAACTACTTAAATTATAGAAATAGATTTACTTCTGATTTCTAGTTTTCAAAAATTCAAAGCGGTGCAATGATTTAAAAATGGAGTTGAAACCCTCTTATTTAGATGAAGTTTTGAAGTGTTACCACAAATTAGGACTGTCATTAGTGTTACTGCTGGTTGTGCTAAGAGTACAACATTCTCCACCTGACCACTGTCCTTTAAATCTTGTTCTGAACAGAAAAGTTCTCAGACATCTAACATCACCTGTAGCCTTTTGTATATTAACACTTCTACTTGGGGCAGCATCAGTGGTAACAGTTGGAAATTTAAGGCAAAATGTTATGTATTGATATGACCGTAGCAGATAAACTGAAACATAAAACAGATTTCCTCTCTTAAAAAAATGTTGAATTAACTGACTACTGGTAGAAATAACTGTATATCAAGGAAAGAAAAGGCTCTAAAAAGCATTAGAATGGAACAAAACTAACAAAGGTAAAAATAAATTAGACATCATTTCACACATGTTGAAGCCCATATTAAAATCTCAGCAGTTTTCAGCAAGACTTTCCAAAATCGATTAGTAATTTTGGAAAGTCTAATATTAAAGAGGGTTTTGTTTTTATTATTCATTTTCAACAGGGCAGATGCTATGTACTTTGAGCGCAGAACTCTTTTAAAAAAATAAAATAAAAGGCAAACTTTAATACGGCCATAAACCAGGTACACAAACTACTAGTTACCTCTTGTAATCTTGCCTTTACTGGACCAGCACTCAAGTGAAACAGTAAACAATTGAATTAGTTACTGTAAACTAATGAGGATATTTCCCCTTGTTGAATCCATCTTAAGGTTGTCGGGTGCATCTAGCACTTCTAAAGTGTAAGGACTTCTCTGAAGGGCTTATGAGCAATTTATTACCATCTGAGGATTATTAGATTAAACAGAACAAAGCAATCAAGCAGCTGTATCACTACCTAACTCTGAAATACAACACACAGAACTTCATGCCTTTAATACTGAAGTAGCAACACCTTTATTCAGATCCATTTCTGTAAAATGCCTTCCTTTCCTTAGAACTTCAGCAAGCTTAAACTTCTGGATTTGAAAAGCAAACATTTTTTTCTCTCTGAAAACCACATCGGCAATCTGATGTTAAACTTACAGAACAATTTAAGAATGCTCTTCTTTTTCTAAAATTCTGTAGGTAAAAAGCTAGGCAAATAATGCCATGCACAGACATAATAAGCTGCTGCTAAACCTACCCACGAATAAGGATTCACAGGTTGGTCTATCAGGATGTCTGTATTTAGTGAAATACGGAACAGATGCTACAAAGCCTCAGGAAGATTTACATGGTAACTTCACCCAAATCATTACAGCCTGCTCCCAATAAACATACTTATTTCCTATAGGTATCATACTGACATGAATAGGTAACATATGACAAATATGCCCCCACAACCTTTCTAACTAGTTGCACAATGCGATTAAAACATTACAGAACATCAACAGAAGTGGCCTGTAATATGATATGCTTAACATACGTCACACGGGAGGACCTCAAAACCAGCATACTTTCAAGAGCAAAACAATAAAGATTTTAATTGAGAGTAAGATTTTATTACAATTTTAGGATAGTCTACAGTAGGCTATTTTACTGTACTACAAATTTGAGAGTGAACTGATTATAGTGATTAAAGAATGAATTCTCAAATAATCTTGAAAATAAATGTTTCTAATCTTGAGACTTCATGGAATTTAAAAAGGGCCAGGGAACTACTGTAATTTCCACAAATGAAGCCCCATAAAAGGAAATATTTTGAAAAAGAAGGAAAAAAAAAAACAGGCATTTTAGAACGCCTAATTAATCTTAGAAATACCCCAAATGAAAGTAAAACCAAAGACATATAACAAGACGGTGCCCAAGACACAAGGTATTTCTTTTCCTTTTTTACCCCAACAAACTCATGGAATTGCATCACTATGGTACCTGACTCTATTAAAGGCTCACATAACCCATAAGCTCGATAAAGTAAAGGGGAAAAAGAAAAGCCTGGGAAGGCCTCCTGAGTCTAGAATAATTTTCTTATTCATTCTATTATTATTTCTATTGTCAGAAGACTTCTACAAATTCATTTTACTAGTTAACACCCATGTGTATCAAAATCTCTTCCAATTACAGAGTAAATACATTTATTTACAAACATAAACAACATCTGACTCTTAAATACTAGTACAAGATAAAAATATTCTGCTTGCATTTGAAATAAGTAACTTCTGACCTACTAATCATGCTGAATTGCCCTCATCTATTTTGAAGCATCTCTTAGTTATCAACATGACAATTACAGCAATTATTCACAGTCGCTCTTTTAAGGTTGATATATAAAGAGATAAGAGTCATTGTTGCAATTCACAACTCTCAAACGAACAGCATCAACAGTAACTTAATCATAGTATCTCTTAAATTCTGTCAGTTTCTTAAAAGCAGTATTTCAAATCTTGAGCCTTACCTTGAATTCCTATATAGATTTAACTAATTCCCCAGCTGGAAAAAAATCAGAAAACACCATTCACCCTTATTCGCAGGATGGACAGGAATTATTTGGCCCTAGTTTTGACTGTTATTTCGTGCTAAGCATTAACTCCTGAAGAAACTCACAAAAACCAATACAATTGACAATTCCTTAAAGATACCTAAACTCTTTAACAATCTTTACCTATTTTAGAGGAAACACTAAAGATGTCTTTATTCTGTGCGTTCTCTATGAAAGTATAAACTTGACCCATTAGTGGCACTTATAACTCATTTTCACAGCTAAAATTATCTCATCATTTAATAATTTTCACCCTTTCCTAAATGCAGTTTTATGTATTTTATGTAGTATATTTTACAAGCTCCTTATTTGCTTCTATTCCTCTTTTAACATTTCCGATACATACTTCTAGATAACTTGGATTTTAGAATTCTCACTGCTGACTCAGAAAGATCCATGGATTAAAATGGAACAGTTGGTGAGACTAACTGGTCTGTTTTTCATCTCATATCTCTCTCATGCAAGCTTCAGGTCCTGCTGGAAGGCCAGCTGAAGTACCCTTAAAGCCCTTCCAGCCATGTTAAGAGAAATCAAAATTAGTGCTGTTTTGCCTTAATATTTGAGATCGGAATAGGCTTCTTGAGGCAATATCCTCAGCCACCCCAATTTAATCAAAAGCTGATTGTCAATCAGTTTAGTCTTCTCTCTTAATCTAATTCTTGAACAAATCACATTTAGCCATCTCTAGAATTTACACTATTCACAAATCATCAGGGAGGAGCTCGAAACCTAAAACCAATGTTTGAATCTCCTTACCTTCATTTTTGTCAGCATCCAACAAATTCTGAAACTCTGTATGAAATATCTCCAGGTGTTTTTCAATAAGTACTTGCTCACATTTTCGTGCTAACTCATCTTGTGTGCTCTCATGGAGATATACCTGCACTCTACGCTGTTCCTCAAGAAGGCGAGCTTCAGCCTGCAGAACAGAGAGATAAACATGAAACCTGTATGGAAGGCAGAACAGAAATCCAACAGCAGAAAACAGATGACTATTTAGTAAATTCATCTAGAGAACAGCAACAACAAAAAAATCAAACCTCTCACTAATGCAGTATTATGGTCCACCTACTTAACCAGTTATTTTTCTGGGAATCATAATGTGACTCACCCATACATACAGAATCAACGTTTATGTTGATGATAATATTATATACTGTTTAAATAGGTGGAAGAATCACAGCAAGGTTGTTTTCCCATTGCTTCTGAGTAAGAAGTTTACAGGTGGAAATCTGCTGTCAGAAAAAGAGAAAGCTGCTGACATGAGATGCTGGCAGTTTTAGCATCAGCAAGCCCTCCGGCTACAGAGGTAGTTTTAAGACAAACATATTTCATGTCTCCACAAAACGAAAAGGCAGAAAACTACAATTCAACAGTATGCCCATGACAAATTTATTTGAATGTTCTCATGTACATTCTTACACAGAAAAGCTTCCCAATAATCTACAACCATTTAAGTTACACTAGCATTTAATTTCGCATACGAAATGCTACATATGCATATCTTCACGGCAAACCAAAATTCTAAATGTCGCTCAAGGAACAGTATTTAAGCCAAAATGTAAAACTGAAGTTGTTTATATAACAATTACCTCTATTTTGTTTGCAAAAGTGTTAAAGATTCACTTTACAAGCTATCTGTAATTGCAGCACATTACTAGGGATAAAGTGAGTATGTCCCCTTATCAGTTCAAAAGAAGGAAATTAAATTAATGCATTTTTCTAGTACTTTAGAATATTGGCTAAGCATGAAAGATTGTATTATGGGCAACAACAACAAAAAAAGAACAATTTCACTGCAAATACACTGCATCATACACAGATGACTTTAAATAATCTCTGCCACTGTTAGCTTCATTCATTTCTGTAATAATTTTGCACGCAGCTCTTGCAAAATGGTCCTGGATTACTATCTCCTAGAGTTAAACCAGTACAGGTCAAAACAAAGGAAATAAAATCAACAGTTTGGGAACGGATATAAGCTCCTGCTTCAGAGTACCTGCCAGTTTCTTACCAGTAACTAATAACAATCAACTTCCTTAATGGCAGCAAATAGCAGAAAATCTTTCTGACGAATGCTGGAAACTAGAATCAGACTAGTAGGAATACTTATCTTACGTTTAACCAATTATGTATTTATATAGTTCAGGAAATTCTGCCCCTTCTAATTCTGCTTCTGAAAATATCCTTAGACCTTCACTTTTAATGTTAATAGTCAACTCTGACTTTGAGCTTCTTTATGAAAATAAACATTCACTCTGACTTCAAATTAGCTTATACTCTCTCACTTTTTGTGTTCTTATAATTCTATTTTCCTGTTAAAGTCATATTTCAGAAACAAGAGAAAAATAATTAGATCACACAACAGTATTTGGCTGTTTTAACTATAAATATCTGAAGTTCAAGGGACAGTCTTAAGAAATACTTTTTTCCCCACAGCGCATCAGGCTGTGCCAGCTTTACTCATGAGTTCTAGCCTGAGAAGAAAAAGTCACAATCCTTCTAAATTCAGTAAGTCTGACTTTATAACTACATACACATACCCTAATTCTAATTAAGATTTCATTGACTACTTTGTAGTATGCCATGTGACTGCTGGACAACTTGCAGCTTTTCACATCAGTCTCATTTAAGGAGTTTCATAACAGAGAAGAAACCTAATTCTAGCAATACCCGTGTAACAATTGTGGGGGGTACTACGCTGTTCCAAGCACTGAAGTGGCATGCAAGACTACAATACCCAAACAAAAAAAAATTATTAAGAATTCTACAGAACTGCCTTGTCATGCTTACGTTAAAAATGTTAAGAATTCCTTATGCACAATGAAATAAGATAAAACTGAAGGATAAACCTATCTGAATTTTAAATTAATAGTTCTGAAAACTTGCACGACCTCTTGATCTGTCCAGCAGAGCATGGAGACTAGAGAGATCAGACAATTTGTTCCAGTGAATTAGCTTTTACCTAGTTTCCCCCTTAGTTTGTATAATTTTGTAAGATCTGATCCTATTTACTGTAGAGTCTAAGACACATCTTTTTCAGTTTCATGAGTTAAATCCCAGAAAATGAGTAATGAAAACAATTTCTTGTTCAGTTTGATTTCAACGTATGCACGTTATCTGCAAGGAGATGCTAAGACAGCCCAAACAGCTTATACACATCTCTAGTATATGAATTTGAGCAGAGACTTAAGGCTACACACTTTCTTGCTAAAGACTTTCCCTGCCTACTGTTAGATTTGTATGTGTTTTCAGCTTCAAGATCAGCTACAAGCAAAGCAAGTTGCTCTTTTGTGGATTTTTGAAGTCTTGAAGATTGTTTGGGGTACTAGTAAGTTCTTTCTACTTGCCACTAATCTCTAGTTCTTGAAATAGCAATGACCTTCGGACAGCTTTTTACTGTCCTGTGCCAAGGAAGCCTGGATGAGCCAGTCATTCATGTTACGAATGCCTGAAATTCCCTTACTCTGTTTTTACATATATATTTTAGGATGAAAGTAAAGACAAGAAATTCAAGGGAAAGTAGGAAAAATCATCAATACAACAAGAACAGAAAAGTAAATACAGGTAGGTCTGGGAACTACTGAGCAACTATCCCAATGCACTAAAAGAAGGATTCATTTTACCATGTTATTTCTAGGACTTCCCCCCAACTTTTTTTTTTTTTTTAATTTTGGTAAATCATTGACCTTAATGCCAAGGATGTGTTCTGTGGCTAAAAGAGTTACACAAAAGAAACACAAAGATACTGCAGAGGGAGCGATGTGTATTTGCTTATTACAAACTCAAAAGGCTCTCTTTGTTTTTAAATTAAACTGAAAGGGAAAAAAAACAAGCAGCAATTCAGAAAGTGAGGAAATGTACTGAGGAAAATATATAAAGCAGCAAGATGGAAGATAACCCACCTATTTCACATTCAGTAAGACTGACCCAATAACCAGGCTAGAAAAAGTCAGCGTTTATCCAGCTTGCTCTTAATTGCCCTTTCTGGGATCCCCCAAACCAGAGACTATCTAAGAATTTAAATCTGGCCTCTGTTGATCACAAGTATTGTATAGGGTTCTTTACATTAAAATATTCTGAGAGAATTAAACCTAATTAATGATCTACTTCCTTGGCCAGCTCTCAGGAAGAGATTTCTATAAGTATGCCAACACACAGTTCCTTGCATAGGAACAGTACACTTGTAGGTCTAAAGCAGAATGACTATTTTGGTGTCTTGAAATCTAACAAAATCTGAATTTATTTTAACATTCTCTTCTGTTTTGTCCATTAAGAAAGTTTCAGACTTTCATTGTACTTACTAAAATACACTAGGGAGACAAACTTCAGACCAGATAAACATATAAGCAAATCACCACAGGGAAAAGCTAATTGTTTCTGTAAAATACTCAGCACTTTAATAAACTGTCAATAAAAGCCAAAAATCTATAATACTTTACCTCTAAAAAATATCCGTATCCAGAAAATAATCACAAAGCTTATTAAATAGCTTACCTTCTTCATGTACTCTGTGACTGGGTTCTGTTGCAAGAACTCAGTGCTTTCTCGTGTATAAAATCTCTCTGTGTCAGCAAGAAACTGAGATTCAAAGGATTCTTTATAGACAGTTAGTGTAGGTCCTTTTGCAAATGCATCATCTTCATTCAGCCCCAGCTCCACTACAGGAGAGGGAAAAAAAAAAAAAAAAAAAGATAAGCAAGTAATGACAAAATTGTCTTTTATGAAGTGGTCACTTGCAAATAAACAGGTACCCTCCTTCTAACTTACACTAAGGTAATCAATTGGGACAGTATCAGCACCACTTTTAAAGACTTATAAAAGTATACATTTACTTTGCATTTAAAAAATAAGCAGCACATTACTCATGTAAACTACACTTTTTGATACATTACTAAATGGATGATAGTGAAGTTTTCTAAATCCTATCTCAAAAGCTAGTTCAAATTCCCCTTCCATTTCTTCCGCATAGAGTTCCAGAATATATACACATATGTTTTTTTATTAATGAAAGTGGTCATTAATCTGCATGGCAAAATTTCACGCAAATGGGATAAAACAATCCCACTCCACTTTGGAAACGACTATGCTTCCCCTCTTCCATATTTAGCTCCTAAATAAATGATTCATAAACAATGAACACTCTTGTCTATCAGTTGTGCTTTCAAGCTTTACAAATATGGTATAATCAACTGTAATTGTGTCAAGTGTCTCTATAAACATGAAGTTAAACCACACATAACTGCGTTTATTTTACTGTAAAAATCTTTACTGGACATCCACGGAGGTGGGATACTACTTCTGGGCTCTGATAGAGGATATGTATTTATTTATTTTTAAGAGAATAATAAAACCTTAAAGAAATCTCATTTACCGTAAGATTGTACAACTCCACTGATCAGCCTTGTATTGATAGTTTCACCATTTCTTTCTTTTTCAATCAATTTCAACACAGCATTTGTTACCTTAGAAAACAGGGGTTAAAAGTAAGTCAAGCTCAGAGAAAGCAGCTGGTAGGTCAAGCACAGTATTTAATCAGGAGTGTACTCCTATATTCAAAACAAGTCAAGTCCCTTGAGAACAAACTTTAAGGACACTTGAATATATACACTTCCTACAGACATCACAGAGTATGCTAACACCTTTGAGTTCTACAATGTAATTACAGTCCAATTAGTGGTGAGCTGTAAAAGGGTATGAAAGTGCTTGGGGGTTTTTTTGTTGTTTTTGTTTATTTGTTTGTTTGTGTGTTTTAATTTCAAAAAGCAGCTTCTAAACCAAACTTCTGTTTGTTTTACACCTGAAATACAAGAAAGCTTTGCAGTAAGAGCTGAACTGCCTGTGCTTTACACAAAGAAAGCTATCGACTTATGTTGTTAATTAATGTGTTGCAACTACTGTTACTCCAAACTGAAATCTAGCTAGCATATAGTCTTTTCATCACAAAGTACTGGTATATAAGAGAGAAATCAAGATACGTAAATACAATATTTTGTTGTGATAGAATGTCTTGTTTTATATTGTGCTGATTCACAATTAAAAATATTTTGTTGACCTGAATCTCTCAGGCATCAATGTAAATTTAAAGATTCACAGTAACATTAGAAGAGACCAAAAGTCCAGGCCTGTCACTATCAATTCTCACACAATCTTGACTCTCAAACCTTAAGACATTACTGTCAGCCTGTACTCCTGCCTGGCTCGGAAACCGCCGAAGCTGTTACTTCACTTAAGATGAGCCCCTCTCAGCAAAGAGATAACAGAACAGTCTTGGTATCAAGGTTCAACCACACACAGAGAAAGGCTCATTCCCTCCAAATATTTATGTTTTTAACATCACAACGGAGAAGCAGAAGGCTCCCTTTTATTTTCTGGGTCTGACCCCCCACACCCATCCTCCAAATTCTCCTTGGAACAGGTACTAACAATATATAAAATTAACCCTATAAAATAACACTATAGTTATAACATATATATATATATATATATATACCTGCTTATTTAATGGCCTGAATAAACAGTCTCTCCAGGTCACCAAGGCAAGCTAGAAGCAAAGGAAGAGAGATGAAAGATGGAATAAAGAAAATATTTATATATATATACACAAATATACATGCAGGGTAACTCCTTAAGGAAAGCCAATATAGTATGCTAAACAATCAGAACTTTTTAAATTATTATATTTTGGCACACACATTTCTCACACAACAAGACTGTTTCACAATAAAATTATCATTTGCTTTATTACTAACTCTGCCTAAGATGTCCCCTTCTCTGACAGTGATCCACTGCCAAGTCTGAATACTAACAAACCCTGCAAGTTACTTTGACAACATACAGCCTTTTTTGTTGGCGATTTTCAGGCTGACACAGTCCCTCAGCATTAGGCTAGCGAAGTTAAAGAGGGAGGGAAGTAAGGATACCAACTGTTTTTCTACCACATGCAAAGTTATTTTAGGGAAGTGGTAAAATAACACATCACTTTCCTAATGCTTCACTAGCAAGGACAATAATTATCCTTTATTTAAAAAAAAGTACTTTTAGTTATCAGAGATACAGAACTTCTGCTATGTCCTTCCCTTGCCTATATTACTTTACATTACAAAAACATTATCAAGATCACATATCAATCTTTCAGAACTGTACCAAAATAACTTATATTACAAACCAAATGTTGACTGAATCTTAGCAGCTTGGATGCTAAAAAATTTGTAGAGATGTATTTAAGTCAACAGAAAAAAAAAATGCAATTTACTTCTCCATTCTGTATTTGAAACACTTGACTGAATTCTAAGTGGAATGACAAGGCCACGCTCATGCACACATATAACAGTATAAGCAGCAAATATCAGAAACAGACAACCCTCGACAATACTAGTAGTCCTAATATGTACAAGGCAGATTGAACATCTCACAGAGGTTCAGACCCATGTAATTTTTACAACTGTCCTGGGGTGGGAGTATGGAAAGGGGGCAGATTTCCACTTTGCCCACTTCTTCAAAACTTCTATGAACTTCCTACAAGTTTCAAGGAACAATGTGCAGGATGATAATGCAAACATGACAGATAGGATGGATAAATCACTCACTTCAAAAAGCTACTTACTGAATAAATTTCATATATTCCTTTACGACCTTCATCGCACTCACGACGAACCCAATGTCGATTGAGGTAGGCACATATCCCATTCAATACTTTGCTTGAAAACCTATAATCTTCCCACTGTTGAGTGTAGAATTTCAGCACACTCTCATCCATCAAATCTTCACCATCCTAAAATAACAGTTTGCCAGTACTATTGGGTAATTTTAAGGTACAACCAAGGTTATATAATGGTGTACAAATTGACTGTGTAGTAAATCTACATCATGCAATGTATTTATAGGAAACATACTGCTAATAATTTACTTCTACATTAATAAAGCATACAGTCATTATGAGATTTAGAAATTAACAGACTGGTAAAAAAATACACAGCACAAAGCTCCAGAAGACACTCCTGTCCCTCCTGTGGGAGAGAGCAAGAGGGCACCACATTAGAAACAGGCAGTGACACTGATGAGCGCGCTAGTGCACATGCCAGTGCAATGGTAATGCGTTCAACATTACAATCTCCATAAAATATACCACCCACTCCCACTGCTGCTACTTGGGGAGCTGAAACAAGTGAGCATGGATGGGGTCTTCTCTAGGACCCTATCAGGTAGTAAATAGTATCCCGTATTCTTGGAAACGGGTACGGTATCATATTGGTTCTTGTTACAGGAAAAAAAGATGGTAAAGTTGTAACACATGGAAGTTCAAGTATCTTTCCAAAGTGGACCACTACAGCTTGAATGGACAAGGGAATAAAACCAGGAGTGCAGTCTGGATAAGACCTCAGAGACCTTTACGCAGCTTCATAAATTAATTACACAGTAGGCTTGATAGGACACCAGGAATTCTTTTATTATTGCTCAGAACTAAAATCCCAAAAGTTAAAAGCATGGTTACTTTCCAAAAATAACTAAGAACCATCCTCTTACAAAGCAGCCCAACATCCAGCTCTATTAGTAGTTTATTTATTGAATTAAATTAATGGCTATCATCAGGCATTTTCAACATTACAGACAACCATTTTTTCAGCATTACTAATATGCTGGTTAATTGGTTAGAAAGTCTAACTATTCTTGTTCAAGATAAAGGATAGCTTAAGATTACTTCTACCGAACACAGAAATGCTGTTTTGGCTTGAAGGGGACAAGCAGCTCACAGGTACACTTAGCGACTGATCTATGTCCGAAGTAAAGCCTATAAAACATTCTAATGGCCAATGGAGACAAAAAGCAAATTTCAAGTTCATTCAATTTACTTCCAGTGGCTGCATACACCTCTAGGTTTGTTGATACAAGCTTTTCTCAACCCAGCCCGTATTACTACCACAAATGCAGATTGATCTAATGTCCCATCTTACCTTAAGGAGATTTGTCAAGTAGTTCTTCAGAAATTCTTTTAGCCGTTTGTACAGTTCCAACCCAACAAACTGAGCACCTCCAGGTGTCTGGCCCTTTTTCGATTTAGAAGGAGGTACTCCAGCTCCCCGTGCTTGATTAGATTGGTGTACACTAGTACAGTAGTTATAAACATGACTGACAGGAAAGTTAAGGAATATGTATGTGCCAGCATGACACATTAAAAATACAATGAAAAACAGTATGTTAATTTCAATAAGCTATTTTTACGTCTGTAAATGACTTAACCATAATACATTACAAGATGCATTAGCCCACGTAAAAATCAAACCAAAGCTAAGAAAATGAAGTAATTTTCAACAGAATTTTCTGCAGGAGAAATGTGTCAGACTGCCATGTACACTGCAAATACTGATGCCAACATTAAATTTACCTAAGACTTACTTTACAAGACCACCAAGAAAACAAAGCAGTGGAATTTGCTGATAAACTCCATTTAAACCTTGAAAATAATATTATTTGATCTATTATATGGCCTTCTACAAATACATAAACTTTCCTTTGAACGGGAAGAAATTTCAACACTAGCCTCAAGCGACATTCAGTAGTTGAAAACACAGAGGATAATATTTTTGCATTCTTTCAAACACAATCCTTTGTAAAAGACTTGGCCATTTAACAACGGCAGGTGGGGGACAAACCTAGAAAGCAGTAATGGTGAGACACACATACTCAAATGCATACCATAAGATGACATTCACCAGTTGCAGGCGACAAGTACAATCCCAACATTTAAGTATGTGGTAGCAATAATTCTTCCCTCTCATACTGATACAGCCTGGAAGACTTGCTGTATCTGTTAACATAACATTTCAAGAAAACATTCTGTTTTCTGATCCAAAACATTCAAATATTCAGAATTCTTCCAAAGTAATAAGTGGAAGTCACATTGCTCGAAACACTTCAAATAAGAAAACATTCTGAAAGAAACTGCACTCCACAAACAAGGAAAATAATCTAGCTTGGTAGCACTCAAATTCAACTTGATGAGGACTCAGATTTGACAACAAAAATTACCCTGATGACTCACCCAGCAAACAATTACCCAAAAGGAACGAAGCTACTGAGCACTCACACTTCCACTGAGAGTCCAACAGCAGGCTTTTGAGTCACATCCCTTGTTAGAGAACACCATATTAAGCAATCCAGGTCTAATTTGGTTTTAACTAATGGGCCAAGCTTTAACCACTAGACAGGCTTCCTCCACAGTACGCCATGTATTAGGAAATTACTACGTTGCTAAGATTTGCCTTTTATCTTCCCATTCAGAAAGACCAGCACAATAAAATCGAAGACAACAGCAGAATCAAATACCAAGGGAATTATAAACCCAAATATATGACGTATTACAGTCACTATGAACAGACTTGGTTCTAGTATTTACACAGTAAAGCTCAAGCAGAAAAAAATCTCTTAAAATATCCAGTTAACTCCCTGGCAATTGCTTTAAAAAAAAAAAAAAAAAAAAAGGAGCTTAAAAGCCTCACAGACAAATCATATCCTTAAACTGAGTTTAAGGACCAGAGTATCCTGCATGCCACCAGGAACAAGGCTCACGGTCTTTGTGTCAAACTGAAAGGAAAGCCTGCTTACAGTCTATACTCATGTACTTGTTCAGAAAGTCACTGCATTCTTTTGAAAAGAGTAATGCTCTTTGCCAAAGATTAAGCCTTTCTGAAAACATACAGCATACATTTCTTATATTACCTCATCCAGGTGCCAAATAATTAGATTTCCCACAATATCACCCAATAACATCAAACCTTCACTTGAGCTTAGCAACTGAACTTTTATCAGCCTCTTATCTAAATCAGCCTCTTATTTGCTGGACTTTAATGATTTCTTCCAGCTCCTAGACATTTGTTTGTTTGTTCAACTTTCCTGCCACTGCTGCTACTTTTACCATCTACACTTCAATTTCAGAATTCCCTGTTCAAGTGAGGAATGCCACACAGCATAACAATTTTTCTCTAGACACAAATCTTGCTTTCTTTTCACAGAGAAGAAAAGCAGGGCTTACCTCACAGTTTAACTTCAAAATAATAAAGTCCTCTGAATTGTGTATGGAAAGTCTCTCCATCACAATACAAGGAATTTAGGGCTGACTCATAAATACCCAGTTAGCAGTCTTGCCTCCTTCTTCCCCTAACTCTCCTATCCCAAGTGGCTTTCAGCAAGCCTAAAAATACACAGATTGTCCACATGACAGGTAATTCTTGCAGGTTTTGTGAATACTGCCTGAGGAAAACATTATTTCTGTTCTTCTCCAAGAATAATCACAACAGCCTTCAGAAAAATAAAAGACCAAGTTTAGAAGACACAAGCCTTTTTCTAACCCTATACATTTTGCTATTAAAACCAGGGTTCCTTGTAAAGTAAACGTTGAGAGAGACTGAGACCTTCTGGTCCTTGCCTAACAGTAACAAACTCAGAGCTGGAGTAAAAATACACCAGTAATGCTCATCTTTGCTTGTTATTCTGGCTTGAGTCTTGCTAGTCAAAGTGGCCAAGACAGCGCTTTTGACATGCTCTAGTTTAGTTGTTCTATGCAAGTCAAACTGAAGTTAGTTTGCAAGTGTAAATAACTCTTTGACATATTATACATAAAAGAACGCGCTCTCACACTTTATTTACAATCTGTGTCCCCATCTGCTAAAGCCAACCACTGACAGAAAGACTGACATATTCAAAACAAAATCAGACTTGCATTGCTTACTACAAAGTACATGACAGTTCATCTGAGAATCACAAGGGGAACGCTATGAAAAGAATTCTTGGTTGCAGAAGGTAAACTAATCCCCCTCAACTGCTTCGTATGCTGGAAGCCATATACATATCCAAACAGCTATTAGGAAACATTTCTGTGGGTATTTGCACAATTCCGCATAGCAATTCGCATACTACAACAAGCAGAGAAGTGAATTCATCAATAGAATAGTATGTTCCACAGTGAAGCTGCACTACTCCCCAAGCTTCTGGCTGCTGAACTTCAGATGTGGCTCAGCAAACAGACAAACCACCTGTAGGAGGAACAGACCATGAGCAATCTCCTTTAACTTCTACACCTTCCTTACAGTGAAGGAGAAATTACATTTACTTATCCAAATTAAAATTTGAGGTAGAAGACTGCAAGGAATTTTACAAATTGATTCAGCATTGTGCCGTTTAAGATGAAAAAATCTTTTTCAGAACTTTATTCTTCTCTGAAACTCTCCAAAATGGGATACAAGAAGCAGCCAAAGACAAATTAATTTTACCACTTTTGTCTTCAATATAAATCACACTGCTTTTGACAACCTTGACTCAGTTTCTAAAGCTGGGCAGTGCAAAGGAAAAAAAAAAATTCCCATGCTGCCATGCCATAATAATTTATGGCCTTGTAGGAGACCATTTCCACAGAAGGAAATGATCCTGACACACAACCCACCTGGAAGGCTTATTTGCCACCTGCTTTTCCAGTAGCATGGGAGTTCATGTAAGCAACCAGTGATTTGGACTGGGGAAATGACTGCTGCTACAACTAACTGTTGTCCCTGTTCCCAGATCCTTTGCAGAGCAGATCTGAACTTCTGTGTCCACACAGGGGAAGTGAAACAGGCTCTTTCAGTAGTAGTGCATACACTTTTTGAGCAACTACACCACCAAAACACAAGCTTGAGTGCACCACGATCACCTGTAATCTCCCCTCTGCCCCAGAAAAGTACCAAAATACTCCATACAGCATTTTTTTCCTCCAGGAGCAACTGTAAATAGAAATCATACGAGACAAGTATCAGTTTTGTAATTCAACACACAACAGGAAAACACTCAGATTTTACACTGATGGGTACAAATTACTCAGTTTCGCATGAGTCCCTAATCTTAATTTTTTTATAAAGAACACAGTTCTGCTGAGGTAATAACTGATTCCCCTTTCAGCAGCACAGCTGGGTGCCCACAGTTTTCCCATTTGACTATGAAAAATTAACATAACTGGGATAAGTTTGAGGAACAGATACATAAAATTAAAAGGAACTGAAAGGGAAGCAGAATTAATACAATGTAGCACAAAACTACAGGGCAGAGAGAAATGACAACAAAGCTTTTGAAAAGGAGGAAGCATGCAACAACAAAAGCTGAACAACTCTCTAACCAGAATTTCTCTCTCATTACTTCTAGTCTCTTTATTATAAAGATCAGTTTTAGGCATAAATTTGCTATTTCACAGACCTTACACACTAATTAACTCTATGCCGAGTGCTCCGTCACCTCAACAGCTGGCTTACAGGAACAAGTTGAGATTAGTTCCACTTTTGTCAAATATTTGTATTTTCCTAGATTACACCAAAGGCATCCAAGAACAACATATAGAAAGTTACTGAAAATACCAATAAGAAAATTGCTAGGAAATATTATGGAAGTATTGTGTTCTTGTAAAACCACTTCTAATACAAACAACACAGCTTACTATATTTACTAGAAAACAGCTTTACATATTTTCTTCAAAATTATTAAAGACATTTCAACTCCTGTGTGTCCAGACTGTGCAAACCGTACAATACCACCTCATGCATACATAAAGCTGCTAAGAGAACTGGACACACCTACGTGGCTTTAACATTTCATAAGCCAAACAGATGAAGGAATTTTGCACAAATTTTTGAAGTGACATTGCCAAAAAACAATCGCTTTTCAGAAAAAGTACTTTAAACATTCACTTCAGCTTTGTGGGGAGCAGCAGTAGAACCAGAAAGCCAGAAACCTTCATTCTTTTCAGGGAGGTACCAGCAAAAGCCTATTTTAAGTATGTTCAGTTTGTCATCCAGTAAACAAGGGTTACCCCCAGAAAGCAGTTCAAAGAAAACAAACAAAAAAATTAAGACCCTGCCCCCAACCCCACACATTCTCCATTTCTGTTTCAATACACTTTATCCTAAAATCAATTAAACATTTAAGTCTTTAGGTTAGATACAACTGCACTGTGAAACCATCCCCATTTTAGTCAGGGGAGGACTGAGGCAGAGGCTGAAGGAGCTATTACAGCATCAGCCACGCAGCTGTTACGAAAATCCAGGCACAACTGACCTCAGACACGTTTCTGCAAGTCTGAGATCAGAGAAACTTCCAGCAAAAGCCACCTGAAGACTAATAGATAACTTCTTGTTTCCCTCTTCATGGCATAAACTCAAAAGAATCACAGAGAAGCACTGAGTTACAAGGAAAACACAGATTTTCAAAGCCAAATGCATATACAAAGTGTACAGTCTCTATGCCAGGAAGTGTAAGAATCACCGTAACGGAGGTTGCTTTTAAGTTTAAAGTTCTTTGCACTAACAGAAGTTGATTTTGTACAGAATATTCTTGGTTATTATAAAAAGCAAGTAGAACATCAAGCAATCACTGTGGAGAAGAACATAAAAAAAAGCACCGATCACACTAATATAAACATATTCTGTACTACTTTCAAACTGAAGCAGCAATTTTTATAAATATACACAAACCCACACTATTATACCTACCCTTCCACACAAGGAAAAGTATAAACACATTTACTTCCACCTTCATGTTCCACACAAGTACGAACTGGCACATGAGAAACACTATGAAATATCATACTGAATATAAGCAGGATAAATAAGGCAGGCAGAGACTGCCTTGATGTATCCACAATGGCCTTAAATAATGACATTAAAGTGAAAGGATGGCTTACAGTAAGAGAATTGCAAGAGAAAGTGGAACAGTTTGAGGTTTAAAAAGTGCACGCCCTAACACCCCAGTATCTTTTCTGTACAGAAAAAGCATAATAACCTGTCCAGGAAAAAAAAACCAAAAACATACCATGCTGCCTGCTAACAATAGATTCATGTGATTAGAAAATAAAAGATTCTCACAGTTTTAATATACATCTTCTGATCTGAAATCCTACTAAAATACAGGAATTCCAGTGGAAAGCCACTAGGGCAAGGACTGCAATAGAAGCAACTACAAAAGACATTGGCAAATGGGTGCCAAGAGAAGGGCTTCACGGTTTTTCTTGGGCAACATGTACTACTGGTGCTGAATCTATCCACAGGTAAAAAAGTTAACTGTATTTATACATTCTATTTTATAAACAGATTATCCTGAGTCATATGGTATTTTTAAAATGTAAGCATACTACATTTAATTATTTAATGTTTAACACAATCTTTTCCTTTAGCACTTGCTAACATCTGAGAAAAAAAAATCTCATAACAGATTAGAGTAACCTTTTGTGATGTACAATTATTTACATTTGGCATAACAGATAATCAGTAATTACCACTTTGTTAAAATAAGTTAACAAAACTGAATCACAATAAGCAAATTCAGAAACAAGGAAAAAAATTTTCATAAAATAATGAAATGTGACAGAACAACCTAACCTTTACGTAACTCTACTTTAAAATACTTAAAGCAATTATTTTTGAAAAGAATTACTGTGGCTAATAATGGAACAATAATATAAGAAACATTTGTAAAATCCAATATACGGGTGTAAGACTTGAGCAAATTTTAGTTATACTAAATTCAGCCATTTTACTTCAGTTTCACATAAGAGCTATACAACAATTATGCCAAACACAACTACTCAAATGTATTCTAAGAATTGCTGAAATCAATAGTATGATTTTTATGTACAAAACATCAGAAAGAGTTTGAAAGTTAATTTGGACATTGCAGATGCACTTTTTAGTAAAACAACCACATCTATCATAGTACTGTATACTGTTCTTATCAATTAAAAGGTTTTAAGATATCTTCCTGTAAATAAAAACCTTATTTGTTATAAATTAATGGTACTTGGAATCTTTAAGCAGTCTTATTTTTCCCAACTGAATTTTCTTTAAATATTAAAACTGGACAAAGAGGTTCCTCTGTTCTGTATGTGCATAAATTAACTACGCTGTCTAAAAAAATTCCTTAAAAATGCTTCTAAGATTATGTTTTGCAAATCAAGACAGTGAAAGCATGAGTTTATGCCAAAAAAAGGATTTTTGACATTTCAAATAAAAAGTACACACATATGAAACAGAAGCCCACCACTAAGCTTTCCATTCACCAACCATATCTGGAAATTGAGAGGTTGATGCGCACTTGGAGGAAGAAAATAAGAATTTCAGAAAGTTATTCAGCTTTTTGTGTAAGCCACTAAGAAAAACTATGCTCATTTAATACAGGGCAGGGAATTTTTCTGATAGTCTAGTACCTGGTCTGAGAATCTGCTTAAGATATGTAAACCAAGAGTAACAAAATCCTTTCTTTCTCTCCACAGCAGAGTTTAAATCCAAGTGTATGTAAATCCCAATTTGTCCTCTCAGACCATGAAGCCTGAGAAAAATAAACTGCAGACTCACCATATGATTAGTTTGGAAAACGGGCATCACCTTCTGCCAAAAAAAAGAAAATTAGCACAAGATGTACAAATATTTCATCATTGCCAAATGGAGTTTAAGAAGAAGTGGCCATAAAGACAAGTGACTTACAACAGTATGAGTAAGCTGAGTAAGAATAATTCCAGTAAACAAAGTAATGGGTCTTCCACCAACAATTCCAAACAGAAGCTTGCAATTTGCTACATGCAAGCACAGTTCTCTCTCAGGCAGGCTAACTGGCAGTTTCCTCCAAACAGACTAAATGCCAGAGAGAGATACTGTGTGTACACTGATACTACAATTTTGTTACTCCTTGACTAAGTGCAACAAATGGGGCTCCCTTTTTTGTTGTTGCAGAACAGTGGCTTGAGCTTTGCATAAAGTAGACAGAATTACTTCTGAGCGAACCACCCTCTCAGGTGCAGTGTACCAAAACTTGCTGTTGTCCTCCTGAGTTCCAGGAGTGACTGACTCCTGAGTGACTTTATCACTGCTCTAACATTGACTTTTACAACCTAGTCCTGTGGCTAACAACCTCCAAACTAATTGCCACTAAAGGAAAAAAAGGGTAAAAACGCCTTTCCCTCACAACATTAGTAATGCTGTTAGGTCTACTGTTCCTAGAAATCTAGTTAATCTTACTGACTATTGCTCTTTTATGCATGAAGTCAGTGCTTGGCATGTAATTCTATGCTAGCTTGCAATACAGGCTGTCACAAGATGTTAGTTACTGTTGCAGGAGCTACTAGGCTCTTTGATACTAGAAATTAATTCATATCTGGGTAAGGGACAGAAAAGCATCCAGATAAAGGATTTCATTTTCAAGAATCTCACATGTGAGGAAAAAAAAGAAAAAACAACAACACAACAACATGGGAAAAGCCAAAACAACAAACACACAACAAAAATACCCAGTCTCATCTTCCACAGGAAGCACCAGTCTAAAGGAATTAATTTTCTACATGGAAGTTTTAAATTCTCAATAGGAAACACAAAGAACATACCTCAGAAAGTAATTAAATTGATCTGCATAATCATGTCAGGAATAGTAAATATAAATATCACAACGTCCATAGAAGACTGCTCTTCTGAGTAGGTGCTTTGGCATAGCTGGCAGGGCAAAAGGAATCAAAAAAGTGTATGTAGCACTGAAAAACATTTGGTAATCATCTGATCTGACAAAGAATACACCTTGCAATCTAAATTAGAAAAAGTAGGGATGAGGACCTTGATAACCACCATTCAGAAACAAGATTTCTCAGTTCATCTCTTCAGTACTATGGTCTAGAAAACCCCTGGAATAATCAACCTCTTTCTTCTCCTGCTGGAATGAAGGAAAGAAAACCATCCTAAGTACAAGCTCTGGCCTGTAGTCAGAGACTGAATCTAGTGTCTCACAAAGAGACGCTCCAAACAAAGAAAACGTGGAGGTAGGATGGAGGTCCAAACTGAATAGCCTAACTCTTCCAATTCTTTCCCAGATTCACTTGAACAAGGCATAACAAAAATTTCCACATCTCTGATCAATTTTGACTGAAAATTTGATATCGGATAGACGACTAAATGCAGGTTTGCTTGTATGCACAGTTCTCCTCTTCTTATAAATTAGACAGATGAAATGGAATCCACTTCAGTAGCAATACCCTGACCAAAAAAAAGGGGGGGAGGGGCAGAAAAGACAAAAGCGGATGAAGAAATGACTGAACTGTGCACTCCACAAGATTTCCAAACTGCTATCGTATCCAGCATCCTTGTAAGTAGGGCTGATGTTCAAACCAACTACAGCTGCAGCTGAAACTCATCTGCATCTTTTCTGCTTTCCAAACCAAGCTGTTTGATAGGCAGAGCTTCCTGAAATAAGTCTGTCAACCTACTCGACTTGTTGTACACAAAGACTGAGCAAATGTGTTATAGATACAGCATCTGAAAGGGGAGTAATCTTTTAAGCACAACTTTTGAACATGTGCACCTGGTATAGCATGCAAAGTGCATTCTCATCTTCATAGCAGATCAAAAAACTCTTAGCCTAACCAATGTTAAATATTCTGAGTTATCAGACTACTAAATTAATCCACAAATGAAAAGTCAATCACCAAAATCATCCACTAAATTAACTCACTTGTGAGAGTAACAAAAACTGTCCTTAATTTCAGACCAAACAACTCCTTGAAGCAGCAACAAGAAGGAAATGAGTAGTTAATAGACAACATATCCCTTCTACAGTTTCACTCCAAGGAGACTTGAGAACATCAGAAGGAGAGGAAAAAAAGCAAGTGTTTTAACATTACTGCTATAATAAGAACTTAGTCTTCAGCTGCCCTGCTTGACAGACCTCACAAACAGGAATATATTAAAGGCACTCAGAAGAAAAAACTCTCTCAGAGGTTCTACTGCATGTGAGATTTCTATCAGATGTTCAACTTTTTCAGACTTGTTTCATTCAGTCAAGAACAATGCTGAATCTAGCACTGCAAGAAACCAGTCCTTTTAAGTCTTCTGACCCTAAACAAAATCTTACTTCATCTTCCCATTGCTATTAAAGAAGTATCCTAGAAACACTCAGCAGACTGCTCAGGGTTTTTTCCCACTCCTGCCTCCCAGGAACATGGATTCTGCAGGCACAGATAAGATCACACATCAACTCTGAAATTACACGTGCAGAAAAACTTTTCTATCTCCTTAGGATGCCCACAGAACTACAGAATTAATTGCTTTATAGCCTTCAAGCTCCTCTTTTATAAAAGCTCTGTTGCTTCAAAAAAATTAACACAGCCTAAAATTTGATATGCAATTCCAAAGCAGTGCCAACAGCTTTAGATGTTCTGATACATAAATAACAATAACCTTTATTTAAAAAAACACTAAAAAATTGATTAAAATAGCAGAACTACTTAAAGGAAGATAGGAAATGTATTCACTCATCATTTCGCTTATCATGTCTACACACTTTGCTGTACCCACAGTCTTCTTAAGCAGTACTTACTCTACTGACCAATAGAAGGTTACAAGAGTGAACATCGAACAGATGCAAAACAGAGGTGGGTCCTCACTAAATCCATTTACATGCCACTTTATAGGTGGAACACAGAAGAACGATTTCTCACTTTCCAAACAAAGTGCTGAAGTCAAACATTGAAGCTATAATATAGCAAGAGACACGTGCCTCCTTCAAATGAGCTATAAAAGATCCTTACACACTACCTGACAGAAACAAGTTTCCTACACTCTTCCAAAGAGTACTGCAGCACACACATACAAGGATGAACACAACCCCCTTTTAGCATCTTATAACAACTCCCAGAATGGGGAGATGCTGGAAAATTTCAATATCTCTCTGATGCAAGCTAGGAATTCAAGAGAAATCCACTGGGCACATCCTCACTCCAGCTGGAAAATTATAAAACCAATTCAAGAGTAAAGTACCACTCTGAGGATGTCAAGAGAAAAATTTTCAAGATAACCACACATTATTAACAGTAAGACCTGCAGAGACTAACATATAAAAGAAAAAGAATTTCTGGTTTCTTTTGGTGTATTGTGGACTCAAAATTAGACCTATTAATAAAATCACTTTAAACATCTGCTCTGTCAAAGATAACAGTAACCAAACCTGAAATTCAGAGGTAGCCATAATTATGAAGACAGTTTTCCAGACAAATGAACGTTCCTGCTTATCTGCCAGTAAGATTAAACAGAAAAGAATAATCTTCAAAATAAAAATATATTCTTAAAAGCCACTAGGTCAAACAGTTGTGAAACAATTTTGAGTTTGGAGAAGTAAAAAGCTATCTCTAATCTACTAACAGTGAAAGTACTAACTGGCTTAGGCATTAGGATACGTGTAGAGTTCCATGTATCTGGATTTTGCCATACTTTGTCTGGTGTAAACCTGTTGAATTCCAGCTCTTAGGTCATCCCATATCTGGTCAAGACCAATTTGTTTAAGTCCATGCGGGTTCTGACTCCTATTCGACGACATTTTGTATTTCCTGTAAAGTCTTCCAGTGCAGCAGCCTGAGATCTGGTTATTCCTCCATCAGAATCACAAGTCAAGTAACATTCTAAACTCAGTTGCAGCAACTCGGTAAGATATTCTTTACATACAAAGAGTGATATTTCCCAGGAAGACAATCTGCAAAAGGAAAAGAAAATATACATGTTACATGACAGTCCAAATTCACTCACACTAGAAAAAAAGATACAAAATAAATTATTTCATTGAAACATTTTTGTTTACATAGACGAGGAATCCACAATGAGATCTGAAATATCAGAACCAAGGAACATAATTTCGCAGTTCAGCAATCCACTACAAAATATGACTGTTAGTGCCCAAATCTGCCCAAAGCCTGTAGGTACTTAGGTCAGTGCTGCTGACAACAAAATCCTAATGCTAATAAGAAAACTTAACAGTAAAAATCTGTCCAAGCAGCAGACACTATCCTACTAAGAAGTGTTTATTACTCCCTATACAACAGTAAAACTTCAGTATTTCCAATCAACCCAGGGTTCTGTGGTAACTCATCGTTTAACAAGCAACCTGATGGATATCCAAGATTAACCAGAAGATACCAAAACTAACTATTTTTCTTCAATTATCAATAACCCTTCCAGGCTTGACATTCTACTACAGGTAAACACATGCTTACATTAATTTCTTTGCTAAGAAAATGAACACCACTTCCTTCCTTCCTTACCAGCAAGAGAATATGTAACCAATAACAGTGGGAACAAAGAACAACTAATGGAGTGCACAAAATAAAGACTGCATGAATTGTGAGTGAAAGAATAAGAAACTAAGAAAATGCACTACTCCCACGAGTGCACAAAGTTTGGGAGGTAGTTAGAAGGTCAATTCATCAGCCTCATGAAATGATAGAGTAGGAAAACAGTCACCTGGAAAGGGCTACCGAGAATATTAAGCAGAGATGATCCATTTTTACACAAGTCCGTGAAAATATTTTGCAATTTTAACATGTCTCATCCACCATAGCAACAAAATTAAGAAGATACTCAAAAATGACAAGGGAAGTAACACAATTTAAAAAGGTAACCCACAAACAACATAGTTGTAGTAAGTCAGGACCAACTTACTCTTACTGCAGCCTTTCAAGATATAAAGGGGGCTTATAAGAAAGATGGAGAAAGACTTTTTACCAGGGACTGTAGTGACAGGACAAGGGTCAATGGTTTTAAATTGAAAGAGGGTAGATTTAGACCGGATACAAGAAGTCTTTTACAATGAGGGTGGTGAGACACCGGAACAGGTTGCCCAGAGAAGTCGTCAATGTCCCACCCCTGGAAGTGTTCAAGGTCAGGTTGGATGGGGCTTTGAGCAAGAAGCCTCTGCCCAAGGCTGGACTAGACGATCTTTAAAATTCCCTTCCAGCCCAAACCATTCTGTGATTCTGTACCCTACAGCCCGTTCACTGAAATACTCAAAACACAGTGAAATACGATGACTTTTTGCCATGCTTCTATAGACAAGAATACAGCTTTATGATAAATCTGTCCTGTAATGGAGCCTGCCAGCCAAGGCTCACATGAACTCTTCCATAATTTCCAGGATAGTACAGGCCAAGATCTGATAAATCCTATTATTTGTTTTTGACCTTTGAGCAGCAGAAAATAAAGATATCCCTTCAGGACCTACAGTATTTCATAGGTGCTTTGTCACAGCCACTTCTAGGCTACTGCATGTTCCTCTCCAGGTTTCACACTGTTTTAAAGATGAAGTATTCTGCTATACCCTCCCTGACCTCTGCCCAATTATTTGTAGGACTTCCCTTCTGCCTTTTCTCCTTGACCCTAAAAAGACCAGCTAAGATGGAGTCATTTCTTTAGGTTTTTTTAGTCAATGACCGTCTTACTGCTGTAGCACAGAAGTTAACACTCCTCATAGACCTTTACTATCCATCACCCACAAGGATTTAAATCTCAAGCTCTAAGTAAAAAACACTGAGAAGTACTTTTATTATGTCAATCTGAGCAACAAGTACTGTCTCATTTCAATCAGATATAAACTGCTACTGTAGCTAATGTTACTTTTTACATGAGCAACAATTACTTAGAAGATTTGATGGAAAAACAAGAATTCAATCAATATATATCTTATAAAAGATATAAAAGACTTGAGATTTACCCTTGCCATTCTGTTTCTGTAATTACAGCAAATTGGTTATTAAAGACATATGGGAATAATGCATCATCATGATGAAATGTAATACAGATCATACCTTGTTTGTATTTAACTTCTTTAATTTCTGGAAATCAAACCTGCTGCAGTACTAGTAATGATGGACTTTCGTGACTGAGCAATGAAAGCCAGAAAGAACAAAGGTCCACAAGCAGCCATTCGCCTCTACTGCGGGAAACACTGTGCATGTTACGCACCCGCAATCTTGGACTATGATCCCAAGTCAGCATTGCAATAAAAACAAGAAAATTCATTGATGTCTACAATCTAGAAGAGAAGGAACTTTTTGGTTCCTTAAATTGGGTACTATTTGAACTCTTCACAGAAGCAAGAGAAGACATGGTTACGAATCTACATCTCTACTACGACTGCAGTATGTGTAAAAAGCAACTGACCATTAATCTGCAAAAAGGAAGCAGCCTAGAATTAGAGTGCATTTTAATAAAAATATTTTGGTGTAACTAATACAAAATACTCCTGTATAAAAGTTTGTAACAAAAGCCCAACCCCTTGCTAGCTAGCAGAAAGCATAACTGCTACAATAGTTCATAACTGGGCCAAGGTCCCTCCCCATGCAGCCCGCAAAGAGGAGCTATGTCTGGGGCTCTTACTCAGACATCTCTCCAGGTGCCAGCAAGAGGCAGCCACCCTTCCATCGCAAGTCTGTGGTCACCGGCAGCCCAGCGATGTAGAGTTTCCCCCTCTATGATGACGGAAATATTTAACTTCTCTAATTAAGCATCTCCCAGTTTTTATGTACTGTGGTGCATCTGCAGATACTACCTTTTCCCCCAATCTTTTAAACTCAAGGTGTTCTTCATTCACACTGTACTAATTTTCCCTCCCCTCCCGCCAAAGTAACCCTCTGTATGTAAGTCAGGATGTAACCATTAAAGACAATGTCATGAAAAAGAACTTAACTTTGATTTTTATTTTCTCATGCAGTCCACTACATAGAAATATTCTTTTCAAGGAATAAATTCCACTGCATTCGACAACATTGCCGCACTATCCTTTGGCTGGCTTCCAATTTAAATTTTGCAATTAAAGACATGAATACAGAATGATAGCATCATGTCACTAACTTTCCTAGACTCAAATAATTTACTTCTTCCAGTTAGTTACTCGTTAACACAGTTAGGAAATGGAGCAATAGATGAATAATGCTATAAACTACTACTAATTTTTGTTCAGATTTATTCATGTGCAGAAAAATAGGAAGGTAATTATTAATATTTTACCTTAACATGAATAAAGTTTCATTACATAAGAATATTTTAACTACAAAATCATATTTATGAAAGCAACCATTTGTACCTGATGGTTAAACTAAGCTATGGTGTCACTTGTATAGAGAGAGGAGAGGTAAAACAAGTCATTGTTACTCAGCCCTGTTGTTGTTATACACAAACACACAGTGAAAATATGAAATTCTACTTCATGTGAAAACTGTAAGTGTAGTTTTCAAAATTATTTTTGTGATTCGCACACAGAAAACCTCTCCTAGGCAAACAATTCTGGAAGGTGTTATCTGGTCCACAGCAGTTACACTGCATCTCTTTTACCCAACATCCTGATTACTAAACTTATAAAGAGGGAGAAAAGAGAGTTTAGAAGTCTACCATTTCTCAGTGCCCAGGCTGTGCGCAACTGCCACGAGCAAGGTGCTTTCAAGAACCACAAATTACTACAGGTGAATTTAAACCTCAACATTAAGTCATAACCTTTACATCAGTGAGATCTCTCACCTTCTGAAGTGCTGCTGGCAGGACTATGCATAAGTCAGTCTTGAACTGACTGTCACCATGCTTGTTCGCCCAAACAGATCAAACTTGCTGGTGACCTGCTTCACGGACAGGACCACCTGCCCGAGCTGCAACATCCGCTCTGTAGCTCTGGATCAGAGAACCCAGACTTCATTGTATCTTCAGGACCAGCTATATTTACATGAAAAAAAATTACTCCTGCAGTTTCCAGCCACTAAATACACAATTCAATGCAGCAGCGTAACAGTGTTCAACGCCATCCTATCTTTCACACCTGCATTCCAGCACTGCACTTAAAACACTGTCAGACAAATTTGTCATTTCTGCCCATGCCAATTGTCAAAAGGAGGTAATATTTCTGCCAAACAAAACTGTCATTTCTGTCCATGCCAATTGTCAAAATGACGTACTATTTCTGCCAAAACTTTAGAACAACAGCCTTGAAGGACAGAGGGAAATGCTTTTCATTACTAGGGGGGGGATACAACATGACACACCTCATTTGCAAGGAAACACGTTGCATTGGAAAACAGTGGGTTTGTTTTTACTGATCGTCTAATAATAAACAGTATTTCTTTTAGATATCCCACCTGAGGGAAATGATGTTCCTGCCAAATGAGGCCTATAAGAAAACCTGAACATTAACCCTACTTTTGTCTAAAAAACATAATAAAACCCACTGGATTTACAGCATCTCAAGCCATCTGCTGGAGCAACTACCTCATTTTTATGTCCTAATGCAACATAACTTTCAGCTTCACCACTCCAAGGCCTATGCATCACCTGCTGTCCTCTCACAACCACTTGTTTCTCAACTACAGATTTCAAGATAGCTTACTTCAATAATTACAGATAGAATTTGAAGTTGTCAGCTTCTTGGCCCAGTAAGAACTTACAGGTCCAGAGCAAGGTTTGCCAGCCAAGTGCCCAGATAGCATTTTTAAAGACATAGTAGAGAGGCACAGGGTCTAGACTTAGTCATTTCCAAGTATTTTATCCCTTGTCTAATTTCAAACATGAGGAGAGCATTCTTGTCACGCCTAATAGCGCAAGCTAAGGTTTTAATCATACTAAAAACAAACACACTAGGGAAGAGAAGCAAGTTTCACTTGTAACCTGTGGTGGAATGAATGTCATTAAAAATAAGTTCAAAGACCTTTAGTGTTATGAGGTTTCCAGAGTTTACAAGTGTGTATTAAAAGTCAGAATTTCACCTCTGTACACTGCCTGAAATCCATTTTCTAAAACTGAATGCAAATTTCCTAGTAACAAAAATACAGTACAAGTTCATTTGGTCACTGGCTGCAGTTTGATATCTTTTGTAAAAATTGGCGCAGTCATCGTGTTCACTTAAACAGCCACTACAAGCACAAGATCAGTCCTCTGTGCTGAAAGGATAAAGCATAACAAACATTTAATCTTTGACAAGAAAAAGGAGTAAATTTAATACAGCCACACACTTAAAAATGCAAGATGAAATTCCTCTTGCTAAACCCTTTCCTCCCCATTTTTCCAGCTTTACTCCCCTAACTTACTTTATCCTGCTCTCCTGCAAGTAAGCTATCTTTCAGCAAGTCTGATCCAGAAATTCAACAGATGCTCTTGTATTCAGCAAACAGCAACACTCAATAAGGTTCCCAACCAGTTTTACTCCCTCAAAGTCTCTGGGCCAAGGCAGCTGTTAAGGTTATTTACCCAAGATATGCAATACTGATTGAACTAACACCACACAACACAAGCACACAAAAAGTATTTTCAAAAAACTAAACCAGAAGCACATTAAACACTACCTTTGTTCTAACACAAGCCGTTTGCTTGTTCTTACGCTATTTTTAAAACAACTTGAGATATTGGATGCTGGTTTATACTCCAGCTCACATAAATTTCAAAATCGCTATGGCTGAAGTGACCCTAAAGTATTACCATATCAAAATATTTGACAAGTTTTTGCCTTACAATAAGCATCCAAAGGCACATCTATTGTTTTCAGTGTTAGGCTTGACACAAAACATACCAAAAAATAAATCAAACCTCTCTGATAACCGAAGTCATCAATTTATTATTCATATATTCTCTCTTACCAAACATGGACACTTTCACAGACAGGACACTGAAAATGATCGATCCTACAAACCAGGCTTAAGACTCCTCTTGAAGTCACGCAAAACACACCTTTTGAAAAGACACATAAATGCAAAGTACAGAGCTGAGAACAATATATCTCCCTCTGCTGCTAGTTAGCCTGTAAGATACAATCTACATGGTTAATCCAATATAAGCACGGGGGCAGGGTGGGGAGACATTTAAAATTTCTCTTTGCTTTCACCTTTTACTTCTTTGCCTTTACAATTTATAAGCTATTTCTTGATATTTTTTTTCCAGGTTAAAAAAAATATCTCCTGAATCCTAAAGGACACAACCCCCATTCTAGCACACGTTTATGTTTGATGGAGCAGAAAGAGACAAGAGAAAAAATTCTACTTTGTCCCTATAATCACTTGCACTCACAATTTATGATATCAAAGACATTTTTTATATCCAGGTACCTGCAAATTAATTATTTTGTGTTTGCTTGTTTTCAGTTGAGGTTACCGTTATGAGCTCAAAACTATAATATAACTTAGCTTAGTTGAGCCATGGTCCTGCACGCAACATTTTACAGCACTGACATTTCTGTCCACAAGTATTTTAGGTCACTAAATACACAGACTATAAACTAGGCAGACAGTTTATGCATGTAAAGTGACCCAATCCTTAAAGCAAGACTAGGAGCAAGCGTAATGTCCTTAGCACTCTACATACTACAAATGTGTAATTAATCAACATTTGGAGACTCTATAGCAAACATTTCCACTGTGCCCCAGCAAAATGAAATCACAACTATTGTAAAAAATGGTTATTCCAGAAATCGTATCTGTACCAGAAGAGAAATATTAGAATATTTTCTCCATTTTCAATACCAAAGATATTTAAAGGACAAATTATGCAAATTACAATGTTCAGTTCCTCTGTATTATTACAAAATACTGAGTTACATGTAGTGTGAAAAGCTTTAGCTCATCTTGTTTTCAACAGAGTTAAATTCAGTTTATCTCATTATGAGAAAAAGGCAGATGTATATACATGCATACACTACTCCTTCCAAAAGTTGTCTTTGGGTGGTAAAAGCATTCTGTGCAGCACTTAAGAAAAAAAAAAAAAAGAAAAAGAAAAAAAAGAGT
>VFFE01006961.1:820423-846132 GCA_008921705.1 Burhinus oedicnemus | reverse complement strand
TTTAAAGCCCCTTCCCCCCCCCCCCCCAATTCAGTCCTCCAAACTTTAGATAAAACTTCCAGATGACAGACTCCACTGCTCTGAGACTACAGGAGCTTGCAAATTTAGATGTGAAATTAAGTTTAAATTACAGAGCAAAACTGGGTGAACTAAGGTCACACCAGTAGCCTTACTTCTGAACGGTAATGCACATTAAGATATTGTCCAACCTTAAACACACAGAGGAACAAAAAGCCAAGTTACATTAGATGCAAATTAATAATACAAACAAGAAGTTTCTGAGTTCAGCTATGGCTGAAATTGCATTCCTAATAACCAAAATTCTTGTAGCTCCCTGCTTTAAATTTAAAAAATTAACTTTTGTCTACCTTGTATATTAATGAATCAAATACATCTGGGTCCCAGTAGCAAAATCAACAGTACCCCCACGAACATGGGAGATGAGAACCATGTCCGTGTCTTCAAAAGATCAGTACGTTACCAGAGCAGTGAGAAGCTGCCCACACTGCAAATACTTTGTCACCATCCTATATGTGAATAAAAAGTTTCCATTTCTCCTTCACTGTACCACCAAGTTTGAGACATACAGCAACATTAACTAGAGCAAATCTAACGAAACCCAAAGACAAGGAGCATTTTATACACCTTTAGGTGTATAATTCTTCTTCTTCTTCTAATTTAAAGAAAAACAGAAGTCACCAGTATTGAACTGATATTTGAAACTAGTGTGTAACTACAAAGCCCTCAGAGAAAATGTATTTGATCCTTTATTCTTAGTACTGTTGTCAAGCAATACTTCATACCTGCTAGACCAAGCTACGGCAGTGAAACCTTCTGAGTCCAAAACCAGAATAATCAAAAGGGGAAGGAAAGGAGATGACATTAACTTTTCCTGAGTTTTTGGAAAAACATCACATCAAAATTATATTGTTTATTCAAGAATCACAGAACCATAGAACAGTTTGGGCTGGAAGGGACCTTCAAAGATCATCTTAGTCCAACCTCCCTGCCATGGGCAGGGACATCTTCCACTAGACCAGGTTACTCAAAGCCCTGTCCAACCTGACCTTGAACAATTCCAATGATGAGACATCCACAACTTCTCTGGGCAACCTGGTCCAGTGTCTCACCACCTTTATCGTAAAAAATTTCTTCCCTATGTCCAATCTAAATCTATCCTCATTCAGTTTAAAACTGTTGTCCCTTGTCCTGTCACTACAGGCCTTGGTAGAAAGTCTCTCTCCATCTTTCTTACGAGACCCTTCATATATTGAAAGGCTGCCATAAGGTCCCCCCACAGCCTTCTCTCCTCCAGGCTGAACAACCCCAGCTCTCTCAGCCTTTCTTCATAGGAGAGGTGTTCCAGCCCTCTGAACATTTTCACTGCCCTCCTCTGGACCCTCTCGATCAGGTCCCTGTCTGTCTTGTGTTGGGGACCCCACAGCTCGATGCAGTGCTCCAGGTGGAGTCTCACAAGAGCAGAAGAAAGGGTGAGAATCACCTCCCTTGACCTGGTGGTCAAGCTTCTCTCTACAAGTCCACGATATAATTGGCAAAGAAGGTAAGGCAGTCTTGAGAATGAAGTAAATGAGAACCCAACTCTGGCAAAAAATTTACACATGACCCTATACTAGTTTCCTGAAGTCCAAAATGGAATTATTATTTTCTTCTTTCACAGTAGCCTTCATTCATTTTTTCAAGGTTCACAGATGAAGAGGGATTTGAAAAATGTGACATTAAATAAAGTGGAATGTAATAAATGTTTGGTTTATTTAAAAAAAATATATATTTGATTTTGACCTGTATCATTCATAAGAAGAGGTGAGGTAGCAACATGAAGCAGTTCACTGCTGTGGCATCAGAGGTTCTGTGCTTTTCCCAGCAGCTGTACAGCAACCATTCCCTGATTAAACCTCATGTAACTACTCATGCTGGATAATGCAACGAGTGTTTGAATCTCATCATGTTCTATCTCTGTAGTTACATTAAAGCTACAAGTTATGTTAAAGTTACAGCACCACAGCAGCACACAGCAGGTCAGGACAACTTTATTATGAAGTCATTTAGTCATGTTGGTAACAGGTCTGAACTATATTGCTGTAGAACCATCAATAGACAATCTGTAGTCGTTCTTCCACTGATAAACCTACAACTCTTATAATAAAATAGCAGGTTACTTATGCAGACAAGCTCAACAGCTTTTTATAATTTCCAACTATCACATTTTCTTGCCTTTTCCTTTTCTTACTTTTCCTTTAACAATTAAGGGAAACCTAATGGTCTCTGTAACAAATTAAAAAAATAATAGTTTAAGTTGGCACCCTATATAGGTTACAACTTTTACTTAGGCCTCTAAATGTTCGTTTGACCAGCCGTTTTTTTACATGAAGACTAATCTTCAAAAATATAGTAATTAAAAAGTTTTTATGAGTTCACACTTGCCAAAAAACAATGCTAGCACCTAAGTAGTCAGTTTAAAGCAAGTTCATGCGTTCCTAAAGCACATGCAGAACTTCCAAGACCAAGCTTTCCACACTCTCCTTTCCTCTAAGCTCTGTGCAGCAGGAAGATTGTCCCGACCTGCAGGCTGCTGGAACTGCCTGTACACATCCTGCCAGCATGACCATCCAAGTGGGACACCTACTTTGTTCTCCTCCTGATGCATGCAGACAGACCCTGTTGGACAGCACGAGAAGTACAACAGCATGGCCATGCTGTTGAACAGTAGCACTGATCCAGACACCCCACACGTCAATCTGATTCTGCCCTCCTGGTTGAAAAGCATCGTACACTTGGCATCGGTAGCCACCTCTAACACACTGACAACCTCTTACTAGGACAATCCCCACACTTCACATTCATGATACACACTTTTGATGTTCAGAGTGGTATAAGTGCAAGTGGGACATCTTTAAAGCTGTTTCAACCACTAGGAATTAAACAAACAAAAAAATCCCAACAAAGACAAAAAAACCAAACCAAACAAACCCCCAAACTTCAATCCAAGAGCGAAGACTCCAGGTGAATTCTTAAGAATTCACGCAACCACTGACACCCAGGATGCGACTCATCATTAAGGTGGGCCCTACTGAAATACTTGTGACTACACAAAACCAGGCGTTACTTGAGAAATGCAAGAGATGAAAAGCAGTACTTGGAGATCTTAACATATGAATTGTAAGAAAACACTTTTTAAGCTGAATATCTGAGATAACTTTCTCAAAGGACTCTATTATTTTCACAACAGTATAGCTAAAATGTAAGACCTTATGCCAACACTAAGAATAAGCTAAACTCAAAAAAGCCACCCCCAAATCAGTATCCAAATAAGGGTGTGCATCAATTTAGCTTAAATTAATTTAATTTATATTAAAGCAATGCAATTTTCTCGTGCCAACAGTCCAAGTAACAGGCCCAAGTTATAACGCAAGTTCAAATCAGTGCAAAAAGGACTAAGGTGGAAGAAAAATCATTCATTTAAACCAGTACAACTGTTTTGTCGGCCGAGGAGCAGGGTGCGTATGCATAATTTAGGTGCCTAAACTAAGAAACTGCTCTCTACGTGTTCCCTTGAAAGGCAACGAAAAGAAGTTTCCTCCAGAGAAGTAATTCAGCCCAGAAGCACAGTTCAGCTGCTCTGAGCTGTTGTCAAGTTACTAGGATCTGCATGTACTCAGCTGAGAAAATAAGAAGCTGAATCTGGATTCTAGAGTTAGGTGTATAAATTACTCCTGAGATCAAATACGTTACCCACACCTCCATGGGACAACTATGTCCAGTGTTTCAATGGCACCTCAAATACATGGTGATAATATCATTGTGAAATGTAACCAATCTTAAGAATCAAAGCAACTAAGAAAGATGTAAAATAAGAAGCTGGGTGACAAATACTGAGAAACAAGAGAAGTCGCAAAGCAGGAGGAAGAGACTTCTTTCTAGTAGAGTCACCAGCAGAGACACAGAGTGTCAATGCAACACAGACATCAACACACAACATTGCAGCAGTTCACTGTGAGCATCTGTGGAGTAAAAACTACGTACCATGGCACCTATGAAGTATCTTACTATTTCTCCAAAGAGAACACTCCAAACACACCCTGTATCAACTAGGTAGCAATTCACAACATGGTATTACAAACAATATTTGGCCTAATTTAAGTTACATGGCCACTAGTTATTTCTGGTCCCCACGGATCATTCCTCCTAGACCTGCCAAAAGGATTTCTAAGACAGACTTTTTTTTTCCCCAGACTAACATCAGGGTGTGTGTGTATATTAGGGGGAAGGCATACGATTATATATGAACAGGAATACTGGGGTAAAGTTGTTGAGGAAGTCAGTAACAAAACAAATGAAAACAAAATAAGGTAAAACAAGTAAGTAATCTGTGCCCTCTTAGTGCTGACTGACAAGTATACAGATAACCTAGGGTTAAATTCCTTTCTCCTCAAAGGCACAGCTGGAGGATTTAAATACAAAGTGGGGGAGACAGCATGTGAGTCTACAAAGGAAAGGAGTATGTGGAAAGGAAAGAGTATTAGGTGAGATCACAAGGAAGGTTTTAATGACAGGAAAATAAGATCAGAAGGGCAAAAAAACATGATGAAGGAAATAGTTACTAGGAAGAAGAAAACTGAAAGGGGAAAGGTAACAGGGGGATAATGATGGTGATGGAATATAACTTGAAGAGGAAATAAGAAGGACGGGAAAAGGATCCCAGTAAGGACACAGTTAGCTTTCAGTGGCAAAGTTCCTGGGAAACAAATGAGGTGATTATTTGCAACGACAAAAAACTGCAGGACTAGTCATCTGGATGCAGGCAATAAATGCAGAGAGAAATAAAACGTTACAGGGGGCACCTTCTCTAGTAAGGCCACAACAGTAGGTGGCAACAAGGGGAAGCCTGGTGCACAGTCCTTGACAGTGAGAGAAACCTGGAGAAGGTGACAAGGAGGAGCTGTGGGAAATATCCCCCAGCAGCCACGATGGTACTGGGGACACGGGGGAATTTCTCTAGGTACAACCAAACAGCTCCTAGACAGACCTGAGTGTCACTGGGGATCTGGGGATAGCTGGGATACCAGAGGGTGAAGGAGGCGGCACAGAGGACAGAAAAGCAGGTAAACACCCGAAAACAGTGTCCAGTGAAGTTGTGGACAAAAGCTCATGGGGAGAAGAGAGCAGAGGCCTGGGACGAGCAGCGCCGGGGACGGCTGGGGTGGGCAGTCCTGGGGCCGGGGAGGAAGAGCAGGGGCGCGGGGCTGCGGGAGGACGGGCCCGAGGGGCCGGGGTCTAAGAATCCGCGGGGCGGGAGGGAAGGGGCAGCCACCGTGGCGGCCCCGGCCATGCGGGGGCCGCGGTCACGGGGGAGGGCAGGGAGGCGGAAGGGAAGGCCGGGCCGGGCCGGCACGGGGAGGGAGCGGGCAGGCTGACCGGCGGGCAGATCTGGCGGAGCCGGGGTAGCCGGGCAGCCGGCGGGGCGGGCTCCCGCCCCAACGAGGGCGATGCATTTTGAGTGCGCAGTTAGCGGCCTCCCCGCTCCGACCCAGCCCGCGGCTCCTGGGGCCGGATCTGCGAGCGAGGCGGACAACAGCTCCCGCCGCCTCCCTCGCTCCAGAGCCAGGTACGCGCCCAGGAGAAGAAAGGCGGGCGGGCGGGCAGGCCGGGCCCGGCCTCCCCTTACCCCGCTCCCGCTCCCCTCGGCGTGACTCAGTGCCGGGCCCCGCTCCGCCGGGCCCGCGCCACCTCGGCCCAGCGGAGCCGCCTCCTCGCGGGCCGGGCCCGGCCCGGCCCGGCCTCGCTGCGACACAACGCCGCGGCCTCCCCACACTCACCAGCATCGCGCGTCCCGCAGAGTCAGGCCGCGTCCGCCCGCCCCTTCCGCCTCCGCCAGGCCCGGATCTGCCGCCGCCTCCCCCCAGCGCGGCCCGGAGAGCGCGGAGGCACCGCCCCTCGCCGTCCGCCCGCCCCGCCCAGGCCCACGGCTGGGGGAGGCCTCGCGGCCCGCGGGGAGGTCAGGCCTGCGGCTGTCCGCGCCGGGCGGGAGCAGTCCTTCCTTCCTCTCCTCTGAAGGCGGGCGAGGGGCGCTGCGGAGGGAGGGCGCCCGGGCGGCAATGCTGCGGGGCTAGTGACCTGAGCCCGGCCGCCTCCTCCGCCGCTCCCTGCCCGTCCCCCCAGGAGAAGAGCTGGGGCAGTTCGGGGCCTGGCCCAGCCGCCAGGCGCGCTGGGGCTACGGAGGGGCCTGGGCGGCCGGCTCCCGGCAGGTGTTAGCGGGGCCGGGGGGCTCGGCCCCTTCGCGGAGCCTGCCCGCCGACGTGAGCCCGTCAGGGGCGCGGGCGGTGGCCAGCCGACCGGCATCTCCTCGGGCACCAGGCCACTGCCCTGCCCGAGGGGTCATCGTTCCGACTCCCCCACCCAAGTTAGTCTAGAGCCAGAAGAGCCATCAAATGTGTTACACGATGACACAATTAGACGTGATAAGGTATTCCTCCACCCATAACTAAGCAACCACTTCTGCATTTATGAGAAACGTGGGGTTTTAGCTGCATCATAGCGAATCTCGGAGCCCGAGTGGATGGTACAGCTGTGCATTAACAGCTTATCCTTGTCGAGCAAGTGTTAAACCAAGCTGCAAGGCTCTCAGAATTATTCACATCAAGAGTCATTACCTCGAGGTTAACATTGTATTGAAAACTGATGGTAATTGAAGCACGGCTGCCATGAGAACGTAGTTAGAAATCTTTCTGTAATTGTGAACTTCAGATTAATAAGAAAACAAGTTGGAAAACAACACTGCAGAGAGAAGAACAGAGTGAAATTGAAAGAAAGGAAGTTTTATTGTTCAAATGTGAGCTGGTTGGAAGATCTGTGAAGGTATTTGGTTTGACTGATCTAGGGATAAGTAGTTACGTGAGCCTGTTTGCAATCTATGAACAAATTTAAGCAAAAATACCTAATGTAGGTAATTTGTGATGATAAAATATAAACTCCCTAGCATATTTGCATCACTTTTGTGTGGACTGCAAGTGGGGCAGTTAATTTTTGTTTGTAACACTATGAAATGGATGATACAAAATCATAGCAAAATTAAGAGAGGTTTCAGAAAAGTAATGTGTTGGAGTCAGACCTGTCTTATTTATTCGTGAGGACCGTGGAACTGTGTTGCTGGTGCTGTGCTGCAAAGGAAAAGAGAGAGGTTTGCATGTCATTGGTATTGTGTTGTGTCAAGGTTCTCCGTAGTTTTCCCTGCCGAGATGAATTCAGATCCGAATTATACCAGGAGACACTTAAAGCAAATCAAATGAGTTCATAAAAAGTTCTTATCCTTTACATTAGTATAACGAGTTCAACCCAGAAAATGCAGTAGTTTCGTAGGAAAGGAAAGAGAAACAGGGAAGCAATAGGAAGAAACAGATTTCTTTGCTCTGCAAGACAGTTCGCTTGCATCCTGGTTCCACCAGCTGTACACCGTTTTTGAAAATTGGCCTTCTCAAAGCTAATGGCCCTTAGTCACCTAAGTGCTTAAAAAATTATTTCCCTTTATAGTAATGCCTTACTATGGCACAGCCTGCTGAAGTGGACACAAGCAAAGTCATTGACGCAGGTCTAATGAAACAATGCTGGCTAAGCATCCGAGAAGTGCTGTCTGAGGAACTGGTTTAATGTGTAGCAGGGACACTGTCTCAGTCAGCTGGGTGGCATCGAAATGCTTACGTTAATTTTGCCCATGTAGACATACTTTGCAAATACCATTCTTAGGCATGACTAAATTTCTGGCTTGCTAACTTACGTGACTTGTACTAGAGGAGAGCTTGTGTGAGTCATGCTGGATGCTGCATCAGCATGGCCAATTCTGCATAGTGTGTTAAAGACAGGAGAGTGAGGGCAAACAAAATAGTCTGTGGGAGACAGGGACCAAATCCAAAGGAGGGTGGACTGATCACAAAAAAATAAGGACTGATTTTTCAGTCTTGGAAAGTAAGTTTTAATGCCGTATTTTACAGCAGTTGTATTTACACAGAGGTAAAGCCATCATTGTTTTAAAATCCTAAAACAAGGGCACAATAGAGCCGTGGATATTCAAGGAAAGTGGAAGAGGATTGACAGGATGTGAAGAAAATATGTGGAGAAGGAAGGTCTGAATTTGGGTTTTTTTGCTTTTGTGATTAACTGCAGTACAAGCTTGAGATATGACAGTTTGGGGTGTTGTGTACACTTTAAAGAGGCAAGACACAGGTCTCTGATTTTATTCATGATGGTGGTAGCTCGGTTGGCACTCTGAAAAGGTAGGCCATGAAAAAATCCTCACTAGACAATTTAGACATGATGCATAACATGGCTCATTCATAGATCCATTGAAAGAATTCCAGTATCAGGGTAAGTGGTCATAGAGAGAAAAGGGAATTGAATGCCAAAATAAGTATTACCAAATTACTCATAGCAGGATGGCTAATGCACTTTAAATTGTCCAATGGAATTGATGTACTTCACATGAAAGGAGAGATGCTCCCCCTAGAGATTGAGGCAGCCAAAATTTCAAGGACAGACTTCATGAGAGAAATCCACTCTGTTTTTACTGAGGTGAGTTTGCAGTGCTGCTGAGAGGGGCCTGTTTTGAAAGTAACTTGCAGGTTTCGCACTTGTTGCATCAGCAATGAATCAGCACACATCAAGCAAGAAAATTATCATGACAATGTTTGCTGTCGATGGGAGTAGGAAGTTCCGTTGGCAAAGAGGAAAAGCCTGAGTCATTCAAAGACACAGAGGTGCAGTGGTTGCTGGTTTATTACTACTGTCAGGAGGCTGGATGGATGGGGAGGGATATTTTCCCTGCTAGTTGTATCTACAGTGATTGTCTGAAAATGGTAATTGTATCACCCCCTCAATACAGCCAGGAGGACAGGCTAAGGGTAGATGATAATCAGATTTTGTGCCACATTCTTATCAAATATTGGTTCTGTTGTGCTACCAGTGCACCAGCGACTCAGGCTGGCAAAACAAAACAAAAAAACCCAGGCAATGTTGCAAAAGTGTTTAGTCAAACAACGTAACAAATCTGCTTTTTGGAATTTACTGACTGTAAGATACGCAAAAGTAGTGAATGTGGTCAAACACACTGCATGATGTCTTATATAAACTACAGCCAGCTTGAATATAAACAAATATTTCTTTGATTATGATACTGACCCAAAAGGAAAAGAAAAAAAAACAGCAAAAAACTACACCACTGTATTAGACTCCAGCTTGTAAAAAACAGTTCTGAAGAACTAGATAAAGAAAATTCCTGTGTGACAGTAGCAAGCCTGGATGCAAAGTTCTCTGAGACACCAAGATTGTTCATAGAGCATATATGATGAGAGGACAGGTAACAGCAGAGAGGTCACTGCTAGACTTGTATCTGTCCTAAAAGTGTAAAGACTATGTGCTACAGAGATTCCCGAGTGTATTCATACCTTTTAATCAGTGGTAAGGTACTCAGTATTTTGAACTCCTTCAGTTATACTCAGTGGACTGACAAAATGAGAATGACTTCTGAATTTATATATGAAGTAGAACTCTGATTTGCACATCTGACTTTTCTTAAAGGTATGAGAACATTAACTAGTAGTATTTTCATCTAGGTTACTTAGTCCAATGCTTCTTCTTTATAAGTATGCAGCTGGTCAGTGAAAGTGATGAAGGGAGATCACTATTTACTTTCTGTCAGCAAAATTCTTCGGATGCTGTGGGGACTAAGAAAATGTTAATATGATTTGCTTGGGGCAATAATATAATAAAGCTGCAGAAATAAGTTATTAATGGATAATTTGGCCTTCAGAATACATCTAGATACAGAAAATCACCGGATATGTACAGCTTTAACTAATAATCTTGCGCTTTGAAAGATCTGGGAAAATGGTACTCTGAGAGGAAGGCCTGTGAAACTAAAATGAATTTGTTAAATGGGATCTGCTAAATTTGAAAGAGGTTATCAGGATATACAAGCTAGGTAGGGAAGGGAAAGGGAGATTTAGCAAGCTACTAGTCTGAAAAAGTCAATCGAGAGCAGGCAGCGCTAAGCTGATGGCACAGACTTTGCTGTGCATATGAGTTGGAGATGTGCGACTGGAGCATTCCCATTGCACTTGGCAGTGCTACCAGGTAGGGGCCTGCATCTCTCCTCCCCAGCCTGATAAATCTCCCGGTAAACATGCAAAAAAGTTTGAGTGGTGTTTCCTAGACTCAGTTAGAGGGTTTGTTTTGTTTTTCCGCAACAACGTGCTGGATAGATACAGCCTGATAGAGTTAGGGATTTGATGATGTGAAGGTGGGCCTGCTAGCATCTACTTTTAAGCCTATGGTTTTTCATCAAATTTGATACCAGAGTGTTACGGTATTTTCCTTCTTTGTGGCAAGGAACTCCCTGAGCACCAGGGTGGAGGTTTTCACATGCCTGACCATGTCAGTGGTGTAACTGAAATACTCAGACCCCTAGGTAAAGAATTCCCATAGTCCAAAAGCAATTTTAGTTCTGCACAGGGGCAGGCAGCACCAACAGCTCTGACTCACACACCTGAATCTGCCATGAAGAAGGGTGGACGTCTGGAAGCCTGTTTTGGACTTGTTTCCAACTAGTCATGCTGAGCGCAACACACTTTCTTTACTGTCCTTCATCCTTGAGAACTGATGAAGGCTCCTCAGAAATTTAATAGAGCCAAATGCTATTAGACTTACTCTCAAATCCATATTTTGGAACCTGAAAGCCAAAATTTCACAGGTAGTATTTTTACAAGGTATGGCTATAGCTGAGAGGTGCCCTCAACTCTGGTATTTTTTGTATTGGGAAGCAAAGCTGTACATGAATATGATGGATTTAAACTGAAGTGACCATATACATGCTGTGCACCTCTCACACACATAAAAATCTATTCCAAAGCGTAAGTGAGAATGCCTGGGTGAAGATAATGAGGTTCAGCAAAAGGTGATCAGTCAGACTAGTTCTAGGGAGGTTGTGTGATATATGTTAGGTGCATGTTTCAGCAAAGATTTTTCTTGCTACAATTTGTTTGAAATTTACCTTGCAACCTGATAAAGAGGCACAGAGTTTTCTGGATACTCTGCATTTACGCAGTGGATAAGGACCCCTTAATGCATAGGTTTTTCATCTTCCTTCATAGCCAGAATACTGGGTGCTCAGTCATACATCTTCAGGTCTCACTGACAGATACTGTTTCCGAATATCTGGGAGATTCAGAGGCCAGCTTTCACTCTTTTTGTCTGTCAAGAGCATGTACCAGAAGGTATTTTGTACGCGTCTCATCTGTTCTTGTAAACTGGATTATCGCAATGATATTGTTCTACCTCCAGGAAGCAGCTGAAAATGTTTTCCTACTGTTTTTGTCCTTAAAATGATATTTCTAAGCTTTTTTTTTTTATCTGGTGTCATCAAACTATTGCCACTAGAAGCCACTGAAAACTATTCTCTATTCCCTGTGAAACAGGACAGTTTTGCCCATTACCAAACCAAACTGCTTTTAGAAGTCTTACTCTCTCCAGGCCCTCTGAGGGTTTTGTATTTGAATCTGCCATTAACCAATTCAAAGCAGAATGCTTTGAATTACGACTTTTTGATGAAATTTTTACTAGTCATTTTCTTTCCCAGGAGAAGGTCTGTGTAGGTAATTGTTTTCAGAAATTGTTACAGATCATGGCAGATGCAAATTTTCACATTTTTTTTCCAGCTGAAAGAACTTTCTGTGTCCTTCTTTCCTTCCCTTTTCTGTCTTCTTCCCCTCCTAAATCTTCAGTTTGTTTGACACAAAGCATTTCATTTGACCTGAAAGGAAAGTTTGTCTACAAGTAGTAGAAACTGAGTTCTGTTTTCTTTTGTATCAAAGTGAGAGCATTGTCCTCGTTTTTTTCTTTCTCTAAGGGGATCTATAAATTTGCCTCACTTAGCAGGAGAACGCTCTTCCCACGTAGCACTAGGCTTTGGTTGTACTAGCATGAGCCTTACTGTGCTTTGCAGAAGTACAAAAGAGTGGGGAGCTATTATGCTGTTCAGCTGAGAGGTGGGACCTCCTGCCTGTAGGTTCAAATTTGCTAATAGTTTGAGATTACTGAACTATAGCTGTCTCTTTTTTCAGGTAACACATTTGCCAAAACCAGCAAGGATTGTTGTGAGTGCTAAGAGAAAGCAGCGTTATGAAGGCTGACGTAAGAAATACATGCTGGCTGTAATCTTTATGCATTACCCCTCCAGAACCACAAAATATCTTCCTCGTGTCTTTCAGTTTCTGTGCCTAATGTCAGATAGAGAGTCTGAAAACAAAGCAAAACTGAGATTAAGTGCTTAAGTAGTATCAGCTACTTCTGTGCTGGTTTGTTGGTCTTAATGAGTAGCATCAAATCTGCCAATTATTGATCACTTTGACCGCGAAGACTTAAGCAAGCAATACAATCACTGCTGGAAATGCCTACCTGTTCCTGTATGATACTGTATTGCAGAACTATTACTTGTATTTGGTAAAGGTTGCATGGTTGTATTGAACATCTCTTACTTTTTGTGGCAGATCCATTTTCCTCAATGTTTCAGTCAAGAATGTTTGGCTAAGCTCATAAGTGATGGTTCCCCACTTTAAGGCTGTGTTCCTGCTTTTGAGCTGAGCAGTTTTCTCCCTAGCTCTGAGAACCTCTGTTGCTTCAACTAGCGAGAGTCAGCAGGTGTGATTTTGCCCTTACTGCACCTTCTTGGGGGGTTGCAAGCTAAGATACAGGAAATATAAAACAAAGTGTTTAGAAAAGGGATATATGGTTGTCTACAGTATTTGAACATACTGCAAAGAGGCTACCAATTTCTACAGCTTTTCTGTTGAGTGGAAAATTTGAGTTTCGGGATTGTCCATCATTGCTAGTAAATCAGTCTTGGGCTCACTGTCTATCATGAATGTTTGTATAAACTAACTAAGAAGAGAGTCCAAATTCAAAGGTGCCTGAAAGAATCTACCATTGGCAGGTGATACTTCAGTGCTCTGTTGCTCCTTGTGCTGTGAACATTTGCCAGAAGGTAAAAAACTTTTTGCAGAGATCATATTCTTCTTCACAAAGAAGACCAACTCCTGCATGTGGAAGACAGGCAGTGCCAGATCTGTATACTGAATAAAAAGGCAGTCTAAGAATGCTGCACAAAAATGGTAATATTTGGTTAATCTGCTGCTCCTTTCATAGCCAGAGGCCAGTGTTGATACAGTCAAGCACTCTTGCTGGCTGTATCACCAAGAATGGCACAGGACAGTAACGCTCCTCAAGACTTCTGATTTGGATCTTCTGTGCCAGCTGTTTGTCACCTGAATGATTGATTGCTTCAGAGGTTTGCAGCAGAGTGAATTCCAGCTTGAGGGGAGAGGAGAGGAGGGGAGGGAAGGGAAGGGTTAGAAGGTGCCTACAACAATCGTCTAGTCCAACTGCCTAACTACTTCTAATAGTTCTAATCAAGATAAGATGCAGAGACTTTATGTAACATAGTATCACAGGATTGTAAGTGGAGCACCATTGTCCGTCCAGAGAAGGGGACTCCACAACCTCCCTGGGCAGCCTGTTCCAGTGCTTTGGCACCCTCACTGTAAAGAAGTTTTTTCTTAGGTTTGAATGGAACTTCCTATGTTCCAACTTGTGCCTGTTGCCCCTCGTCCTGTCACTGGGAACCACTGAAAAGAATCTGCCTCCATCCTCCTTCAACCCACCCTCTAGATACTTATAAGCAAGAATAAGGTCTCCCCTCAGCCTTCTCTTCTCCAGGCTAAAGAGTCCCAGCTCTCTCAGCCTTTCCTCATAAGGGAGGTGCTCCAGTCCCCCAGTCATCTTTGTTGCCCTACGCTGGACTCTCCCCAGTAGTCCCCTGTCCCGCTTGAGCTGGGGAGCCCAGAACTGGACACAGTATTCCAGTTGTGGCCTCACCAGTGCCAAGTAGAGGGGAAGAATGACCTCCCTCGACCTACTGGCCACACTCTTCCCTATGCAGCCCAGGATTCCGTTGGCCTTCCTGGCGATAAGGGCACATTGCTGGCTCATGGATAATTTCCTATCTACCAGGACCCCCAGATCCTTCTCCTCAGAACTGCTTTCCAGCAGGTCCACCCCTAGCCTATATTGGTGCTGAGCATTCTTCCTCCCCAGGTGCAGGACCCTACCCTTGCTCTTGTTGAACCTCATTAGGTTCTTCTCTGCCCAGCACTCCAGCCTGTCCAGGTCACGCTGGATGGCAGCGCGGCCCTCTGGAGTGTCAGCCACCCCTCCCAGTTTGGTATCATCAGCGAATTTGCTGAGGATACACTCTGTCCCCTCATCCAGGTCACTGATGAATATATTGAACAAGATTGACTGACACCCTTGGGGGACACCACTGGTTACAGGCCTCCAACTTGACACTGCTCCATTAATCACAACCCTCTGAGTTCTGTCACACAGCCAGCTCTCAATCCACCTCACTGTCTCCTCATCTAGCCCACACTTCCTTAACTTGTGAAGTTGTTTTTCACAGTATTTCTACCTGAAGGGAGGAGAACAAGGAAGAGAAGTCTCACAGGAGCACACTTCTCCTGCAAGTCACAGCTCAACTTGTCACACTCAGTAGATTCAAAACAAGAGTTTATCCTTCCTGCATGCCTACTCAGGCTGCAACTTCAGACCTTCCAGGGCTCACTTTTCTTGGTTTGGTCCCTTTCAGATACTTCACAGGACACATTCTCTTGTAGGGGAATTAGTTTCCCTCTGATCAGTATTGGGTTTAGCCACTGTACACACAATTCCTCCAAGCAGGTATGTCTAATAAGGAGCATCCTAAGAGATAGGTCATAATCTATTTAAATGCTGACAAGCATGTGATTTTCTTTCAGTGCCGTGATGCTTCAGAGTTTATATGCTTCAACCTTATGGTTTAGGTCTTGCTGTAGAGTCTTTTGGCAGAAGAATATAGGCGGAGGAAATATTTGTATCCCAACTTCTCACCAGCTTGACAGGTAAGACCAGTGTATTATAACAATCACAAAGGGGATGATTTGTAGTAATTTAATGTATTATTTACGTATATCAGTGCATGGCATCAATGTAACACAGATATTGACAGGAATGGTAAGAAGAGAGGTGGTTTGTGTGGTCAGGAAAGCAGATGATACCTGAAAAGCTCTCTGAAATGTAGCCTATGCCACAGAAACCTCTGCAAGTCCCTGCTTTTTGTATTTGTGGTGTGAGTTTGTGGGTAACTATGACAGCGACAGGATCTCTAGTAGCTCCTGGGGTGTTACTGGCTGTGAAAACTGCTCTTTCTGTAAAGCGACCATTGGTATGGGGCTGACATTGGGGCCCATGAATGGACATGCCAGCTAGTGCCAAAGAACACCGGTCCTTCACCCAGCAGAGCACAACTTATCAGTACTGCCATTTACTGAGTAGGCAATGTGTTTCTCTAACACAGAGAAGAGAGTTCAATCCATCGCCTCTTTTCCCCCGTGGCCTCGCTCTTCTCCCGGCTAGGGAGGTTACTGTTTCTTGATCCTTTACTTCTAGAGCCCACCACTCCCTTTCGGTACCAACTCAGGACATCACGTGAATTGGCACCAAGCTGTCCCTTCATGGCTTCTCTTGTTTCCTGCCTTTGCTTATGAACAGGTCTTGCAAGAGCGTTGCTGCTGCAATTCCCTCCAGCTTGTCTCCCTTTGCCCTGGCTGCAGCTCTGCTGTTTCTAACTGGTGTCCTCAGCCTTCCATTGGACTTACCAGTACTGCTGTGATGTGAGGGTTTGTTTGCACTAACCCAGGACATAGGTATGGAGACAGATATAAAGATAGGTGTAGATGTAGATATAGTTATGTGTGTGCTTGTGTGTGTATTTATTATTTTTTCCTTGTTGTTTACAAGAGGTGATTACGCTTGTTTTGGACTAGGAGTGGGCACAGGTAATAGCATTTTCTACTGTTGTTTTCAATGTGAATAATGGTGTTTTGCCTAGAAGAACAGTTCGTTCAGACAGACACAAACATTTCCTCATTTCAGATAGTAACTCAGCTGGGACTGTCTTCTGCAGCCTAAAGCATCATCTCCAATAACAAACTCAGTGGCTTTCCCATTTTCCCTGATAGATCATTCAAGAAATAAGCCTTGTGGGAGAGACACCAACAGTCCTTCTGCATTTCAAGGATGTGAACAAACTTGCTGGGGTGGTCTGTTGACAATCTCTCAATCTCTACCGTCTGTACAGTACCATTTCCTTCAGTGATATTTAGCTGAGGTTTTTTTTAAACTGATCTATACAAGTGAGTCAGTTACTTGTTTTTCCTGAGTGTTGCAGGGAAAACCTGCTCAGTCTATGCAACGTAAAGCAAATTGGGATCCAAGTGCTTTATTGATCTGTCAACAACATGAAATTAAGCAGCAATCAGTGAAGTGTTGCATTCAGGATCAATAGTAGTAATACAACAGGTAAACTCCCAAACTAGACACTTACTAACATTAATAAACACCAGCAAATTTCTAAACACCCTCTGTAACAAACACAAAAGAGATTTCTGAAGTGCTACAAGCCTTTCCATCGGAAAGGCAAGCATTGTGCAAACCCCTTGTGAGAACTCACCTGTACCTCTAGGGACCTTTCTCATTCCTCAGGTTCAAGAAAGATAAATTCTCTCTGGGATGAAGGCAAACAAAAACTAAACAGTTGATTAGGGGCATGGAGGGCTTGCAGAAGAAGGTGACTAGCAGGAGCAAGACAAAGGCTGAGAGGCCTGCCATCACTTTCAAGAAAGATATCAAGGGTGAAGGTCAAAGGAGGAGAAAAGCTACTGAAGTGCAAGGAAAAAGACAGTCAAGAACACAAAACAATTTGGGACTTCTTTCCAAGAAGATGACTTCACCATAGGCAGCGTAGTAGCAAAAGTCGCTCGGTGCATTGTTAAGGAATGGTGAGGAAATCCTGCATGCTCTCTACATCTCTGCAAAGTTCTTGCAGAGGGAACCAAAAGCCTGGCATCCCCACAACCAAATAAATGTATATGGTATAAATGCCCTTATTTACGTAGTCTGAACGTCCAGATGAATTTACAGAGACACCCAGCAGCTGTGCCCAGTGCATGGCCACCAAGGGCAGGGACAGCCCCCTGGGCCTCCTGGGCACAGGAACTGCCTCGGGACCAGCACCCCGAAGCCCGAAGGCCTTCCTCCAAAGGATGCTGGGTGGAGGGGTGGTGGGGGGGGCTGCACAGGGGTAGGGGGGGCCATCACCCCCATGTCACAGTGTCACCACCTGGAGACACAGCAGTCACAGTGCCCTGGGGCAGGATAAAAGGGAGCATCCTCCTGTGTCTCGCTGCCAGAGATGGCCTGGGGGCAGCCTGAAGACATCTGAGAGGAAGTCCGTGAGGAGCCAGTGGAATTACTTGGAGGAGGCTGAGGAAGGATGACCAGGGGGAAGGTGGATGAGGCTGCTGGAATAAGAAGGACCACCAACACCTGGATGTGCCTGAGGCTATCAGGCCTTTTCAGCTGGATAAGCAGTAGCAAGACCAAGGGAATGTCTTCTGGAGGAGCACTGCAGAGCTCACTGTCCTCATCCCCTGCAGAGCCAGGGGCAGCAGCTGTAAGAAATGGGATGCAGAGGTGTTGCCAGGGGTCCCAGTGCTTTGGAGCAGCCACAGGCACTCTGCTAGGCGTGGGGAGGATTCTTGCCCCCATGGTCGATCAGGCCAGGGGCCTTTGGCCACTCTTGGAAGCCCCCGAGATGGCTCCAGGTTGAGGGAGAACAGGGCTTGGGCATCCCCTGGGAGGCAGGACCAGCCTGTGGGACAAGGAGGCAGGTCTTGCTCTTGCTCCCATGATCAGGGAATAGCCGGTTGCCAGCGCTGTGGTCAGGAAGGAATTTTCCCCCAGGGCAGATTGGCACTGGTCCCTGCGGTTTTTTTGCCTTCCTCCGCAGCATTGAGCATGATCACTTGTCAGGGCTCCTCTGCTCCATTTTGGCTAGGTCACTGCCTGCTGCTCATGCACCACGAAGGTGGCCTCTCATGCCCTGCAGCTGGGGGGAGGAAGGCTTTTTTTCCCCCATGGTGGGCTAGCAAGTGTCCCTGGGGGTTTTTTGCGTTCCTCTGCAGCACTGAGCAGGGCCTCTTGCCAGGGCTCCTTTGGGCCATTTTGGCTAGGAGCCTGCTGCTCCTGCTCCATGAAGGTGGCCCTTGTGCCCTGGATCCGGGGGGAGGAAGCTTTCTAGACTCCCAGGGTGGGCCCTCAGGGTGGCCCCCGGGGGCTGCTGCTTGTCCTCTGTAGCATTGAGCACAGCCCCTTGCCAGGGCTCCTCTGGGCCCTTTTGGCTTGGTTCTTGCCTGCTGCTCTTGCACCTCCAAGGCACGACTTGTGCCCCGGCTCTCTCGGGCTCTCTTGCCCACTGCAAGTTTGGAGCGGGGGCGAGCTCTGCTCTTCCCGTGGCTCCACTTCCCCAGGGGTTCTTGCTTGTGCAAAGCAGCCTGTGCTTGGAAGGGCTCCAGGCTTGCTGCACCACCAGGAGCTCTCCCTTTCACTTTTCAGCTCTCCCTGCGTGCAATACAAGTGCAGGGCAGGCACGAGAGCACTTCTCATGCATCACTGGCCAAGAAGCACAGCGGTGGAGCAAGTTTTGGAAGGGAAAAATTGTGCGTGTCATTAGTATGTGTCATACTTTTTAAAATACCCCACACCTCCTTCTTCTTCTTCTGCTTCTTCTTCTTCTTCTTCTTCTTCTTCTTCTTCTGCTTCTTCTTCTTCTTTTGTGTGGTTGGTACCAATGCTCATTCTTAAAGTTCTCACTGTTCAGGAAACAGGGACTGCTTGGCCTGTATTCCTGCTGCTGCTTTCTGCAGCTCTGTGGCTTCCCTTTACCAGGCTGCAAGGGATGATTTTTCAAGCTAAACTGAAGAATGCATCAGCCTGCTCCTGGCTACACATGTGCATTGTGTTAGTGCTTGTGAGCATCAGCTCTGAAATGGATTCTGAAAAATAATATAGAATAACATAAAAGAACATCAAATAAAATAAAATCCTGTTTCCACTTGTAACCATTTTGTGTCCTTGAAAGTGTTTCTAGAGCTGAAAACCCTGTGGCATTTCAGGCAAATAACAGTCTCATTCTTAGTCAACTCATCGTGAGTGCAGGGAATTTAGAATAGAATAGAATAGAATAGAATAGAATAGAATAGAATAGAATAGAATAGAATAGAATAGAATAGAATAGAATAGCTGAGTTGGAAGGAACCTATAACAATCATGGAGCCCAACTGCCTGACCACTTCAGGGCTGACCAGAAGTTATAGCATATTATTAAGGGTATTGTCCAAATGCCTCTTAAATAGTGACAGGCATAGGGCAGATGTTTCTACGGAAAGTGGCTCACAGCTTCTGTGTGCCATTGTTTAGTTTCTTGACTTGTGGAGACCAGCAAAGCAGTTCTTCAGTGATGGTCTGAACTGTGTATGAACAATATGGTAGCAAGAGTGCTTCTTTGGTATCAGCAGAAACTAGGATGTTGCTAAACTAAATGTTGTAAAGTATTATAGCTGAAACCCAGTACTTTAAATTATGATACCTGGTCTCTAGATTCTTCTGGTCTAGTACAACCAAAACCTTGTCTCAATTTGCTGTTTTGAGGTAGTGTAAAGAATAGTCAGTAAATGTCCAAAAATAAAGTTTGTGTGATTTCTGTCTAGATCACGTAGGTTTTAGTAATTTGCATAATGAGAGAGCTGCCAGAATGCCTTAATGTTCTCATCCCAGAAGTTTGAGACAATCTAATGAATTTTTATAGCTAGGACACTTATTCTGTTGGCTAATAACAACTACCTTTGCAAGGAAAAAGTGGTAGCTTACACTCAGCAGAGCAAGTAATTAGTTTTACCCTAATTCTTTGGTGTTTTTTCATAGCTAAGTACTAAACCCAGATAGTAACAGATGATGTACATTTTTTTCTTAAAAACAAAGATAATTTACAAGTCCATTATGAAGGAATTAAAATTGCTGTTTCTAAAATAGACCAAATACATTGTGTTTTTTTGTGACTGATGCTTTCAGTTATTTGTTATTATGGTTTGCTTTTTTTGTTCAGCAATTTACAGTGGGACTCCCACATATTATTGCAAATTAGCCTACTTTGCTGGGTAACAAATACTTTTATCTCTTCACTAAACAAAAGACTGCGTAACATGAATAATATTAATATTAGTATGTGAAAAATCTAGTGCTCCAAAAAGCCATTATAAGTTCACTTGAACAATAATTACAAGCAACAAGGCCTCTGCTCCTTGAAATTTGTCATAGAAATTGTGATAACACTAAACTTGATTAAAATCTGTCACAGTTTAGAATGCCATATACTTACAGACATTACCGAACCATGTCTACTTCCTTTAGAAATAAACACATAAAAATACCCCCAAAAGCTGAAAATGTATTCATTTTCCTCTATTTTCATATATTGATTTCTGGAAACAAGGTATTCTGTCTTAACTTTTATTATTATTAGTGCATCTATCTGTATGAACCACATGGACTCCAGTTACACAATACAGCAAGACAACAAAACTAAATGATTTGTCAAGAGCTGTATGTAGTGTTTGGGCCCAGATGCCATATCCAGGTTAACTGCTATGCCACTGTACACGCCCCTCGGCATCATGCAGATCGGTTTTTAGTTCCTGCTAGATTTATTTTTTCTGCTGAAGACACAAAATAGCATAAACTTTGATCCTTTGACACAGGCTTGGCTGTGTGCTTGGGAAGGATTACTTATGTTTAATATCATGGCAATTTTGTTAAATCAGAGTATCAGACTGATGGTCAAAAAGTACACTACCCCCACCTCTGCACTATTTAAGGCTATCTGTCAAGATCATGCTATGCCAGTAGGGAAAATAAAGTTAAATAATACAAGCAATTCCCAAGGCAACTAATCCCTAAGAAGCAACATATGAAAACATTTGAAAATAATTCTAATGACAGAAAGGTCAGTAAATCACACAGATACATTGTGCACCTTCACAGTACACACTGTGAATGGTTAATTCACAACCTGTAAAGTTGTAGACTGAACACAGGCTAGGTGCTAGACTGGAGATTTTTCATCTGTTCTTACCGCTAAATATGATTCTGATTGTTCATTTTGTTTCCATGCTGTGTAAGATGACATGATAAAACTGGGACTAATGATTACCAAGATGGTCTAGACAACGTGTGCTGGACTTACTGCTTAGGCTTTTTTTTTGACCTTGCCACGTTCAAGAAATAAAGCACTTGAAATAAAGCAGATGAAAGCCTGTGTCCAATGGATTGTCCAAACTGGAGAATTTACCACACTTTAGAACAAGTAAGTGAGTAAAATGCTAAGTGCAACTTAGTTTTCCATGTGGACAGTCTTGGTTTTGTGTAATATTTAACATCAGCCTCATTGGTCAATGTCTGACAATAACTGAAGCATCACTGTAGCCAAGCTCCACCACAAAAGACGTTCTATGCACACAAGCTGGTCAGTTGGTGCAAACATGCTTCCTCGAAATCCTAAATACTGCTGCTTTTTGGCATAAACATGAAAAACTTCCTATTTGTCCTGGTTTGAGCAACACAGGACTCATTTCTTTTCTAATGCTTGGGAAAACTGTACTTTTAGAAGACTCTAGTGTCTGAATTTGTGAAAATATTTACTTTATAATGAGCTATGGTATGTGGGTTTCAAGGTCTCAGTGTTTTTGAGTTAGCCAGGTGCAGAGATGAGGAGGAGTGAGACGCGGGCATTTGACCCAACCAATGCAACAGCATTATTGCATACCATGAATGTCACATTCAATATAAATTAGAAAGTTTGCTGCAAAGTTCTCTCTCCCTCGATGGCTTCCATCCTGAGAACTTCTTGCCCCAGTGCTGGTCCCCTGAGGCCTTCCCTTCCTCCCAAAGCTGTAGTGCTCGTGGTGTCCGACATTTGCTGTCCACTGCTGGGAGTGCACAGCTTCCTATTGATATAATTGGTTGAGTATAATCCTTGTACATTTTATATCGGTATTGGAATCAATACTGGTTCTTTACTATTATTAATGTTAATTATCTAGTCTTATTCTATTAAACCTGTTTATATTTCAACCCTCATGTTTCCTTGTTTTCCCCAATTCCCCTTCCCGGGTGGGGAGGGGTCATTGGGTGATAGAATAATTGTGTAAATGACAATAAATTGTTGTGGGTTTCTCAAACCATAACACTTTGATTTAAAACATCCCAAATACTGTTATTTAATACTGGAAATGCAACTGACATTTATTTTCAGTAGCAGAAGACTACTGTTCTTTGCTTACTGGTACAGTACACCCTACTCCAGAAATTTCCAGAAAAGCTATTGTTCAAATGAAGAAAGTGCACATAGAGATATTTTTAGATGGTGAACATACATTCTGGCACTTTATTTTTCTGATGTACAGTTATGTATGGCTCTGAGTTTCAAAATGAAACTATTTTTAGTCAGAAACTAACACTGTGAGGAGGAACTACAAGTTAATATTTGTTAAACTGATCTCTAACGAGCCAGAAATTTTCATTTGCTCTTTAAGTGACTCAATCACCTTCATTAAAGCCTCCATTAGTTCAAACCTGTGATCTGTTCTCAGTTTACTTCTGATTAAATAAACAGTAAAAATATCCTAACCTCTAACAGAGTGATTCATATATCAGTTTTTAGGGTTTTTTTTCAAAGCAGTGTTCACCTCCCTTTTAAAGGTCATTTAAAGTTGAGTGATTCCCATTTTGTCATGACCTCTCCATTTTTATGGATTTAAGGAGCTCAGTGAAACTAATTGTTATTACTGTAACTGCCCCATCTTAGCCTCATTCCTTCTCTTTAAGACTTTGAGAATTTAATAGAAAGTAGGAGTTAAAGACCCCTACAGATTTTCCCCTATTAAGTTTGGACAGCCATTTTTACAAAGAATTAAAAATGAACTGGTTGCTTCAGACTGGGGAGGCTGGTGAGAAGGCTTGTGTCATCTTTTTCATGTGGTGACTGTTGTTTTTGTTTGCCATCCTTGATGTTTACACCCTCCAAAATTCCAGGCACCAGCGATGGGTCTCATTTCATTCTTGCTAAATAAAAGCTGTGCTGTAAATGTGGCGGTGCTGAGACAGGAGGAGGTGATGGGTAGGTGCTGAGCTCTGGCTGCAGCAGGTAGCATAGCCCACGTGTGCCATTAGACAGCGAGTGATGTGCATGTGTATGTGCATGGGGCGGGGGGCTCCTGCCCTCTCTGTTGCTCCCATAAGCTGGTTATCAGGATATTTTCATCAAAGAGGTCATTAATGCACTGATGTGGCTCCATTGGTAGGCAGTGGTGCCCAGAACAGATGGCATCTGTGCTTCCAAAGATAGTGGATTGGCTGGGGGGGGGAAGAGGAAAGGACTCTTTCAATAACAGAATCTTAGCAAGCGTAACTTCTATTTCAGTATAGCTGAAGGGTTTGGAAATGTCCCGCTTTTAACCTGGAAACGTATTGTATAGCACAGCATAACTTTTCAGAGCTGGGTTAGGCACATCATTCCGTGTTTGTGCAGCCAAATGACAGGTAGACTGAATTTTAGAGGTTCTGAGAAAATACAAGTTTCCATGTGTGCTGTACATATTCAGCACTGAAGGCGCTTTATTGAAGTGCCTAATATTTATGGCTCCAAGTTTGAACATGTTATCCTTTTAAAAAAAAGGCACAGAAACTTTGTGAGGTTATTCTTCCATGACTTCATGAGGAGCATAGTCTTTGGTTGCAGCGTGCTTCTTACAGCTATTGCCTTTTCTCTTCAGCTCTGAGTGTTGCTAGCGCAAAGTGCAAACTGCTATGACGCAAGTTTTTACAGCAGCTCATGATGGATTGAAAAGACTTGACTTCTCTTAGGGGTGTGTGTCAGAGAAAAATTGATCAATGAAGGAGTGAAATGCATAGCACCTGTAGCAGGTGCGATATGAATTTCTGTCAAGTATAAAATAAACAAAAGTCTTTGCAAAAATGTTGTCTAACAGAAAGCAATCAGCTGGTCTGATCGAAGCCACCAACATACCAAAATAGACCAACAGCAGGAACACTACACCAGTTACAACTAACTAGGCATGTTAGCACTTCTGTTTATTTTATAAGACCTTCACAAGAGGGAATCTAAGAATCTTTCAGTGATAATTATGTGCAATTCTCTTCACAGTGCATCCATGTTGTAGGGAGGTACTATTTTTGCAAGTAAAACTGCAAGAGGCCCTGAAAGTCTAAGTATTCTATTTTTTGTATCAAAAGATGAAGGCAAGTACACAGGGAGATTTCCCAAAGCACAGAGGTTCCTAGCCCCTCTTGCTTTAAAGTTAGGTACGGATGTGCTGTTAAAAATACTACCCGAATCTTGATTTTCAAGTTGAAATAGATAAATTTCTTTTCAAAAGCCTGCGCGAACTGATTCCCTCCCTCTCGCTCATTGCCTTACTAACTCTACAGGATTTGCTCTGGGGAGAAAAAAATAATAGAGAAACCTTCAGTACTGAAAGTATTTGGAAAAATACAGTGAGTCATAGGAGAAATGTATTACGTTCATTATCAAGCGATGTACTGGTAGATGGAGGCAGTGCAGAGAATGGTACATGTTGAAGTAACACATAATTGTCTCCTCCCCTGAACCATAGCGCACTCCCAGCCGGACGGAGATGGTCAGGGAGCTGGTATTCAAAGTCGCAGACCTTTTAATACCAAATATAGCAGCAGGATCTGCTCACTACCTCTATTTTAAATGGTGATGCAAAGCAAATATTTATGAACTTAAACACCACAGGCTGCACAAAGATTACTAGATGCAGAAATGCGTTTCAGGGGGGACTCAGCTGCTTTGTGAATTGAGGTTGTTCTCTGTTCTGCAGCCGTCAGTGAGGTGGCCATGTTTTCTGACCCTTGTTTTAGCCAGCGGTTACTGGGAGTTTAAGGGAGACAACTGCCAGCAAAACTTGAATGTAGATGGGGTATAGGGGCTTGGACAAGGCATCTTACCTTCATACTGCTGAAATGAAGTGACGTAAACCCCACCGCCCCTGCCCAGCAACCGGCTCAAGCCCCACAGCTCTCCTACCCCATTCTAGTTGGGAAATGGGATCAAAACCAGGAGCGGGAAGAGCAGTTCCTCTGCAGAACAGGATAGATACTGTTGGCCTGTGAAGCTATGCCGGTTAAATATGCCCAGGGAAGGAATTTTGTTTGAAACAGAAGAAGCTGAAAAATTATAAACTTACTTCAGAAAAATACTAAGTTTCTGCATTAGTATTATGTTAAATATTAATATAAATATGTCTTAATTATTGTATTAATATTAATAAATATTAAGATTATGTTTCTGCATTTTAAATGACATGTAAAAAAGTTGCTTGATTATTGATATGCAGTAATCACAGATTCAGCTGAAATTACTTTATCATATCATAATCTTCATAGGTATTGAGTAGTAAGGATTTTAGCTTTGAAAACCTGAGGAGTCCAAAAGTCTTTCCAGCTAAGTTGTGTAGTAATCAAGCCCTTTTTAATTAAAGGCTGATGTCTTTCTTTGTAACTTCCTCAGCCCTTTCATTGCTATCACTAAAAAGCAATGAAAGTCGCCATATACATTTTCTTTTTCACTTCTCTTAATTTTTTTTTTGTCTTTCTTTAATAATCTTTCTTTATCC